>JAZAYU010000045.1:2140586-2454330 GCA_038501625.1 Corbicula japonica
ATGCAGATCGACGTTCGACATTCAAAACCAGTTCGACGTTCGACATTCAAAATGCAGTTCGACGTTCGACATTCAAAACCAGTTCGACGTTCGACATTCAAAATGCAGTTCGACGTTCGACATTCAAAACCAATTCGACGTTCGACATTCAAAATGCAGTTCGACGTTCGACATTCAAAAGCAGTTCAACGTTCGACATTCAAAATGCAGATCGACGTTCGACATTCAAAATGCAGTTCGACGTTCGACATTCAAAACCAGTTCGACGTTCGACATTCAAAATGCAGTTCGGCGTTCGACATTCAAAACCAGTTCGACGTTCGACATCCAAAACCAGTTCGACGTTCGACATTCAAAACCAGTTCGACGTTCGATATTCAAAACCAGTTCGACGTTCGACATTCAAAATGCAGTTCGACGTTCGACATTCAAAACCAGTTCGACGTTCGACATTCAAAATTCAGTTCGACGTTCGACATTCAAAAGCACTTCGACGTTCAAAATGCAGTTCGACGTTCGACATTCAAAACCAGTTCGACGTTCGACATTCAAAACCAGTTCGACGTTCGACATTCAAAATGCAGATCGACGTTCGACATTCAAAACCAGTTTGCCGTTCGACATTCAAAATGCAGTTCGAAATTCAAAACCACTTCGACGTTCGACATTCAAAAGCAGTTCGACGTTCGACATTCAAAATGCAGTTCGACGTTCGACATTCAAAACCAGTTTGCCGTTCGACATTCAAAATGCAGTTCGAAATTCAAAACCACTTCGACGTTCGACATCCAAAAGTCAGTTCGACGTTCGACATTCAAAAGCAGTTCGACGTTCGACATTCAAAATGCAGTTCGACGTTCGACATTCAAAACCAGTTCGACGTTCGACATTCAAAATGCAGTTCGACGTTCGACATTCAAAACCAGTTCGACGTTCGACATTCAAAACCAGTTCGACGTTCGACATTCAAATTGCAGTTCGACGTTCGACATTCAAAATGCAGTTCGACGTTCGACATTCAAAACCAGTTCGACGTTCGACATTCAAAATGCAGTTCGACGTTCGACATTCAAAACCAGTTTGACGTTCGACATTCAAAATGCAGTCCGACGTTCGACATTCAAAACCACTTCGAGGTTCGACATTCAAAATGCAGTTCGACGTTCGACATTCAAAACCAGTTCGACGTTCGACATTCAAAATGCAGTTCGACGTTCGACATTAAAAAAGAGTTCGACGTGCGATGTTCAAACCAGTTCGACGTTCGACATTCAAAATGCAGTTCGACGTTCGACATTCAAAACCAGTTCGACGTTCGACATTCAAAATGCAGTTCGACGTTCGACATTCAAAACCAGTTCGACGTTCGACATTCAAAATGCAGTTCGACGTTCGACATTCAAAATGCAGTTCGACGTTCGACATGCAAAATGCAGTTCGACGTTCGACATTCAAAACCAGTTCGACGTTCGACATTCAAAATGCAGTTCGACGTTCGACATTCAAAACCAGTTCGACGTTCGACATTCAAAATGCAGTTCGACGTTCGACATTCAAAACCAGTTCGACGTTCGACATTCAAAATGCAGTTCGACGTTCGACATTCAAAACCAGTTCGACGTTCGACATTCAAAATGCAGTTCGACGTTCGACATTCAAAACCAGTTCGACGTTCGACATTCAAAACCAGTTCGACGTTCGACATTCAAAACCAGTTCGACGTTCGACATTCAAAATGCAGTTCGACGTTCGACATTCAAAACCAGTTCGACGTTCGACATTCAAAATGCAGTTCGACGTTCGACATTCAAAACCAGTTCGACGTTCGACATTCAAAATGCAGTTCGACGTTCGACATTCAAAACCAGTTCGACGTTCGACATTCAAAATGCAGTTCGACGTTCGACATTAAAAAAGAGTTCGACGTTCGACATTCAAAACCAGTTCGACGTTCGACATTCAAAATGCAGATCGACGTTCGACATTCAAAACCAGTTCGACGTTCGACATTCAAAATGTAGTTCGACGTTCGACATTCAAAACCAGTTCGACGTTCGACATTCAAAATGCAGTTCGACGTTCGACATTCAAAACCAGTTCGACGTTCGACATTCAAAATGCAGTTCGACGTTCGACATTCAAAACCAGTTCGAACGTTCGACATTCAAAATGCAGTTCGACGTTCGACATTCAAAACCAGTTCAACGTTTGTCATTCAAAATGCAGATCGACGTTCGACATTCAAAATGCAGTTCGACGTTCGACATTCAAAACCAGTTCGACGTTCGACATTCAAAATGCAGTTCGACGTTCGACATTCAAAACCAGTTCGACGTTCGACATTCAAAATGCAGTTCGACGTTCGACATTCAAAACCAGTTCGACGTTCGACATTCAAAATGCAGTTCGACGTTCGACATTCAAAACCAGTTCGACGTTCGACATTCAAAACCAGTTCGACGTTCGACATTCAAAACCAGTTCGACGTTCGACATTCAAAACCAGTTCCACGTTCGACATTCAAAATGCAGTTCGACGTTCGACATTCAAAACCAGTTCGACGTTCAAAATGCAGTTCGACGTTCGACATTCAAAACCAGTTCGACGTTCGACATTCAAAATGCAGATCGACGTTCGACATTCAAAACCAGTTCGACGTTCGACATTCAAAATGCAGTTCGACATTCAAAACCAGTTCGACGTTCGACATTCAAAATGCAGTTCGACGTTCGACATTCAAAACCAGTTCGACGTTCGACATTCAAAATGCAGTTCGACGTTCGACATTCAAAACCAGTTCGACGTTCGACATTCAAAATGCAGTTCGACGTTCGACATTCAAAACCAGTTCGACGTTCGACATTCAAAATGCTGTTCGACGTTCGACGTTCAAAACCAGTTCGACGTTCGACATTCAAAACCAGTTCGACGTTCGACATTCAAAATGCAGTTCGACGTTCGACATTCAAAACCAGTTCGACGTTCGACATTCAAAATGCAGTTCGACGTTCGACATTCAAAACCAGTTCGACGTTCGACATTCAAAATGCAGTTCGACGTTCGACATTCAAAACCAGTTCGACGTTCGACATTCAAAATGCAGTTCGACGTTCGACATTCAAAACCAGTTCGACGTTCAACATTAAAAACCAGTTCGATGTTCGACATTCAAAATGCAGTTCGACGTTCGACATTCAAAACCAGTTCGACGTTCGACATTCAAAATGCAGTTCGACGTTCGACATTCAAAACCAGTTCGACGTTCGACATTCAAAATGCAGTTCGACGTTCGACATTCAAAACCAGTTCGACGTTCGACATTCAAAATGCAGTTCGACGTTCGACATTCAAAACCAGTTCGACGTTCGACATTCAAAATGCAGTTCGACGTTCGACATTCAAAACCAGTTCGACGTTCGACATTCAAAATGCAGTTCGACGTTCGACATTCAAAACCAGTTCGACGTTCGACATTCAAAACCAGTTCGACGTTCGACATTCAAATTGCAGTTCGACGTTCGACATTCAAAATGCAGTTCGACGTTCGACATTCAAAACCAGTTCGACGTTCGACATTCAAAATGCAGTTCGACGTTCGACATTCAAAACCAGTTCGACGTTCGACATTCAAAATGCAGTTCGACGTTCGACATTCAAAACCAGTTCGACGTTCGACATTCAAAATGCAGTTCGACGTTCGACATTCAAAACCAGTTCGACGTTCGACATTCAAAATGCAGTTCGACGTTCGACATTCAAAACCAGTTCGACGTTCGACATTCAAAACCAGTTCGACGTTCGACATTCAAAACCAGTTCGACGTTCGACATTCAAAATGCAGTTCGACGTTCGACATTCAAAATCAGTTCGACGTTCGACATTCAAAACCAGTTCGACGTTCGACATTCAAAATGCAGTTCGACGTTCGACATTCAAAACCAGTTCGACGTTCGACATTCAAAATGCAGTTCGACGTTCGACATTCAAAACCAGTTCGACGTTCGACATTCAAAATGCAGTTCGACGTTCGACATTCAAAACCAGTTCGACGTTCGACATTCAAAATGCAGTTCGACGTTCGACATTCAAAACCAGTTCGACGTTCGACATTCAAAATGCAGTTCGACGTTCGACATTCAAAACCAGTTCGACGTTCGACATTCAAAACCAGTTCGACGTTCGACATTCAAAACCAGTTCGACGTTCGACATTCAAAATGCAGTTCGACGTTCGACATTCAAAACCAGTTCGACGTTCGACATTCAAAACCAGTTCGACGTTCGACATTCAAAATGCAGTTCGACGTTCGACATTCAAAATGCAGTTCGACGTTCGACATTCAAAACCAGTTCGACGTTCGACATTCAAAATGCAGTTCGACGTTCGACATTCAAAACCAGTTCGACGTTCGACATTCAAAATGCAGTTCGACGTTCGACATTCAAAACCAGTTCGACGTTCGACATTCAAAATGCAGTTCGACGTTCGACATTCAAAACCAGTTCGACGTTCGACATTCAAAATGCAGTTCGACGTTCGACATTCAAAACCAGTTCGACGTTCGACATTCAAAACCAGTTCGACGTTCGACATTCAAAACCAGTTCGACGTTCGACATTCAAAATGCAGTTCGACGTTCGACATTCAAAACCAGTTCGACGTTCGACATTCAAAACCAGTTCGACGTTCGACATTCAAAATGCAGTTCGACGTTCGACATTCAAAACCAGTTCGACGTTCGACATTCAAAATGCAGTTCGACGTTCGACATTCAAAACCAGTTCGACGTTCGACATTCAAAATGCAGTTCGACGTTCGACATTCAAAACCAGTTCGACGTTCGACATTCAAAATGCAGTTCGACGTTCGACATTCAAAACCAGTTCGACGTTCGACATTCAAAATGCAGTTCGACGTTCGACATTCAAAACCAGTTCGACGTTCGACATTCAAAACCAGTTCGACGTTCGACATTCAAAACCAGTTCGACGTTCGACATTCAAAATGCAGTTCGACGTTCGACATTCAAATTGCAGTTCGACGTTCGACATTCAAAATGCAGTTCGACGTTCGACATTCAAAACCAGTTCGACGTTCGACATTCAAAATGCAGTTCGACGTTCGACATTCAAAACCAGTTCGACGTTCGACATTCAAAATGCAGTTCGACGTTCGACATTCAAAACCAGTTCGACGTTCGACATTCAAAATGCAGTTCGACGTTCGACATTCAAAACCAGTTCGACGTTCGACATTCAAAATGCAGTTCGACGTTCGACATTCAAAACCAGTTCGACGTTCGAGTTCGACGTTCGACATTCAAACCAGTTCGACGTTCGACATTCAAAATGCAGTTCGACGTTCGACATTCAAAACCAGTTCGACGTTCGACATTCAAAATGCAGTTCGACGTTCGACATTCAAAACCAGTTCGACGTTCGACATTCAAAATGCAGTTCGACGTTCGACATTCAAAACCAGTTCGACGTTCGACATTCAAAATGCAGTTCGACGTTCGACATTCAAAACCAGTTCGACGTTCGACATTCAAAATGCAGATCGACGTTCGACATTCAAAATGCAGTTCGACGTTCGACATTCAAAACCAGTTCGACGTTCGACATTCAAAATGCAGTTCGACGTTCGACATTCAAAACCAGTTCGACGTTCGACATTCAAAATGCAGTTCGACGTTCGACATTCAAAACCAGTTCGACGTTCGACATTCAAAATGCAGTTCGACGTTCGACATTCAAAACCAGTTCGACGTTCGACATTCAAAACCAGTTCGACGTTCGACATTCAAAACCAGTTCGACGTTCGACATTCAAAACCAGTTCGACGTTCGACATTCAAAATGCAGTTCGACGTTCGACATTCAAAATGCAGTTCGACGTTCGACATTCAAAACCAGTTCGACGTTCGACATTCAAAATGCAGTTCGACGTTCGACATTCAAAACCAGTTCGACGTTCGACATTCAAAATGCAGTTCGACGTTCGACATTCAAAACCAGTTCGACGTTCGACATTCAAAATGCAGTTCGACGTTCGACATTCAAAACCAGTTCGACGTTCGACATTCAAAATGCAGTTCGACGTTCGACATTCAAAACCAGTTCGACGTTCGACATTCAAAACCAGTTCGACGTTCGACATTCAAAATGCAGTTCGACGTTCGACATTCAAAACCAGTTCGACGTTCGACATTCAAAATGCAGTTCGACGTTCGACATTCAAAACCAGTTCGACGTTCGACATTCAAAATGCAGTTCGACGTTCGACATTCAAAACCAGTTCGACGTTCGACATTCAAAATGCAGTTCGACGTTCGACATTCAAAACCAGTTCGACGTTCGACATTCAAAACCAGTTCGACGTTCGACATTCAAACTGCAGTTCGACGTTCGACATTCAAAACCAGTTCGACGTTCGACATTCAAAATGCAGTTCGACGTTCGACATTCAAAATGCAGTTCGACGTTCGACATTCAAAACGCAGTATGACGTTCGACATTCAAAATGCAGTTCGACGTTCGACATTCAAAACCAGTTCGACGTTCGACATTCAAAATGCAGTTCGACGTTCGACATTCAAAACCAGTTCGACGTTCGACATTCAAAATGCAGTTCGACGTTCGACATTCAAAACCAGTTCGACGTTCGACATTCAAATGCAGTTCGACGTTCGACATTCAAAACCAGTTCGACGTTCGACATTCAAATTTTTTTGAGTAACTGATGTGTACCTTTATTCCGAATGCAAGTGACTGTTTTTTTAAACCATTTTGAAGGAATATGGTGCAGTTGCTTAAGAAGGGCCAATTTTACTTTGAAAATTCTTGGTTAACTTTTAGTGACCGGAAATTATCCGCACTGATTTTTTTGACTCGGGAAGTTATGTCCAGGCGATAGCCGGAAGTGATCCGGAATAGACCATGTTGGGGTGATCCGGAACTACCCAGTTTTAGTATTTTTATTGAAAATAACGCAATTTCACGTCTTATTCTAAAGCGACTAATTTTTATATTTATTTCAAATGCAAGTGCCTGTTTCTTTGACCATATTGAATGATTATGGTAAAGTTGCTAAAGTATGACCAATTTTACCTTGTAAATACTTGGTTATCTTTAAGTGACCGGAAATTATTCGGACGTACTGTTTTTGACTAGGAAAGTAATGTTCAGGCGATGGCCGGAAGTGATCCGGAATAGACCATGTAAGGGTGATTCGGAACTACCCGTTTTCTGGTTTTTAGTTGAATTTAACGAAATTTCTTCATTTACCCAAACATTAATCCGTACCTATATTCCGAATGCAAGTGACTTAATAACTCTCTCTCACTCTATTTCTAGACATAATCTGAAATCTGGAAGAAGTGTTCAGGTATTATAGTCTCTGTAAATCGTGCCACTGCCACTCCATAGAATCAAATGATGTAGTAATAACGGACTGAACCTTAAAAAGTAATTGTGTGCATGCATATACTCCCTGGGAATTGTACAAATACGAATAATCGATAAATTCAATTTTCCGTTTATAGTATTGTCAGAACGAAGCATATAATTTCAATCAACATTCATATTTACAGATAACGCATTGTGAACGCATACTTTCAAGTTTGTTGCATTCTTGCTTTCACTTCAATCTGGTGATGGTTGTGAGGGGTGGCGGGGGGATTTGGTTAAGAAATACTTATACCGTGGTATGGTGTGACTTGTGCGAACGTTATTTCGTTTAAAAAAATGATATCTCTTTAGTAACGATTTAAAGAAGGAAAATGCACCAGTGCCGTCAGTGGTGGATAAATCTGAAAATTAGTCTATTTTTTTACCTCGAAATGCTGCCTAAAAATAAAAGATTCTACGTTTATTGTTTTGAGTTCAAGTGTTAATTATACATGCATCTTATGCTTTTAAATAATAAAATATGAGACTATTTTCATGTCATATCCTGGTTTTGATGTCAGCACAGGAATATGGCACATTTTGTGTCTATATAGACCCTATATTGATTAGGTTTATTAGGGCTTTAAAGACAAATTAAAAAATTATCAACACCAGCATGCGCGCCGAGGCTAGTGCTTATCAATATACAATGCATACAGAAGTCGTTTTGTATGTGATAATTCGTAACTCTCTTCTACCTCTTCCAAACAAATAATGTACACATCTGCAATGCACAAAATCTTTTGACGATTATAGTAGAATGACAGATCCGCTCATCATAACTCTGTTTGAAGTATTATAGGAATTTATTTGCATCTTGTTATCTTATAGTGTTAAGCGCATAGGCTTAAGGTGGAACGCGAATTTTCGAATTTATTCATCAAATTTGGCTTGTTTTTTTTTACTGACGATGACTCCAGCATGAATCCGCAAACAGTTTTTCTAATAGTAGTTTGTTTTGATATTTACCTTCAAAGTTAGCTATCAATGCCAGTTTTCTGTAGTGACGTCAACGACGCTCGCCGAACACTTTTTCGAGGCTTGCAGAAAAGTGGGGTTTTCAATTGCATTTGTTGAATTTACGGACCCATAAACTCAGTTTTGTAAATTTATTTTTTGAATATAAACGGGTCAGTTGACAGGGGATGATGGTTTTATCCCCCACTTCAGATATTCAATGTAAAAAATTGTGGTCTCAGTCAAGGACTGGGATGCGATTCATTTGTTCTTTCACATATGAATTGCCGCTGAAAATACCTTTCCAGTGATGTAAGATTTAACATATTGACAACGTTGTGGACCGCTAAACACCGTTTTCGCGTTAAACATAACGCCGAATTTTGCCTTTTTCTGTCAACTTTTCAAAATTGTGAAAATTTCCCGAATTAATTTTTGATTATTTTACTTAAAAAGTTTTAAAAAGCAATGCCAATCGAATAAGAGAATAAAATTTGGGGGTCATCGACTTTGTTATTGTGCTATTACCATTTAAAGTACCCATATTATAAACTCCGTCAAAAGACACCACAGAGGATGTTGAATTGATTGATCATATAAAAATGACATCAAATCGATTGCTCTTTGTTTTTAATTTTGTCAAAAATATCTTGTAAAAAATGCTAAAAACAAACATTCCAAAAAGCGTATGATACTATCGTCATTTCTTTGTACTTATAATTTTATAAACTTTGCTGTTTCTTTGGAAGTTATAGACATTTGAATAAAACTGTTCAAATCTTTAGTCTATGCACCTAATAGAAATAGTGTAGCGCCTAAATTTGTTTGCGGTGACGCGTAAAATAATTTTGTAAAAATAATTTTTTCGTAGTCCAAGCAGATCTATAAAAATATCTATCAATTCTACGTGCCTTATTTTGTCTTGTAAAAAGTTTAAGGGATGACAAAAAATAAGCTGTTCGTATGTTTGATTTTCCCCATTATTTTCTGCAAATATATACCTTTTGGGGGTTGTAAGCTGCGATTTCAAATGGTTGACATTGATTACAATTTCAGCGTTTACTTACAACGTCAGTATGTTGTTTTATTGTTCCATAATGGGGTGCTCTATTGGGTACGTATGTACCGAGAGCTATTCCATTTATCCACATACATTGCACTTCTTATTGTGCAAATTTTAAATTCGTTAATGACTGATCGAAGTGTTCAATTTTTTTCTCATAAAAGCGTCTAAAAAAGTATAGCAAAAGAAGAGATCGTCAAGTTGTTAGTGGTATGTTGCTTGTCGGTGACGATGGGAATCGCACACCGTGAGAAACGACAAAACCAATGTGAAGGCCTCGGCACTGAGGTATGGAATACGCCCTCCGTTTTCTTGTTTTAATGTACTTTCGCGATAACGGCTGCGACACGCACACTGACCACGCAAACTGTGGTTCCTGTACGTGTCTGTTTCTTGCCTGCCATAGATTGCTAAAAATGTATAAGAACGGCGATTCCACGCCTGTATGTCGTGTCTGCGGTTATGCGCAGTATGCGATTTTCACTGTCACGACAATCTGCTTAGAAAGGTACCACGAAACTAAGCAGCATCAGACAAAGAAAATTGCTGTAAAATTGATTTAGAAAGAATCCGAATTTTTTAACCCTTTCCTATCTATACACGCCTTTTCTCGCATAAAGCAAACAACAAAATGCAGGTTATTTTCATAGATTTTTCTTCTCAGTGCCACATCCGGAAATCCCCGACGATTTTGTTCGGAGCGTTCTGATTGGTCGAAATATTGGCTTAGTCCGGGAGATAGTTTGCACACAAATCGTTCGACCAATCAGAACGCTCCTAAAAAGCGTCGGGGATTTCCGGAAGTGGCACTAAGGAGAAGAATCTATGAAAAAATAACCTGCATTTCGGAGGCCGTTTTCTGTTAAATATTACGCGTAATTCGAGCTTTTGGTGAGACCTTTTGACATTTAATGTTAGATCAGACCCAGTTGCGTTGAACCACACAGCTGTCAGGTTGGAACCCTCCGTATTGTAGGAAAAACAGCCTCTCGAACGGGGGTAGAGTCTGGAGCCGTTCCTGACCATTATTCAATTATATACATAGAGTATACATTTTTTAAACTACGATTTTGACGGTGTATTTTCGAATATTTTGATAGAATGGAATAATATTATTGACTTGACACCAATTTTACAAAAAAACAAGGGCGTATAAGTAAGGGTTGGCAAGTGGGGGCTGGTCAAGCGCCAGTGGTTTTTCATCTACTTCGAAAATGCTCAGTGTGTCAATAAACTTTGATATGCGGCAAAACAATTTGCATAACGTCGGAGCCAGTCGCAAAATCGTGCCAAATGAAGCATGTACAAAGACAATTTTATTACTATTACAGTAGTATCATTATATTTCGACGGAACCAGTTTTTCGCACATAAGCCATTGCGGTGCCATTTGCGCAGTTATATTTATTTTAGAAGTCTAATATGTTAACATGTATGTCGTGAGTTCTATAAAGAGACCGAAAGGCTGGTGGCACTTGTAAATGAAAATAACAAAAGGCTAGTTTGATTGATAAAATTAATGGGCATTTATTAAAATACCATAAACTTGTAAGTAAATAAACATTTTGATTATTTTAACTTAACTGGGCTGAGAAAAAAAAAGAGAACATTATCAAAACTGTAACATCAATAATGTTACATACATATAAACTGAGTGAAGATGATATTTCGGCCAAGCAAATGAATGTTTTGTGTTCCGTCTTCATTGTTTGAGGAACAAAGCAAAGATGGCCTGGGGTTAATACGATTGGTTACAATGTTTAGTCTGTTTTGATTGGCCGACATATTAACGGAAGTTTTTATATAATAAGAACAAAAGCACTAAACGAAATATTTAGGTTATGCAGAATGTTAAACAGTTGAACCCCGACATAAATCATTTTATAATCCATATTGTTAAATTTCACTGAACTTTCTTTCGCGCATGTTTTCTAGTGAGGATTACGCGAAAATTAAATCCGCATGCAATATAATGATACCACAGTATCTCTTGAGGTTTCTCATCGCAGCCATATGACGAGGATGTAGCCGAAAAGCCGAGTTAAATAATATAACTTTTAAATTATAATGCAACATATGAAGGGCACGCTAACAAAATTATATTACCAGACGGAACTTCACAAAAAAACAAGTTTCTTAACACTGTAGACCTTGATTAAACTCAAAAAATGTGAAATCATCATATATATTATCATCAATATCAGACTTAATTATATTAAAAAATAAATCTACAAAACAGGGCTTTTTAGTTCGTAAATTCAACCTGGGCCGTTCAAAAACACGACATTTAACAAAGTAACCCATCTACGAAGATTACTAATATTCATTCGATGATAAACAAAGGTTATAACTTGTCCCAATCCATTTATGGTAGTTCCAGATCACCATATCGGATTACTTTTGACTTTTGCCTGAACGTTACTTCCCGTGTCCAAAAAATTGTCAGAATGACTTCCTATCACTAAAAGTAAACCTTAAAATCGGTCCTACTTTACCAACTGTACCATATTCCTATAAAGAAGTTTCGCTACTGCCGTACATAGAAATTAGAGCTTGCATAAATATATCCATTCAGGTATTAAGTGATGCGTTTTGAAACATCGTTTATCCCATCCGGTATAAAATAGACGAGTATATGAAAAAATCGTTTAATTAAAAATGTGTTTGGACGGTTCCGTTTCATCCCAACATCGTTTATTCTGGTTCCGCCTAAGTCAAAAACAACAATCCCGAATTTGTTCCGGTCACTAAACGATAATCAAAGATTGTCAGGGTGAAATTGGGCCTACTTTAACAATTTTACCATCGTCCTCCAAAATGGGCAATGGAACAGTCACGTGCATTCGGAATACAGGTACAAATTAGTTACTAAATTTAAATTAAATAAATTAAATTTAATAAAAATTACATCAATGAGATGGTTCAGATCACCCCTACATGATTTATAGCGGATTACTTCCGGCGATCGTCTGAACGTTACTTCCCGAGTCCAATAAATTAGCTCGAATAATTTCTTGTCATAAAAAGTTTACTAATAGTCAGTTGTAAGGAAAAATGATCCTACTTTAGCAACTGTTCCGTAATTCTTCAAAATAGTCAAAGAGATAGTCACTTGCATTCGGAGTACAGGTACAAATTATTTACTAAAGACTTAAGTTTGGGTAAATGAAGAAATTTCGTTAAATTCAACTAAAAACCACAAAATGGGTAGTTCCGAATCACCCTTACATGGTCTATTCCGGATCACTTCCGGCCATCGCCTAAACATTACTTTCCTAGTCAAAAAAAGTACGTCCGAATAATTTCCGGTCACTTAAAGATAACCAAGTATTTACATGGTAAAATTGGTCATACTTTAGCAACTTTACCATAATCATTCAATATGGTCAAAGAAACAGGCATTCCTTTAAACTCATACCATATCCTTACGATAAATAACAGAACACATGAAAAACATTTTGTTTTTGTATTATATGTATAGAGCACTTGGACAATCACTGTGCAGTGTGTGTGTGTGTGTGTGTGTGTGTGTGTGCTTAATGTAAACACATTTTTAACAAATCATACCAGTGAAACAATACATATATGCGTATAAGCATTTTACATATGTATAAACAAATGCTGCGAAACATCGGACAAATATATAAATCAAACAGAATATTTATAAGCGATATTATCTTAACTGCCAATTTTTATTTTTTAAATTTGTCTTGTCCAGTCAATTGTCCAAAGCTGAATGCCTTATTCACTCAATCACTTTAGCACGAAAACTTCGTGCAAAAAGGACATCTATCGGATACTTTATTCGACCAATGGAAATTAATTTTCTTCTAATTCACTATCATTCAACCGAAGAAAATTATATTTCCTTTAAACTCATACCATATCCTTACGATAAATAACAGAACACATGAAAAACATTTTGTTTTTGTATTATATGTATAGAGCACTTGGACAATCACTGTGAAATTAAAGAACGGGACAAGCAGGATAAAATAAAAATTGGCAGCTTTCTTCTTAAATCAAAATTACAATACAACCAAATATTAACATTTACACTTGACATAATGTTCAGTTATGTTAATTTATGAAAACAAGAATTCATAAACCCAATGACAAAGAAACAGCTAAACGCTCTTTCAAGTTATCTTTGACATAACCGTCTTTCACATTCTCACTAGCCCATCGGCCATGTCTCTTGAACATACGTTCCTTGATGCCACATTCACTGTTCGCAGCAGCGGTAGCTCCGCCACTTCTTAACGAATGTAAAGAATACTTTGTAATATCACGAACGTGTGTTTTTAAAGCATTTAAAAACAGTTCACGTAAGTTAGTGTAGGAAGTCCTTGAACGGGAATTTCTAACTTTATATCCAGCATTTGTCTTTGACAAATTACAGAACAGATAATCATCTCCACCAAGGCCTGTCCACTTGATGTATTTCACAATGTTTTCATAAGGACACAAAACAGTGCCTGTTTTAGCAATCGTTAGCCAGTGTCCATCCCTATAAATATCTGTTTTACTTTTCTCAATATAAATAGACATATATGACTGCTCAAAAGCTATGTCTGATACCTTTATATTCAATAACTCAGCACTGCGCAAAAAACCTGCATACGCTTAAATAATAGCGCAGATAATTCTTTGATTTTTGATATTTTTCTCTTCATACATTGAATTATAAACTGCCAAATTAACATCAATAGAAATTGGTTCTTTCTTATTTACAGGTTTAGCTAAAATCCTTTTGGCGGATTCTAATATATTAATGCTAACTTTAGAATCGGTAGGAGAAATTAAACCATATAATTCATGAAACTATTTGATGGCATAGAAAGCTGTTATCACTGGGACAGGACTATGCGCAGTTTGAATTAAAGAAGATAAATAAAGAGCCACAGTTAAAGTTTTAGCGGGCAAGACATCCCCACTCCCTAAAGAATTACTAAAAACCCAATTCGACCAACGTTTAAATGCCAGCTCATACTTTTTAGAAGTGCTTGAAGCTCTTGATTTCATCAGTACTTCCGGGAGTAGGTCGATCTTGTCCGCCAAAACAGGTGGCAACTCATCTATTTCATTTTTGTGGATCTGAAAAAAAAAGAGATTTAGAATAAAACATTTAATAAATACATTATTCACAAAATAAAAAATCACTCCTTGTCAAAATAATGCTTTTAATATTAAAGAGGAAAAACTAAACTACCGTTATGAATATGAACAACAGTTACAGATAGTCATCATCATCGTCATCATTCATGATCTTCGTCTGACTACGTGAAACAATCAAAATCTCGCAGTTCATATAAACAGATATTTATATAAGAATAATGTTCATTAATATTTCCGTTCCAGTGAACGTAAATAGCGCTCCAGTGAGCGTAAACAGTGCTCCAGTGAGCGTAAACAGTGCTCCAGTGAGCGTAAACAGTGCTCCAGTGAGCGTAAAACAGTGCTCCAGTGAGCGTAAACAGTGCTCCAGTGAGCGTAAAACAGTGCTCCAGTGAGCGTAAACAGTGCTCCAGTGAGCGTAAAACAGTGCTCCAGTGAGCGTAAAACAGTGCTCCAGTGAGCGTAAAACAGTGCTCCAGTGAGCATTTTCTTTTCTTTCTTTTTCAAAAGAGTGTAAAACTGCTCCAGTGAGCATATCAGATATTTCCAGTGAACAAAGCAAGTTAATAAGTAAAACTGTTCCGAAGAGCATTCCTTTAAAAACTGCTCCAGTGAGCAAAACGAGAAAAAGTCTTCACGAAGAAATTGTAATTAACGGTTTAATCTTTATTAAACCTTGCTATTAAATCGGTGTATTGATGTTAAGGGAGACATCTCAAAAAAGGCAGCGTTCTTGAACGGAGGATTTATTTACCTTTATAGGTAATGTACAAGGCGAGCATGCCGAATTTCAAATCTGTATTACCAAAAATACCAAGACCGTTCTTACACTTAACATAATATTTAGACTCTGTCGGCAGAACTAAATACTCTTTTACACTGGAAATAAAACATCCATTTGGACATAACAACGGCCAAAAAGGCGCTGATTTCCACACAGGTACAACTAGTATCCCCTTTGCCTGATCTAAGCGCATTTTATTCAAAACCCTGTGGATAAGATAGAAAGGCGGTACAAACAGACCGAACTTATTTGCCCAATTCACTGTAAATGCGTCAACTCCTAACGAACTAGAATTCCAAAACTTTGAATAAAATCTTGACAACTTAGCGTTGTGTTCTGAAGCGAACCAATCTATACTCAATTTCCCAAATCTTGATTCAATCAGCGAAAACACTTCTGCTGATATACCCCAGTCGTCTTGATCAATAATTTTAGATAAATAGTCTGCTTTTTCATTGAGAAAACGAGGAATCCATTCCATTTCCAAAGAAATAGAATTGCGCAAACATATATCAAATATACTAATTGCGAGATCCTGTAATTCTTTGTTCATAGAACCTTTGGTAACTATAGCAACAACGCCCTGATTATCTGAAAACCAGTTAACCCTCTGATTACTTAAAACGTGAACAAGCGATTTTAATACTGTCAAAACCGCAGAAAGTTCTCTCCAGGTGGAAGAGTTTCTTCTCTTGTCCAGTGACCATGCGACACGCCATTTATAGTATTAACAACATAACCAGCGAATCCTAAAGCTGAAGCATCACTGTAAACGACTCAAGAACCGATCTGAGACTGAAAAATATTTCTTAAATTTACAGAATCCAAACGTTCGAGCCAGAATTTTATCTGCGCGATACTGTTATCAGAAAGAGAAAAATATAAGAATCCCACGTGCGGGATTGTAGAATATCAAGACTCAAGTAACGAGTCATTATTTGTGTCACGTGACCTACTATAATACTCATGGAATTATTACATCTAGAATAAACTCCGACGCACATATATTAGTCCAAAATTGAAAGTTTTTAACTATAGCAACAACGCCCTGATTATCTGAAAACCAGTTAACCCTCTGATTACTTAAAACGCGAACAAGCGATTTTAATACTGTCAAAACCGCAGAAAGTTCTCTCCAGGTGGAAGAGTTTCTTCTCTCGTCCAGTGACCATGCGACACGCCATTTATAGTATTAACAACATAACCAGCGAATCCTAAAGCTGAAGCATCACTAAACGACTCTAGAACCGATCTGAGACTGAAAAATATTTCTAAAATTTACAGAATCCAAACGTTCGAAACAGAATTTTATCTGCGCGATATTGTTATCAGAAAGAGAAAAATATAAGAATCCCACGTGCGGGATTGTAGAATACCAATACTCAAGTGACGAGTCATTATCTGTGTCACGTGACCTACTACAATACTCATGGAATTATTACATCTAGAATATACTCCGACGCACCTATATTAGTCCAAAATTTAAAGTTTTTTCTCAATCTTCCTTTTACAAGAATACTTTTTTGCCCCTGTTCGTATTCATGAAAGTCATGAGTAAATCTAGTATAATCAAACTCATACTCATCTTTTAATAATTGTTTCATTTTTTGGATGCTGGCTGGTTCCCGGGCTGTCTGAATGTATATGGGCAGTCTCGACGGAAATGATTGAATTCTCAGCACGCGAAACAGGGACCAGGAGCGGCTGTACCGTAGCTTCCGGAAGTGCTATTGTAACGGGGTCCACCGAAGTAGGGACGAAAAAGGTTCCCTCTGCCAAACCCAGTGGTAGCTGATCTCTCGGGCGTGCCATAAACTCCAGGCATGTTGCGAACTGGAACATTAAAATCCATGGAACTAAATCCCGTAGTTCCTGAACGTTTCGCGGTAGGGATTTTACTGGCTTGCTTCTCTTTTTCGCTTGTTTAGCTTTTTCGTCATGCTGCTATTGAGTTCGTATTGTATTTTATGTCCTTCAAATTTCCAACTTAAATTTTTCTTGGATTTCAATTTGTTCACTTCTGAAGTCACTGACCTTGAATTTCCTTGTACTTCGTCCCTTAAAACTTGAAACTCCTGTCTCTGAGTTCTAAGTTCATCTAACACAAGCTGCAGTTGACTACTAAACGCTTGTGAACTATCATTTATCTGCAAACCTTGACCACGTGGCCAAAAGTCCGAATTCTCCTCTGCCATAATAATTACACACACTATTATAAATTTAAATTTGTCTTGTCCAGTCAATTGTCCAAAGCTGAATGCCTTATTCACTCAATCACTTTAGCACGAAAACTTCGTGCAAAAGGACATCTATCGGATACTTTATTCGACCAATGGAAATTAATTTTCTTCTAATTCACTATCATTCAACCGAAGAAAATTATATTTTGCATTTGAAATTAATATAAAAATTAGTCACTTTAGAATAAGACGTAAAATTTCAATACAAATACTAAAAATGGGTAGTTCCGGATCACCCCAACATGGTCTATTCCGGATCACTTCCGGCTATCGCCTTAACAAAATTTCCCGAGTCAAAAAAAAATCAGTGCGGATAATTTCCGGTCACTAAAAGTTAACCAAGAATTTTCAAAGAAAAATTGGCCCTTCTTAAGCAACTGCACCATATACCTTCAAATTGGTTTAAAAAACAGTCACTTGCATTCGGAATAAAGGTACACATCAGTTACTCAAAAAAACATTTGAAT
This sequence comes from Corbicula japonica, assembly GCA_038501625.1. Lineage (NCBI taxonomy): Eukaryota > Metazoa > Mollusca > Bivalvia > Venerida > Cyrenidae > Corbicula > Corbicula japonica. Next base: position 2,158,662 of record JAZAYU010000045.1, read on the forward strand.
GTAAAATGTTGAACTGGTTTTGAATGTCGAACGTCGAACTGCATTTTGAATGTCGAACGTCGAACTGCATTTTGAATGTCGAACGTCGAACTGCATTTTGAATGTCGAACGTCGAACTGCATTTTGAATGTCGAACGTCGAACTGGTTTTGAATGTCGAACGTCGAACTGCATTTTGAATGTCGAACGTCGAACTGGTTTTGAATGTCGAACGTCGAACTGCACTTTGAATGTCGAACGTCGAACTGGTTTTGAATGTCGAACGTCGAACTGCATTTTGAATGTCGAACGTCGATCTTGTTTTGAATGTCGAACGTCGAACTGCATTTTGAATGTCGAACGTCGAACTGGTTTTGAATGTCGAACGTCGAATTGCATTTTGAATGTCGAACGTCGAACTGGTTTTGAATGTCGAACGTCGAACTGCATTTTGAATGTCGAACGTCGAACTGGTTTTAAATGTCGAACGTCGAACTGCATTTTGAATGTCGAACGTCGAACTGGTTTTGAATGTCGAACGTCGAACTGCAGTTTGAATGTCGAACGTCGAACTGCATTTTGAATGTCGAACGTCGAACTGGTTTTGAATGTCGAAAGTCGAATTGCATTTTGAATGTCGAACGTCGAACTGGTTTTGAATGTCGAACGTCGAACTGCATTTTGAATGTCGAACGTCGAACTGGTTTTGAATGTCGAACGTCGAACTGCATTTTGAATGTCGAACGTCGAACTGGTTTTGAATGTCGAACGTCGAACTGCATTTTGAATGTCGTACGTCGAACTGGTTTTGAATGTCGAACGTCGAACTGCATTTTGAATGTCGAATGTCGAACTGGTTTTGAATGTCGAACGTCGAACTGCACTTTGAATGTCGAACGTCGAACCCGTTTTGAATGTCGAACGTCGAACTGCATTTTGAATGTCGAACGTCGAACTGCAGTTTGAATGTCGAACGTCGAACTGCATTTTGAATGTCGAACGTCGAACTGGTTTTAAATGTCGAACGTCGAACTGCATTTTGAATGTCGAACGTCGAACTGGTTTTGAATGTCGAACGTCGAACTGCATTTTGAATGTCGAACGTCGAACTGGTTTTGAATGTCGAACGTCGAACTGCATTTTGAATGTCGAACGTCGAACTGGTTTTGAATGTCGAACGTCGAACTGCATTTTGAATGTCGAACGTCGAACTGGTTTTGAATGTCGAACGTCGAACTGCATTTTCAATGTCGAACGTCGAACTGGTTTTGAATGTCGAACGTCGAACTGCATTTTCAATGTCGAACGTCGAACTGCATTTTGAATGTCGAACGTCGAACTGGTTTTGAATGTCGAACGTCGAACTGCATTTTGAATGTCGAACGTCGAACTGCATTTTGAATGTCGAACGACGAACTGCATTTTGAATGTCGAACGTCGAACTGGTTTTGAATATCGAACGTGGAACTGCATTTTCAATGTCGAACGTTGAACTGCATTTTCAATGTCGAACGTCGAACTGGTTTTGAATGTCGAACGTCGAACTGCATTTTGAATGTCGAACGTCGAACTGGTTTTGAATGTCGAACATCGAACTGCAATTTGAATGTCGAACGTCGAACTGGTTTTGAATGTCGAACGTCGAACAGCATTTTGAATGTCGAACGTCGAACTGGATGTCGAACGTCGAACTGCATTTTGAATGTCGAACGTCGAACTGCATTTTGAATGTCGAACGTCGAACTGGTTTTGAATGTCGAACGTGGAACTGCATTTTGAATGTCGAACGTCGAACTGGTTTTGAATGTCGAACGTCGAACTGCATTTTGAATGTCGAACGTCGAACTGGTTTTGAATGTCGAACGTCGAACTGCATTTTGAATGTCGAACGTCGAACTGGTTTTGAATGTCGAACGTCGAACTGCATTTTCAATGTCGAACGTCGAACTAGTTTTGAATGTCGAACGTCGAACTGCATTTTCAATGTCAAACGTCGAACTGCATTTTGAATGTCGAACGTCGAACTGGTTTTGAATGTCGAACGTCGAACTGCATTTTGAATGTCGAACGTCGAACTGCATTTTGAATGTCGAACGTCGAACTGCATTTTGAATGTCGAACGTCGAACTGGTTTTGAATATCGAACGTGGAACTGCATTTTCAATGTCGAACGTTGAACTGCATTTTCAATGTCGAACGTCGAACTGGTTTTGAATGTCGAACGTCGAACTGCATTTTGAATGTCGAACGTCGAACTGGTTTTGAATGTCGAACATCGAACTGCATTAAGAATGTCGAATGTCGAACTGGTTTTGAATGTCGAACGTCGAACTGCATTTTGAATGTCGAACGTCGAACTGGTTTTGAATGTCGAACTGCATTTTGAATGTCGAACGTCGAACTGCATATTGTATGTCGAACGTCGAACTGGTTTTGAATGTCGAACGTCGAACTGCATTTTGAATGTCGAACGTCGAACTGGTTTTGAATGTCGAACGTCGAACTGCATTTTGAATGTCGAACGTCGAACTGGTTTTGAATGTCGAACGTCGAACTGCATTTTGAATGACGAACGTCGAACTGGTTTTGAATGTCGAACGTCGAACTGCATTTTGAATGTCGAACGTCGAACTGGTTTTTGAATGTCGAACGTCAAACTGGTTTTGAATGTCGAACGTCGAACTGCATTTTGAATGTCCAACGTCGAACTGCATTTTGAATGTCGAACTGGTTTTGAATGTCGAACGTCGGACTGCATTTTCAATGTCGAAAGTCGAACTTGTGTTGAATGTCGAACGTCGAACTGCATTTTGAATGTCGAACGTCGAACTGCATTTTGAATGTCGAACTGGTTTTGAATGTCGAACGTCGAACTGCATTTTGAATGTCGAACGTCGAACTGGTTTTGAATGTCGAGCGTCGAACTGCATTTTGAATGTCGAACGTCGAACTGGTTTTGAATGTCGAACGTCGAACTGCATTTTGAATATCGAACGTCGAACTTGTTTTGAATGTCGAACGTCGAACTGCATTTTGAATGTCGAACGTCGAACTGCATTTTGAATGTCGAACGTCGAGCTGGTTTTGAATGTCGAACGTCGAATTGCATTTTGAATGTCGAACGTCGAACTGGTTTTTAATGTCGAACGTCGAACTGCATTTTGAATGTCGAACGTCGAACTGGTTTTGAATGTCGAGCGTCGAACTGCATTTTGAATGTCGAACGTCGAACGGGTTTTGAATGTCGAACGTCGAACTGCATTTTGAATGTCGAACGTCGAACTGGTTTTGAATGTCGAACGTCGAACTGCATTTTGAATGTCGAACGTCGAACTGGTTTTGAATGTCGAACGTCGAACTGCATTTTGAATGTCGAACGTCGAACTGGTTTTGAATGTCGAACGTCGAACTGCATTTTGAATGTCGAACGTCGAACTGGTTTTGAATGTCGAACGTCGAACTGGTTTTTAATGTCGAACGTCGAACTGCATCTGAATGTCGAACGTCGAACTGCATTTTGAATGTCGAACGTCGAACTGGTTTTGAATGTCGAACGTCGAACTGGTTTTGAATGTCGAACGTCGAACTGTATTTTGAATGGCGAACGTCGAACTGGTTTTGAATGTCAAACGTCGAACTGCAATTTGAATGTCGAACGTCGATCTGCAATTTGAATGTCGAACGTCGAACGTAGAGCCAACTTCACACACATTTTGTATTTGTCCTGTTCGATTGCTTTTAATACTCCTTTTATTCATTTATTTCAGTAGTTCTTCTAAAATTACTTTTTAGCTCATCTGTCAAATAGTGACAGGGTGTACTTTTGTGATCACCTTTTGTCCGGCGTCCGTTCACAAATGTTGTCAGCACTCTAGCTGCTTAATTTTTATCCGATCTCTTCAAACTTGTTCAGAATGTTTATCTCAATGATACCTTGGTCGGATTAAAAACTGGGTCATGTGACCTTGAAAACTAGGTCACCAGGTCAAATTATAGAAAATCCTTGTCCGCAGTCTAGCGGTCTTAATTTTGGTCCGATCTTCTTCAGGCTTGATCAGAATGTTCATCTCAATGATATCTGGGTCTAATTCGAAACTGGGTAATATGACCATGAAAACTATGTCACTAGGTCAAATTTTAGAAAAACATTGTTCGCTCTCTAGCGGTCTTAATTCTGGTTCGATCTTCTTCTAGCTTGGTCAGAATGTTTATCTTAATGTAATCTAGGTCAATTTCGAAACTGGGTCATATGACCTTGAAAACTAGGTCACTATGTTAAGTTATAATAAAAGCTTGTCTGCACTCTAGTGGTCTTAATTTTGGTCTGATATTCACTTTCATTACCATGAGGTCTTAGTTCTTTTCTTGAAATTGCCATCGCATTATGGGTTCCGGAGTTAAGTGCCATAATTAACTATTTAGACCTTGTCTGCACAAAAGCAGCTTCATTTTGATTTGAATGTCATCAGACTTGAACAAAAGTTGAGTTACTATAAGATTTCAGTTCCTTTCTTGAACCGCCTAGATTCCATAAGGAGTTCTAGAGTTATGACCCTTGAAAGAGCCAAAGAAAGCTATTTTGGCAATTGCATTTGCATCCACTGACTCTTGAGTAATTGTTGACAGGTGAGCGACCTAGGGTCCTATGGACCCTCTTGTTAAGTATTTTGACCTGTTTAATTATGAGTGTTTTTTGCTTTTTTGTAAGCATATGGCATGACTTCCATAGGAGTTTCTTCTTTCTGTTCAGTTATTATATATCTACAATGGCTGGAATAAAACTGGAAGTCTTGTTACATTGCACATTATGGGTTTGTTTTATTTTGATCATGTTTACGTTCCGCTCGCTTTCAGCACGTTCAGTGCTTTGATTTTATCTATCTTTTTAGTGTTTGTGCCGCTAGTAAAATGCCAAGTAAGCGGACAGTAGTTAAAATTAGACATTACAAAAGAGTGATGCATTGTTAATTGTCCTAGTTTAAATATTTACCTCTTGAAAGTCCGTCGCTTCAAGAAGTGCAGATTTAAGGCACGTAAAATCAACAAAATGTCTCTACATACTAAAAAATATTCATTAAATAATCAAACGATAATTGACTATAGTTCCCGATTATTATTTCGATTTGGCTGGCTAGTTTGCCCACTGTCTATTAAAAAGAACAATTACACGCGCTCTAAAAATAAACGTGCGCTTGCACCAAAGAATACTTGGCCAAACAGAATTTCTGAGCATTGCAAATGAACGACAGTAGCCACACACACAATTAACTAGAAATGTGTCCATAGGACACGGATGCCCCCGCTAAGCATTGTTATCAGACACTTAAGTATACTGATGGGAATAATAGCATTTTAAAGCTAGTGCTGTAAGAGTAATTATAAAAAATATGCATAAATTTGAAGATCAAGTAAATTATTTGTATTTGGGGCACTGTTGTCTGCGCATAACGAAAATGTCTGTGAAGAAGTTGGTGGTAATGCGATGAAAATATTTTAAAGATACATATATAGTTTGCCAAGCTCTTTTTTCACTTCAAATCAATTACATTTTAAGCATAAAGTTATCATTTTCTATTTATGGCAAGTGTTTAAAAAACTAAGGGTAAGGTACGATAATAATAATCATTCTATACCATTGTATCACATTGCAATCAACTTGTGAAGAATCCCTGATAATAAGACCATCCCACTATTAAGACCACTTTTTAAAGAAGGGGTACTGACGTTATTAGCAGGATTCAACAGAATACCAATGTTATTGTTTCCTAACATCACAATTATGTACTTTTAAAGGACCTACAGGCATGGGTATTGTATGTGACACACCACCTTGTAATGTTGAACATTTGTACCAAGTTAATTTAAAATCCCTTCACTCATAAAAAAGTTATAGCCTAAACAAGAAAATTCTATTTTTAGTAACAGTGACCTTGACCTTGGACCTACAGGCATGGGTATTGTACGCGACACACCGCCCTGTCATGGTGATAATCTGTGCCAAGATATTCTGAAATCCCTCCATTCATAACGAAGTTATAGCCACAAGAAAATTCTATTTTCAGTAACAGTGACCTTGGACCTACAGACATGGGTACTGTATGCAACACACATCGTTGTCATGGTAAACATTTGTGCCAAGTTATTTTGAAATCCCCCCATTCATAACAAAATTATAGCCCAAACAATAAACAATTCTATTTTTAGTAACAGTGACCTTGACTTTGGACCCAAAGGCATGGGTATTATACGCAACACACCGCCTTGTCATGGTGAACATTTATGCCAAGATATTTTGAAATTCCTTCATTTTCAACAAAGTTATAGCCAAACAAGACTAATCTATTTTTAGTAACAGTGACCTTGAACTTTGATCTACAGGCATGGGTACTGTACGCGACACACCGCCCTGTCATGGTGAACATTTGTGCCAAGTTATTTTGAAATCACACCTTTCATAACGAAGTTACAGGCCGGAGAAGAAAATTCTAATTTTAGCAACAGTGACCTTGATTTTGGATTTACAGGAATGGGTATTATATGCGACACACCGTCTTGATATGGTTAACATTTATATCAAGATTTTTTAAAATCCAATAGGAAATAACAAAGTTACAGAGAGGAGAAAGTTTTCCAATTAAAATTCTATTTTTAGTAACAGTGACCTTGACCTTTGACCTAAAGGCATGGGTTCTGTATGCAACATACCGCCTTGTCATAGGGAACATTTGTGCCAAGTTATTTTGAAATCCATCCATTCATAACGAAGTTACAGTCCGGAGAAGAAAATGCTATTTTTAGTAACAGTGACCTTGACCTTGGATCTACAGGCATGGGTATTGTACAGGACACACCGCCTTGTCATGGTGAACATTTGAGCTAATTTTTATGCCCCCACAAAGTGGGAGGCATTTAGAGTTGCACTCGTCCGTCCGTCCGTAGTCCGTCCGTACGTACGTCCGTCCGTACGTCCCTAAATCTTGTGGCATCAACTCCTCCTAAACTATAAGGCGGATTTCTTTCAAACTTGCACAGATGATCAAGCAGGATGTGTAGATGATCGTAAAGAAAGGATTTTTTCCTGCGACTATTTTTACCAAAGTTATGGCCCTTTTTTAATTTCAGTAGTTAAATCTTGTGGCATCAACTGCTCCTAAACTATAAGGCGGATTTCTTGCAAACTTGCACAGATGATGAAGCAGGATGTGTACATGATCGTGAAGAAACAATTTTTTCCTGCGACCATTTTTACCAGAGATATGGCCCTTTGTTAATTTCAGTAATTAAATCTTGTGGCGTCAACTCCTCCTAAACTACGAGGCGGATTTCTTGCAAACTTGCACATATGATGAATCAGGATGTGTAGATGATCGTGAAGAAAGGATTTTTTCCTGCGAACATTTTTACCAGAGTTATGGCAGAGTTTTTTTTAGTAATAATATCTTGTGGCATCAACTCCTCTTTTGCTTTTGGACAGATTTCTTTCTAACTTGCACACATGATCAAGCTGGATGGGTAGATGATCATAAAGAAAAGATTTTTTTTCCTGCTGCCATTTTAAACACAGTTATGGCCCTTTGTTTATTTCACTTTCAAAATTTTGTGGCATCAACTCCACATTTTCTATTTAGCTGATTTCTTTCAAACTTGCACAGATGATTAGACATGATGTGAAGATTGTTGTAAAGGACATTGTCTTGCAACAATTTTCACCAGAGTTATGGCCCTTTGTTTATGTTAGTTATTAAATTTTGTGGCACTCACCACATTTACTAATCATGATCACCACATGTTGTTAATACCTGGTACAAAATTTTGTAACAAATGTTGTTGCAGCAGCGGGGGCATCACTGTCCTGAGGACACAGTCAAGCTTTTTTTGGAAATCCCTCCATTCATTATGAAGTTACAGCCCAGACAAGAAAATTCTATTTTTAGTGACAGTGACCCTGACCTTGGACCTACAGGCATGGGTATTGTTCACGAAACACCGTCTTGATATGGTGAACATTTATAGCAAGTTATTTTAAAATCCAATACGAAATAACAAAGTTACAGAGCGGACACGATTTTCGCATGAAAGTTCTATTTTTAGTAACAGTGATCTTGACCTTGGACCTACAGGCATGGGTATGGTACGCGACACACCGCCTTGTCATGGCATACATTTGTGCCAAGTTATTTTGAAATCACTCCATTCATAACGAAGTTACAGCCCAGACAAGAAAATTCATTTATACCAAGTTACTTTAAAATCCAATAAGGAATAACAAAGTTACAGAGCGGACACGATTTTCGAACATACACACACACTGACACATACACTGACCCACGGACAGGGTGACCACTATATGCCCTTCCGCCATTGGCGGGGACATAAAAACCTCTTAACGTAGACCAGCAGGGAGGAAAAAAAGTTAAAGTTAATATTTGATAACAAATTTATGATATAAAAACAAACGATAAATGTTAAATAGAATCGGAAAGGGTACCGTTTTGTAACGGTAAATGGCAAAACTAAAATATATTGCATAACCTTGAGTCTTTCCTTTCCAAACTATTCATTACAAATAACAAATTAACTTATAATGACTCCGATGAGTCTTCATAACGATAAAATTATAATAAAATATGCATATCAACCATTGCCTTAAACCAGAAAAACACCATCCCCACGCACCAAAAGTAGAGAGGAAAAAGACAGCATGAGTTAAAGAATTTTTTTTTCAATTTGACACCACAAACGACTAACTATATAAAAAAACCATTGGGGTTACCGCCTTAGAACGGTCAGAGGCTTAATAATTTGCCACTGGGGTTTTAACAAGGTTTACGGTGCACCGACCTCGCACCTGCCCCAATAGGATCTCATATAAAAGTACAAGTTGTCTGGGTGAAATAACTCCAACCCACCCATCCACTAGACAATGTTGCATGAAAAAGCACAAAACATTTAAAACATAAGAAACTAATTAATGGCATTGTAAAGTTAAAGGGCGGGTACTCAATGGCCTTACCGAGGCCAGAGCCCCTGGAGTCAAATCAACAATAACACAATGGCAGGGATAAAAGAAACAGATCGTTATTCTAGGTTCTTTTACAAGATTGCCCTATAAACATTTATAAACTCTTAAATGCCTGCCATTGTCGTGCAATCAAAAAGAGGCAAGGATAACGATTAACTGTTGATGGGTTTATCACCAGGCAGGCAGAAATTGCAGATGATGTTTACGAATAACGTATAGAAGTTAATACTGGGCTTTATTTTCTGAAGTTTATAAATTCAATCTCAATAAAAAAAACTGGATGTGTAATACCATGTTGCAATACTGATTTATAACTTCACCTGTATTTTTGATTTACATCCTAGTATCGAAGATGAACGTTGCAAAGGGTTTTCCGTAACTTGTGAAACCGATAGCCTTGTTTTGAAAGTTGTTTGTTATGCAAAGATTACGTTCATTGAAATCTTTAACACCATCACAAGCTCTTGAAAAGCAAACAAACTGTGAGATATAAACCCCGTAAGATGTTGCACGAGGAACATCACCGTCAAAAAACGGAAAACTGGCTATATTGAAGTTAAAATCATCTCTTATATCATATATTGTAGTAGTAGCGAAACCATTTTCAATGGAAAGATTTAGATAAAGGAAGTTTGCTTGCTTTTCTACAGTGAAAGCTTAGTTCATTGGGATAATTTTTATTAACCGGTGATGGAAAATGGTCATTATCTATATTTAATAACAAGCAAATTCATTGAATTTATATCATTCGCTGGTTATTACAAACACAACAGCTGGATACATAAGGCTTTATTTATATATTTACTATGGCAAAAACAGTGAAAAAAAAACAACACAGTAGGTGAAAGTGGTTGGTCAGCTCACCAGAATATAAGAATGAGACGTAGTCTTCAAGATGTTGAAATCAAGAAAGCAGTAGTAAATAAAATAGGAACGAATATCGCACTGCATGCATAATGCATAACTTATCACGGGCCATAACTCTGTGTTTAATTGAAATCCATCCAGAAGTGTCAGAGAAATAGCTGCTCTATATGCATACTGCATAACATATCTAAGGGCCATAACTGTGTGTTAAACAGTCAGACCGGAACAAATCTAAGATATGCGCATCTCCTCTTTGTATTGATGGTTCCCACAAAGTTTCGTTAAAATCTATCCATTGGTTGCAGAGAAGTAGCAAGGAAACAAATAATGCTCTATAATGCATACTGCATAACTCATCAAAGGGCCATAACTGCGTGTTTAACGGTCAGACCGGAACAAGACGATGATATGCGCATCTTCTGTAGGTATTGATGGTTTCCATAAATTTTCATTGAAATCCATCAAGTTGTTGCAGAGAAACGAATACCACTCTATATTCATAATGCATAAGTTATCAAAGGGCCATAACTCTGTGCTAAACGGTCAGACCGGAACTAGACGAATATATGCGCATCTTCTCTTGGTATTGATGGATCCCAGAAAGATTCAATGAAATCCATCCGGTGGTTGCAGAGAAATAGCGCGAATAGCGGAAACGAATACTGCTCTATATGCATAATGCGTAGGTTATCAAAGGACCATAACTATATTAAATATTCTGATCGGAACAAGATGATGATATGTGCATCTCCTCTTGGTACTGACGGTTCTCACAAAAATTCATTGAAATCCATACAGTGGTTGCAGAGAAATAAGGCGGAAACGAAATTCGGACGGACGGACGGACGGACGGCGTGACGGATGGACGGACGGTCAACGCCAAACAATATCCCCCTCCCGATTTTATCGGCAGGGGATAATTAATCATAAAGGTACCTCGAGGTGTTTTCAACAGCTGTAATAATGGCATCTTGATGTTGGGTAGAGATAACAAAGTCTCTTCGATAACAGTATAAAAACAGATCAGCAACAAGGGTGCACAATAAGTACCTGTTGGGATGCCTATTACTTGTTTATAAATAGAGGTACCAAATATAACATTAATGCTAGTCAGTAAGATTTAGCGACTCTGTTAGGCATTGACAGGTCAATAAAGTGTAATTATCGTAAGAACCAAGTGTAAATACGCCCTATGTTCATTGCAAGCAAAAATAGTTTTATTTCCTCTTGCAAACGTTTTTTCAATGAGACTGGTTAGCTTGTCTCTTATTAGATTATGAGGGACTGAGGTGTACAAAGCGGAAAAGTAATTATTTGACAAACAGAACGTCTGAAAATGATAACATTTAAGCTTCTTTAAAACGTCACTCGAGTTTTAATAGACCAAATAGATTTTTTTTTGCCAGTGGTTGGTTTCAAAAACCTTTTCGTATCACCTAACAACATGTTATTTATAGGCTGTAAGACAGGATTTTAAGAGTATAGATAATTGCAAGAACTCTAGTTAGCGATAAATCTTGCTTTCTATGGTGTTTTGTGCAGTTCAGGCAACCAATATCTAGTAGGAATTTTATCTTGTTTTGCTTCAACACTGATTCTTAATTTTGCCATATGCTGAGTGTGTGCACCAACAATATCACTATCTGATAAAGAAGTCAGTGTGTAAGCATTGAGACAAGTGGCGCCACAATGCGACGAAACCAGGCATTATAACGACCGAGTTTTGGCATCTGAGTTGAATCCAGAGTTGCATCTTAATAAAAGCTACCCACAAACCAGGTTTGGAGTTGAAGCAAACTGAAGTTATTATAAACTGAATTTCTAATTATAATTTTAGCAACAGCGAGACTGACTTTGATCAGACAACTAGGAAGCAATCCCAGGTTGCATCTTGGTATAAGCTACCCACACGCTAAGCTTGGTGTCTATTGGTCAAAGCAAACTAAAGTTATTACGCAGAAACTGAATTTTATTTTTAGCAACAGTTACCTTGACTTTTATCACAGACATCTAGGTAGCAATCCTGAGTGACATCTATATAATATTATGAGCTACCCACACACAAAGTTGGCTGTCACTAGGTCACACCTAACTCAAGGTTATACACGGAACTGAATTTCTAGTTTAAGCAACAGTGGCAATGACATTGATCACAGACATCTGGGTAGCAATCCCGAGTTGTAGTTTGATATGAGCTACCCTCATACTGATTGTCGATGTTTGGGCTTTGATAACAGCAGTGTCGTTTACAACATAACACGTTTAAATTTATTTTTAATGTGCATAATATGTAGTTTTTTTTGTAGAAATCTGGGATGTTGCGTGATCATTTTCCCGTTTTTTACTTTATTTGGCGGCCGATTCCAAATAAATGGTTATTAGAGGAAGGGTAGGACATCGCTTGATTGTTATCTATCGCAAAAGTTCAGTATTAGATCACAATAACATTAAATTCATACAATAACTAACATCTCCATGCTGTTTTCTCCAATCTGGCGAGCTATCATCATACTCAAAATCTATCATTATCTGCGATTCTCGTTATCTGTATACATACCGTGAATATGCATATTTCTTTTTTTAAGCAATCCTCAGCTGCCTCTTGATATAAGCTACCCCACGCCCGGTAAACATTCGCTCCACAACCAAAAATAGAACATAACAAAATGAGCGAAAGCCACTTCCGGGATTGAGCGAAAGCGCTGATTTGTTGACAAAAAGTGAGTATGACCAACATATTTTTCTCTTATGAAGACAGAAAGACGAACTTTTCAAAAATCGGGGTATGCCGTGTAAGAATGATGAAGCTTCACAGAAAACACGATTTCATATTTTAAACATGTAAACTGCTCCTGCTAGAACTTTTATCCCAGCGAACAATGATGCATGTTTATTTACAAACTTTTCATTTCGACTTAATTTTGTTCTTTTATTGCTTTTAGAAATTATTTCCATGTTGCTTGTGAATCGAATACCTGTCGCTAGTGACTGCTGTACAGATTTCAGATGGTGTAACGTCGCTTTAAACGATTAATGCTCATATTTGGAGCGAAAGTGCAAGTTGTGGAGCGAAATCATAGGAGGCAGAGCGAAAACATAACTTCATACTGGCATTGCATCTTTTTAACTTGTTTGTTAACTCATTCATTGACGGTTTCGTGTTCAGCGCAATATACAAGCTTACGTTTGGGATTGATAAAAAAGAATAGTGTGTTTGTATATGTGTATATGTGTCTAAATAATGAGTTTTACTCAACATGGGGCTAAGCCCAGTGGGCAGTAATATGCATTCCCGCATCTGTCCATAAATAGGCTTACTTTAACCGAGTATGCAATATTTCTACAATTGTTTCATATGTTCTATTTTTAATATGTTAATGAATTTATTTTAAACGATGTCGTTGCAAAAAGGAACAGTTTTCAATAATATGTTTTGTGGTCTGTTTTGTTTCTTTCAGATGGGAGCGTTTAAGGAGTGCAAAAGAACATGCTATTTCCTGTCATCAAAGAAGAAGAAAAACAGATTTATTCATCATTTAAAGTACCAAAACAGAATAGCAATCTGTTAAAAATAAAATTATGATAATCAAAAATATTCCACAGGAATACTTTCGTTTTTGTTTCTCGATGATCACAAGGATCAAATCAATACATGTACTTTAAATATTTCAATTTGATCGACAAGCTCCGGGTATATTTACAAGTAAGTAGGTACATGTATGTTTATAAAAGTGACATTTAAATACGAGATTTATATAAACGACTACAATTATCAGTATAAACAGTACCTGACTCCCTAAAAGCCTATGATGAAAACCTACCTACATATGTACATGTATATATATACAACTTATATGAAGTGTAAACATTTTATTTATAGATAAACGTTCATGTTATGTTGTGATCAGATATAATATTTCCAAACACATTTATACACATATATTATATCTAAAATCATAAGACTAATTAGATATAAACATACCGTGTTATTAAGAAAAGAGAATTAGTAAACGACAGGCGATTTAAATCACACTGTCACTGTCAAATCCAAACAATTCAGACTTACCTGCATCTTTATTTTTATTACAAAAATACTAATTTAAGATTTAATGACATTTTCTAGCTTTTAATACAATGATGATATTAATTTTACTGGCGTAAAATGAAAGAAATAGAAAAGTTCTCATAATGGTAAAACATGGGTTCTGCACATCAGGTTCATGAACTGAACATTTCACTTAAGTTTTATGATATTCATTACAGGGATTCAGAAGATATGAACTGGACACGAAATGCATGGTTCAAATCTTCAAACACCACTGGTGACCTTGACATTGAGCCGGCCATGTTGGAACATGGGTTCTGCACGTCGTCTTGATGGGGAGAACATTTGACTAAAGTTTAATGAAATTCGTTTTAGGGGTTAAAAAGTTATAGAACGGACACAAAGCATGCAACTTTCAAGAAATTCCTTCAAGGCTTTTCAAAAAACACCACTGGTGACCTTGACATTAAGGCGGCCATGTTGGAACATGGGTTCTGCACGTCGTCTTCATTGGGAAAACGTTTGACTAAAGTTTCATGAAATTCCTTCTAAGGGTTGAAAAGTTATGGACCGGACACAAAATATGCTCAAACACCACAGGCCGCCTTGACCTTGAGCCAGCCAGATTGGAACATGGGTTCAGCACATCATGTTCATGAACTGAACATTTCACTTAAGTTTCATGATATTAATTCCAGGGGTTCAGAGACCTCCAATTAACTTGCCAGTTTGTGTACAAACACTGTATGCAGCTGAGACCTCTCTTAAATTTAGTCTTAACATTTTGAGAATGTGCTACAAATTTGTTGTTGTTGTTGTTTTACATACAAACAGTGAATAAAATATTCAGAAAAGCCTGAATTTCAAAGTGCTATAAAGTAAGAAACTTTATTTGGTCAATATCCATATAAAATGACAAAGTTTACCCTATAAAATCTTCCAGAACAAAATTCTTAATATTGCATAACACAGATCTAAACAGCAAAGTTCATTAGGTCATTGACCAGCAACTGGAGGAATAAACTCAATGCATCCTAATAACATCTTAAGATTGAATCTAAATATATCTGAAGACAGGTAGAAATATTGGAATTTTGACTCTTGAAATTTTCACTCTGCTACTAAAAATTTTGTTTCAAATTTTATCACTGAACAACCAGTGAATGAATTGTTCAGGAAACATTGAATTTTAAGATGGTATAAAGTTTGTGTCAAAATCTGGTTGATAACTGTATAAAATCAAAGGTTAAAAACAGAATATAAAAGAAAAAAATAAATCCCCAGGGCGGGGCCCCTGGGCAATTCAAGAACATGATTTTTATAATTTGAGTAGAGATCATCAATATCAATATCCATACCAAATTTGATGACAATCGGACAAAAAATGTGACCTTTATTGCGTTAACAAAAAAGTTTTGCTTTAATCTGACCTAGTGACCTTGACGTTGAGCAGGCTATGTTGGAACATGGGTTCTGCACGTCGTCTTGATGGGGAAAAACATTTGCCTAAAGTTTCATGAAATTCCTTCTAGGGGTTGAAAAGTTATGGACCGGACACGAAATGTGCGCGCACGGAAGGACGGACGGACAGTCGGAAGGACGGACGAAGACCATTCCTACATCCCCCAGCCGCTATGCGACGGGGGATAAAAAATCCAGGAGTGTAGTGAATACGTTTAGACTGAAACATAGGTATGCTTGTAATGTTTTCGCTCTGCCTCCTATGGTTTCGCTCCGCAACTTGCTCTTGCGCTCCTTTACCTCTTGAAAAAATGAACATAAAACGTTTAAATAAGCATTACATCATTCGAAATCTGTACAGCAGTCACTAGCGACCGGTATTCGATTTACACGATACACAGAAATATTTCCTAAAAGCAATCAAAGAACAAAATTAGGTCGAAATGACAAGTTTGTAAAAATCAAGCACCATTGTTCGCTGTGAAAAAAGTTCTAGCCGGAGCAGGTTCCTTTTTTAAAATAGGTAAACATGTTTTCCGTGGAGCTTCATCCTTACACGGTACTACATTCCCCGATTTTTTTAAAAGTTCGTCTTTCTGTCTTATAAAGAGAAAAAAAATTGGACACACTCACTTTTTGTCTGCTTTCGCTCAATCCCGGAAGTGGCTTTCGCTCATTTTGTTATGTTCTACTTTGGTTGTGGAGCGAATGTTTACCGGGCGTGTACCCGAAACTGATATTCCGAAACATAAGTAGTTACAAGTCGCATGCCACCGGCTGTATAAACTAACCAACCTATCAAAATAACTTTAACATTGTTTGTGGATATTCTATTTTTCGAAAAAATAAATCGTTTAATAATTTACTATTGATAACAGAAACAGCAGCAAGAAGTGTTCAGTAATGCAGGGAAAACACCAATTCTAACAATTCTAACCGGTACTTTTAGGCAATATACACACATTTTATTAGTTGGGGAAAGAAAAAAGGGTGTAGGGTAAACTGATCGTAAGCCGGACATGTTCGTGAGTCGGACGTTTTTGACTTTGTCTCTACCCCTTGTACATATGACAACATATCGAAATCGGTGTTTGTTTACCTTCCGCGATCACTCTTCTTTGGAAAGATCTTTTTGTGCAAGTGGTGACGTATTTCCGGTCTTTTTGAAGGTCGTTGCGAGAAACACTAGTTCACGGCGCGAAATTCAAATACACTAAGGAGAAAACGTAAGATTTGTCTCGCTTTGAATAGGAATAAACCTAGCATATTGAACAGTAACATCATTTACATTGTTGTTATGTATATTTTACTGCAATGACAGTACAGTCATAGTATCCTGAAAACATTTAAAGTACAAAAGTATGGCAGAGTGTAAAAATAAGCATAATAGTGAAACGGACGAAGATTCAAGTATTAGAGAAAAACGGAAAAGAAGCGACGGTTCAAGTTTAAGTGAAATTGAAAGTCCCATCAACATTAAATTAAACACAAAACAGTCAAAAACATAAATCTAAAGCAAAAAAGAAAAAAGCAAAACAGACCCAACAACAAGAAGAAGACGAAAATAAATGCACAAGCACAAACATGGATTTGGCACAAATTCAAAATCAGTTAGCTAAAATAAATGAAAAATTATCACAGGTCATGACTAAAAATGACGGTTCCCTTAGAGAAGCAATAAAAAGTGTCTTCGTAGAATATAAAGAAGATTTGCTGCAGTCAGTGTCCAAAAGAATAGATATTCTTGAAAGTAAACTATTTGACAAAGATCTTGAAAATGATAAATTAAGAGAAGAATTGAAAGGTATTGAAAGAGAACTTGAAAATGAGAAAACCGAAAATGAAAATTTGCGTCGAGAACTAGACCTAAAACAAATCAACTACGAACAAAAACTGAACAATTTGGAACAATATGGACGCAGGAATAATTTGAGGATAAACGGTATTGCTCAAGCTGATGATAAAGAATCTGCAGAAGCTACAACAAAATTAGTATGTGAGACGTTAAACGAAAAATTTAAAACATTGAAATTAAACATCAATAGAAATGAAATTAACATTGCACACCGCTTAGACAAAATTAAGAACGGTAAACGTCAAATCATCGTTAAGTTTAACTCGAGGATGACCAAAGACTATATATTGCGGAACAGGAAAATGTTGAAAGGCAGTGGTATTTTCATTTCAGAGGATCTCACCATCTTGAACAATCACGTGCTTCAGTGTGTTAGATTTAAAACTCCTGATGAAGTGAAAAATGCATGGTCCAGCGATGGAAAAATTCTCTATGAGGACAAGACAGATACTATCCGCGAAGTAAAATATAAAGACTTCCAGCACTGGATAGAACTCAGTTGGCCAGAGAAAGAAGAACGTGAAACCGATGGCTAAGAAAAACCCTATAATTGCGTTTGGTCTACATTGGTGCATATTTTATGGCGCGTAACTTTTGTTGGATGGTGTAAACGTGATATAACTGAAAATCTTAATGCAAATTTGATTATTTCTGGTGACATTTATTCCTAATAATTATAAGATACTAGGCTTTTCACTTTAACAGGTTAAATTATATGCAACCGGATAGTTAAATGTCATAAAACAGGATGTTAATCTCCAATCTAAGTTGGATATATCCTGCTATGCTGAACGCCTAGTGACTTATACGGCATACATGCATATTTATCCTTATAAAATGTGTTAGCTTTTGAAGTAGTACTACCTAGCGGTGTTTGTAAACCAAATTTTTTAAAACAAAAAAAACCCCTACTATTGCTTGCATTCTATATTGGTGCATAAAGCACGGCGCATATTTCTTTTTTGATGGTTGTGTTAACGTAATATAGCTGCAATACTCAATGCAAATTTTATTATTTTGGTGACGTTCACCCCTATTATAAGATGCTAGGTATTACGTAATTAGGTGATGATGATTCCTGGTATAAGATAATACATTCCTATATTAAATCTATTAAGATACAAGGTCTTGCATAAACAGGTTGATTTTGCCTGCTATTCATCAGACCTGGTGACTTATGCGGAATATATGAAACTTTATCTTTACAAACAGTATAAATTGCATGCAATTTGATGGTTGTATGACATAAATCAGCATGTATATTTCTTATATAAGATGGATCCTGCTATGCATAATGCTTAGTAACTTATGCGATATATGCAAATTTATCTTTATACAACATGTTAAATTGATATAACTGCAAAATTCAATGTAATTTGTTTGATTTTTGTAATATCATGCTCTCTTTTCCTCTCTACTTTTTGGCTGTGTGGGGAGGCTGTGTATGCTGGATGTGGCCATTCCTGATATGCATATTTCATTTTTTTATTATTCTGAACAAAGAAGATACTAGGTATTGCATAAACAGATATAAACTATATGCAAATCAGATAATTGTATGATATTAATAAACATGTAATCTTCCTTTCTAAGAAAGAAACATATATATCTTATAATGTAGAATGCCTAGTATTAATGTGGAATATATGAAAATTCATCTTTATTAACAGTTGTATGACATAAATCAGCATGTTCATTTCCAATATAAGATAGATGTATCCTGTTATGCATGATGCCTAGTAACTTATGCGGAATATATGCAAATTTATCTTTATAAAATATATTATAGATATAATTGTAAAACTCAAGGCAAATTTTATTATTTTGGTGACTCTTATTTCTAAAAAAGATACTAGGTATTGCAAAACAGGTAAACATTATACGTAATCAGATAGTTGTATGACATAAATAAGAATGTATATCTAAGATGGATATATCGTGTTATGCAAAGTGCATAGTGACTTATGCTGAATATATGAAAATTTATCTTTAAAAAATATATTCACTTGATATAACTGTAAAACTCAAGGCAAATTTTATTATTTTGGTGACTCTTATTTCTAAAAAAGATACTAGGTATTGCAGAACAGGTAAACATTATACGTTATCAGATAGTTGTATGACATAAATAAGAATGTATATCTAAGATGGATGTATCCTGTTATGCATAATGCCTAGTAACTTATGCGGAATATATGCAAATTTATATATACAAGATATAGTAACATAATATAATTATTAAACTCAATGCACATTGTATTATTTAGCAGAATCTCATAGGATACTAGATATAGCATAAACGGGTATAAATTATACGCAATTTGATATTTGTATGACATAAATAGCCTACGATCTAAGATGGATATATCCTGCTATGCATGATGCCTAGTAATTTGTTTTTTGTCAAATGTTGGAAAAAAATTATTTACTCCCAGAAATACTTTTCTATGTAAACATCTTTAGTGAGCAGTCACAAACTGTCATCTATTATTTTTGAACGTATCTTTTCTTTTCTGTTTTACAGTTATTCAGTTGCACCTACTTAATTCAACTTATATATGAAAACGATTTTATCTCAATCCTCTAAAAAAAGAAGACTTGATCAAGGGTGTAGAAATGTTTCCTTCTATCTTTCTTCTATTCTTTCTGTGTTCTGAATGGCAATTATTTCGATTCATTGAGTTAGTGTGTTTTCTAGTTCAAAAACAATATGTCCTCCGTTAGTTTTTGTACCTTCAATGTGAAGGGGCTAGCATTAATCGAAAAGCGAAACAAAACGTTTGCATTTCTTAAAGAAAAAAATTTCCTTTTGCTTTCTGCAAGAGCTTCACTGCAAAGCAGGTGATGAAAATAAATGGGACAAAGAATGAAAAGGTGATATGTTTCTTAGTGGCAATAGTTCCAGTAGTAAGGGTGTTGGTATTTTGGTACAAGAAGGTTTTCAGTATAAACTAAAAGAATACAAAGAAATAATAGAAGGTAGACTACAAATGCTAAAATTAGAAACACAAAGTAACGTTTATGTTTTAATTAATCTTTATGGCCCAAATAATGATGATGTAGAATTTTTCAATACTTTAGATGAAATTATTATTACTCACAACGACCAAACTCTTATAGTTGGTGGAGATTTTAACACAGTCCTTAATTTTCGAATTGATAAGCTTAATGGCAGGAAAAATACAAATATAAAATGCTCACAAAAGCTCAATACATTAATGGAAAACAATGACTTACATGATATTTGGCGTCTTAAATTTCCTAACAAAATGAAATTCACTTGGCACTCAAATACTAAACCAACAATTTTTTGTAGATTAGATTATTTTTTGATCTCGTCAAATTTAATTAACAACAGTAAAAGCTCTTATATATCTACAGGGTACAATTCCGACCATTCTCTTGTTGTATTTGAGTTAAATACGTCCAAAAAAGAAAGGAGACCAGGTTATTTTAAGATAAACAATTCGTTCCTAATTAACACCGAATATCAGCAAAACATAAGGAACTCAATTACAGAAATCGTAGAACTTAATAAGGAAGCTAATCCTGTGACATTATGGAAAATAATAAAAGGGCGAATACGTGATGAAACAATTAAATTCTCAGTTAAGTTTAAAAAGGCACAAAATAAAGAACAATTCATAATAGAACAAAATATTAATAAATTAGAGCAAAGTATTTTAATCAACCCTAATAATTATACAAATATAGAAAAACTTAAAATTGAAAAAGAAAAACTGCATAAAATTTTAGATGAAAGAATAAAGGGGATTTTAATTAGATCAAAAGCTGAATCGGTGGAAGGGGCTGAAAGATGTTCTAAATATTTTGCAAATCTGGAAAAGAAAAATGGGGAAGCAAAAACTATAAGTTCTTTGGCAACAGAAGCAGGAAATGAAATACATGGTACACAAAATATATTGTCGTATGTTAAATCATTTTATGAAAACATCTATTCCAAAGACGAATTTATTAACGATAATGAATACTTTTTTCCTGACACACATTCAACTTTAAACAATGAAGAAAAACAATCCTGTGAAGGTAAACTAAGTGAAAAAGAATGTATCGATGCTCTTGAAGACATGAAAAATGGAAAAAGCCCAGGATCAGATGGGATTTCTGTTGAGTTTTACAAAATATTTTGGCACGACCTAAAACATTATTTGATTAATTCACTTAATTTCTCACATGAAAACGGTTTCTTATCTGAATTGCAAAAACAAAGCTTCATTACATTAATTCCAAAAAAAGGTAAAATTTTAACAGATATTAACAACTGGAGACCCATATCTTTGTTAAATGTAGATTACAAAATTTCCGCAAAAGCAATTGCAAACAGAATAAAAAGAGTTTTGAAAAAAATAATTAGCACTGATCAAACCGGTTTCATTAAAGGTAGATATATCGGTGAAAATATAAGAATAATAAATGAAATAATTAATGAAGTAAACAACAATAACGAAGAAGGTTTAATTTTCTTTGCAGATTACAAGAAAGCATTCGACAGCTTAACTTTCTCGATCTAAATCTGTCCATTGAAAATGGTTATGTCACACCTAAAATTTATGATAAAAGAGATGATTTTAATTTTAATATAGTAAATTTTCCGTTTTTAGACGGCGATGTTCCCCGTGCAACATCTTATGGGGTTTATATCTCACAGCTTGTTCGCTTTTCAAGAGCTTGCAACGATGTTAATGATTTCAATGAACGTAATCTATGCATTACAGAAAAACTTTTAAAACAAGGTTATCGGTATCACAAATTAAGGAAATCCTTTTGAATGTTTTATCGCCGATACCCAGAATCAATTCATAAATACAGATGCAGTTTAAAATCACTTTTGCAACAAGGTATTTCACAGCCAGTTTTTTATGGAGATTTAATTTATAAACTTAAAAAGATATAAGGCAGTGTTAATTTCTCCCGGTAATTCGTAAAAACCATCTGTAAATTTAAAAAGAAAGGTTACCAACATGATATTTTACAGCGCTCTGCAGGCCTGGTGATTAACCCTTTTACAGTTGATCATTATGCTTACCTCTTTGGTTGCACGACGGTGGCAGGGATTTAAGAGTTTATGAAGGTTAATGGGGAAATCTTCTATTAAAAGAACCTAGAAGCTCGATTTTTTTCTTTTATCCCTGTCATCGTGTTCTTGCTGATTTTACTCCAGGAGCTCTGGTCTCGGTAAGATCATTGAGTACCCGCCCCTTCGGCTTTGCAATGCTCTTAAATTCTTATGTTTTATATGTTTGTGTGCTTTTGTATGCAACATTGTTGAGCCAATAAGTGGATTGGAGTTGTTTCACCAAGACAACGTGTATTTGTTTTGTGATATGAGAACCTGTTGGGGCAAGTGTGAGGTTGGTGCACCCTAGAACCTGGTTTAAACCCCCAGTGGCAATTTGATTTGCCACTGACCGTTCCAAGGCGGTAAACCCTCGGGTTCTCATTTTTGTTAATTGTTAGTGGTGTCTCTTTTGAAACTGATCATTTAATTAACCATGCTATCTCCCTCTCTTCTTCTTGACTGTGTGGGGAGGCTGTTTTTTCTGAATGTGGCGATTCCTGATATGCATATTTCACCTTTCAAGAAATACCGTCATCCAAAACTATGATGAGGGTGGGCTAAAATGATTGATATAGAATCATCATTAACTTCATTAAAAGCGAGCTGGGTTAAAAGACTTTAATATGGTAGCGACGCAAAATGAAAACAACTTTACCTAAATGAGTTGACAAAACACGGTGGTGTGTTGATCTTTAAATGTAATATTGATGAAATTGAACTTTTTAGAAAACATCATTTACGCCTGGAGCGCTGTCAATTATGACTTTACTCAATTAAATATTAGTGAAGAGATTCTTTGGAATAATAGTAAGATCAAAACGGGAAACCAATTTTATTTTTACAAACAGTGGTTTAGAAAAGGCATTATCAATATAGGACACATTTTTAATTTTGACACCAAAACTATATTCACGTTTGATGAACTAAAAACCAAATATGATTTAACTGCTGGAGATTACCTTAACTACTATAAAATAAAAAGCACTATTATGCAGCAGTGGAAATCTCAACTTATAAACCAACAGCCTCCAAGACAAAACATAGACTATTTAATTAACAGATTAAAAGTAAATACAAACGTTACTCGACTTACATATACTATAGAGGTACAAAAGAAGAAAAAGCCCATAGAAACAAAACTCGTTAAATGGCAAAATGAATTTGTTAACGTAACGCTTAACTGGAAAAATATATTTAGTATCCCATTAAAATGTACAATCGATACAAAACTTAGAGAATATCAGTATAAATATCTTTGGAAAACTATACCAAGCAACACTTTTCTTTATAAATGTAAACTGACAGAGTCAACCCTATGTGACTTTTGTTTAATGTCAGCCGAAACAGTAAAACATCTATTTTGGGAATGCCAGTATGTTCAAAAATTTTGGATGGACTTGAAGTCCTTTTTACAGGCAAGAAACATACATGTCTTGATAGACTATAAGCTAATTACGTTTGGAATCACAGAAGAACTGGCTAATCGTAACGTTTCGGTACTTAATTTCATTATATTATTATCAAAATACTATATTTCCAAAAACAAGTATAATAAAACCAAACCGACAATTGAACATTTTATTACTTACCTAAATAAAAGAATTCAAGTTGAACAAGTTATTGCAAGCATTAGAGATAAACTTAATGCTTTCAATGCAAAATGGAGCAGTTTTATTAATCTTTAATACCAAATTATAATCTGCTCTTATAATATACATTAATTGCTAAGGACACAGAAAGAATCACCTCTCTCTTTCTTTCTCTATCTCTCTCTCTATCTCTCTCTCTCTCTCTTTCGCTGGCTTTCTCTCGCTCTCTCTCTCTTTCTCTCTCCCCCCCTCTCTCTCTCTCTTCAGATGATAAATGAATACTATGTACTATGATAAACTAGTTAGGTAGAATTATATATAAAAATCTTTAAGTATGTATGTATTGCTATCGTTACTTTTCAAATATTGTAGTTAAACTTGACTGAAAATCAATGCATTTATATTATGTCGTTTCAAACTCTGTTAATTGCATTTGTACTTAAAGAATAAAAAAAATAATAATAAAAAAAGAAAACATTTAACTTTACAAAATAAAAACATCACGCCATTTTATGTGGCCACTGAATTCGATCATTAGTCGGACATGTCAAAGTACTTACTTGATCGTAAGTCGGACAGTGTCCGGCTTAATATCAATTCATGTTACAATAAAAGAGCAGATTCTATTTTCTTTTGTGTAGATCGACATAATTGACACTGGGACCACATTAATGATTTTAAAATATTATTGAAATAGAATCCAATAATAAATCAAGATCTAGTCTAGTGTTCTCTAGATACAATAACTACATGGATGTATAGTTTTATCCAGTTATTTCAAACAAAGATATGTGATAGTTAATAGATCTACATCATTATCTTAATGATTAATATCATTTTGTTTCAATTACCACTTCTTTTTGTTTTATATTGGACATGTTCTTGTTTTGTTGCCGTTGTGCGCATCAACATGTAATACTGTCTCCTTCAATGTACAAATATTTTCCCGTACAGGATGAAGAACGTTATAGTCAGCAACATGTATGCTGTTGGTATGCATCATCATTTGGGACAGCGAGAAATGGAGATTGGGCCAGTGTTTTATTGCGCACTCGAACCAGCAAATCCGCGTGATGCAAATGCAGTGGCGATCTACAGCGATCGAGAGCTAACAAGACGCGCATGTTATTTACAACAATGTGATGCAAGCAGAGTCAATGACATACTTACATTTGCTCACGGACCTTGCTATCTTAGGGCAAAATCTCATGCGGAGAAATTTAATAAATTTAAGGGTCCAATGCAAAGATACAATATTGGATTCAAATGCCATTAAATGAGAACATTTCTAAACTTGAGCAATTGTTGAAAGAAAGCAGAATCATGTTTAAGATATTTTGAAACAATGTTAAAAAGGAGACACTATTATAGTTATTTTTATTTAAATTATTCTACTTGTTTTGCATTTCAGTGTCCAAGAAATGGTCAGACTCAGATATGGCAAGTGCTGTATCGGCGGTTGCTTCAGAAATGTCAGTAAGAAAAGCCGCTGCAGAGTTAAATGAGCCGAAATTCAGTCTGTCCGACAGGGTCACTGGTAGGGTCAAACCCGGGAGCACCTGGGGTAAAAAGTCTAAGCTGTCCAGCAAGATGACTCATAAACCACACAAGGTTTTAGCGACAAAGGGAACTAAGACGGTCCACGGGAAGGCCAGCGTGTCCAGGGAAACGATTACAGTAATTGCTTGCGGCAATGCAGCTGGTCAAGCCATCCCCCCATATTTTATCATGCCGGGTAAAACGACAAAAAAGCTTCACGGGTTCGACAAGCATGGCGCCAAGTTTAGTGTCAGTGATACTGGATGGACTAAGGAAGGCATCGGACGCCTTTGGTTCACTGATCATTTCTTGCCAAATATTGGCCCAGCTCGTCCCCAGCTGTTGATATTTGACGGACACGGCTCCCACAACTACACAGAGTTTATTCGGGTTGCCCGTGAGCAGAACATAGTGCTAGGTGAGCTGCCAAGCCACAGCAGTCATTGGACACAACCATTTGACAGAGCCGTGTTCAAGTCTTTGAAAAACAGTTGGAACACGCATGCGGACAACTATATAAAGAACACTGGCATACCCCTTGGTCACTCGAGTTTCCTGCGGGTGTGGAAATGCCTGGTCCGAATCAATCACAGCCGATAACATCATCAGTGGGTTCAGGGCTACTGGTATTCACCCTTTTAACCCCAGTGCTATCCCCGATGCAGCATTTGCACCTACTGACAAAGGCAATGCAGCAAGTATCAACGAAAATGTGGCAACAACAGTTATCAACAATGACATACCTACCGTGGAAAGAGCTGTTCCTGTCGCATTAGCAACTGGTCCCGCTGAAATGGTCGATACGGCAAATGCCGACTATTTCGTAGCAACACCGGTCACTGATAGTGCTTCTGCATCATTTGCAGCAAGTCCAGTACAAACAATTGCAATACCTGTGTATGGCAACGAATTAATTGCTTTGGATGTGTTTAGTATAACACTTGAGCAGAAAGACGAAGCAGAGACCATTTTAGACTTACCCTTGCATGTGTCGTCAGAAGGCGTTGTCACCGAGTTGTCCCATGACAGCATGGAAAGTGTCGACGACAAGACTGCTCTCGATGTAATCGAGTCTGCAATTTGTCTGGAAACTCTGGCAAAATATCTTGCTGCATTTCTGAGTGGTAGCAAAGTAAATGACCCGTTTTATGAAACCTGGCATATGTACAAGACAAGATGTATGAAGAAAGTCGCCTCGCCGCAAGAAGTTGTGGATCTTAATTTTCCATTACCCATAAAAACAGAAAAAAATAAGAAAAAGCGGGTAGATAAGAAACCTTACTTTGTAATATCAGCAGACGAAATCTTCAAAGAAAAAATAGCGAAAGAAGAAGAAAAACAGCAGAAACTAGTGCAAAAAGAATTAGGAAAGGTCGAAAGAGAGAGAAAGAAAGAAATTAAAATGTTGCAAAATTGCGTTAAACAACTAAAGCAAACCAAAAATTCAGTCTTCGCGAAAGGAATGAAAAACTGCCAGTCATCCGGTCTGGTGAAAGTATTTTTTCTGCTAGACCGAAAAAGAATTTGCCAGACCGAAAAAAATGACCTATATTCTTCGTAAAATTATCTTATTTCACTTTCTTTATGCTACACAACCACTCTTAATCTGGAAATTTAGAACATGACTTTAGTCATACTAAGAAAAAAAAAGTTTAAAAGTTTTATTCCCTGAGACACGCCAACAGATTTTCAAAATTGATAATTTCATTTTGAAAGTCAAGACAATCAGAATCATCATCTTCACTGTCTTCTGCATCGAATAACTTTTCAACTTGTTCGTCAAAACTCAAGTTCACTGGACAGTGAACATCAACAGAAGGTTTAGCATCTTCCTCAACACTACTCTCTTCATCTTCATCTTCAGACTGAATGACAATAGATGTAGCAGGTTCAGCTTCTTGCTGGGACGATGGTGCAGATTCTGTAGTGGCCGACTTGCCTTTCTTCCGGCTGTATGTTGTCCTGCGACCTATCACTGGCTCTGCCTAATTTAATAAATGTTCAATAAATTAAATGTATGCAATAATTGGGTATTTCCTTTATAAAATACTTAATTATTACTTTAACATTAAAATGATAATGATTTAATATATTTTTTTTAAATTTTGCTGAAGCAATACTTTTCAAATGAAATATTGTATTCATCATGAAAAAACTGTCAGTGTTTGTCCAAATATTAATTGTTTACCATCCACTCCTTGGCAGGACACTTCTGGCGTCAGGAGTTTTACAGTCATTAGATCCTGTATTGGACAGCTTTGATCGACAGCATGTCCAGCAGTTTCAGCTGTGAGAAAGCTGTCTCACACTTGACACCGGTTGATGGCAGGGTCAGTCAATGACTAGTGTGATTTGTGGTAAATCACGTGCCACTTGCAGAGCTGTGTCCCAGGTAAGACTCTGTGACTCAGGTTTGGACAAGTCAAACCTACAAGTATAAAATATGTGAGGTAAGTTATTACATTGTTTTTTAATAATTATCTTGTCAATAATCTAAGTCAGTTGATTGAACATTCTGAAGATAAATGATTTAAAATATGTCAAATTTTATTTGAAATAGGACAAGTTACCTTTTGTCAATCAGTTTCTTGAGAAGCTTCCACTCGTTGATTACACCAGTGATAGTGATTTCTGGAATAACACGCTTAAGGCTCTGCTCAAAGTGGGAGCAAACCAACCTCAATTCATCGTGTCCAAAGTCTGCCAATGAAACACAATAGACAAAGCATTAAGCAAGATAAGTCAAGAGTCTGGGGATAGCCTAGTCATCTACCATAGGGCGTATTATATAAATTATTATTATTGTATTTGGGCTGTTTCAAAAAAATGGCTGGAAAAGTGAAAAAATAGTGAAAAATTAAAGTTCATAAAAATTTCAAACTTGTTATTCTGTATGTTTGGCTTATTGAAACTGAGTACAGAACTGAAAAGATTTTTGAAATCGGTCAACTGGTTGCTGAGATATTGTCATTTGAAAAGTGGCAAGTGAAGTGAAAAAATGTAAATAATTTAAGTTCATAAAAAGTCCAAACTTGTTGGTCCATATGTTTGTACAGTCATTACAGTGATCAAAACCAATCAAGTTATACTCATATGTGGCAGAATAAAAATTTTATGGAGCTTTATTGACCAATATTATAAAAATCAAAGAATTTTAATTTATGTGCTTAAAATACAAGTATTACTGTTTCTTTTATTTAAATGTGTATTTCTGTTAAAATACATGTTGAAGCATCAAATATAAGTGCTTTAAAACTTGTGGTATCTCATAAAGATAAAAATTTCTTATTGTTAAGAAAGTGTGTCACACTCCTGACAACCACATAAGTGCAGTGTACTCAAAAATGTTTCACTAAGACCATTCCTGTTTGTCACAATTAACAAAACATGACATAGACTTCTAAAAGGATATGTTGACAGAATATTGCAATATGTGCATAATGTCACACTCCTGACATTTTCTGAAGGGAGCTGGAGACAAATATAATTTCAATAGAGGTGATAATATTATAATTATTGCATCTAGAAACATAAAACTTAATGATACACAAAACATTTCTTATGTACTATTAATCTTTAAAGTCCTATAAATTCATAAAGCAAAGATGTATTGATTTTCTTGAGGTATTTTCTAATCTACCACGCTTGACTTAATAGCATAAATTTTGATTACTTTAAGTATTATATGCTTAATTTTATCATTATTTGATGCCTAATAAATGCACATTTTACTAAAACAATACTAAAACTTGTCTTTACTCAAGCTTTTTGTAAAATAATGGTCTGAACAAATGCGATTTTGAAAAGTGTCACACTTTTTTGTCACACTCCTGACATTTTTTGCCCATTATTTTAAAATATTTTTTAAAAGGATGGTGCTATTTTGATGAAACTTCACAAATCTTTAAAGGGCATGATTAGACACCTCTGCAAAGTAGGAAAATTGAAGTAACTATTTGTTGTACATTTTTATAACAGGAAAACCCAAACCAGCCATTTTTTTGAAACAGCCCATATGTTATGTTTCAGAAATCAGGAGTATTTATGAATACAGTATTAGAATTACGGCAGTGAATTAGGATATACCGTCACCTTAGTGCAATAACGGTATATCTCCTTCATATTTCAATGGTACTTATACCGTTATTGCACCAAGGTGACGATACAACAATTTTTAGATCATTCAGACACTTTGTAAAAATATGTATATGTATTGTGCTGCACTTTAAAACAACTTTTTTCATGATAATAACAGCTAGTAAATATGTTCTTAAATATTAAAATAAAACAACAACAAAAAAAAACAACAACAGTAAACAGGAGTGTTGAACATTCAACTGAAACACTGGAAACAAAAACAATATAACAAGTAAGCAAAGACAATTGCAAATACTAAGAATAGAAACAAGTTACTAAAAAGCATAAGTTTGCTACAACTTTTCAACTGCAACTGTTCAACCGAACTATTCAAACCTTGCAAATTGGTTTTAGGCCAACTTCCAATGTGCAGGATCTTAGTTGCATTGTAAATATTTTCAGACCCCGTTAAGAGCCTGCTCTCAGGAGCCTGGATAAAGCCATCTACATAGGCCATGTTCGATTTGGTGCCTTTGCGAGCTATACCCTCGTAACAGCTTGTCTCAAGATCCTCTGGTGTCCTTAAAAATGAAATGTTCATATATGAGGTTGGAATAGGTCTGTACTGTGTACATCTAAAATTTAATGTGAGACATTTTTTCATTTTAATATTAATTGGTCTTTATAACTTTACCAAGGCCAGTGTTACGAGCCAGGCGTAACAAGAAAGAAGAACCGAGCAACAAACACTAAACAATTAACAAAATTTATTTTACAACAGTATGAAAGATGAAGGTTTACAAACAATAGTACCTGTCAAATTAAGTCCAAATGAAGTTAAATTAAAGTTCAGAATAATGTCTTCACTGATCCTGGTATTTCACTCTCACGAAATTAAATCCACGCTTGAAGTCTTTAAAAGCACGAATAAAATAATTTCCAGAGAAGTTGAAGTAATCTCCACTGACTATTTAAATCTGGTAAAAATATAGTGAACCAATCTAGTGAACCCCGGATTAAGCAAGCTTTCCTTTATATAGTAAAATTAAATGTTCTGGAAAGTTCTTGAAAATCTCTCTTCAGAACATTCTGTCGATTTCTACAAACATCAATGGTATAGTAACATAATTACTCAAGTTCTATTTTTTTAGATGTTCCAGAACATTCTCAATCAGTACTGAACAAGTCTATGTTAAAAATAGATTAAAGGGGAAAACACAATACATGCACAATACATTCATTAAAGTTTCTACATCATATCACAATATTAAAGTACTGGGTCATGACATTATCAGGGAGGGACAAAGATTTGACAATAAATCATATACATAACACCAGTTTGGAAAATGTTTTTTTTAATGTATACATACTTTCCCTTCTTTTCCTGAAGAAGTTCAATGGTAATTTCCACCAAACACAGACTCTCAGACAAGGTGACATCTGCAGACTGCAACTTCAGTGACAGTCGCATAGCCTGGACTAAGGCATCCTATATAATTTTAAAATTTATCATAGTAATGTAGTGAAAACATTATAAATGCAAGCATTGCATGAAATAAAATGCATTTCAAATATTTATTAATTATCATTATTTGTAGAAAACATTCTTCATTTTTCAGAAACAGAAATAGTAATTTGCTAAGATTTATCATTTATATCTTTATTCATAATTATTTTCAAAAACATAAAATAAAATTGCAAAAGAAATAAATGGCTTTCTTAGTTAATAACTAGTATAACTTTTTCTGATATTGATTTTTTAAAAATAATTTATAACAGAAATGTAAATAAACAAGTTGTGACAGTTTTGCTTTTACTTACTGACAAGAAGAGACAAAATGCCACCATATTAATGCTGGTCAGCAACTTGTAAAGGCCTTCAGCCTTGGCATTCTGGTGGCTGCATGTGGCCAAGTGTGCCTCTAAAGCTCTGAAGGTCTTCATCATGGCTTGGATACCCCTAAAGAGGTGGGGCAACCAACGCGTTCCAGTCACCTTAGGTGGTAGCACACCCTGTTTCATAGTACTGATAGCTCTCTGTAATCCAGTCTTGTTGTTATGGCTTTTCTTATAAAAATAGTGTAAGCCAATCAACAATGTCATACGTTTTTCATATTGTTTATTTTGCTTGATGGCATCCCTAAATGCCAACTCCAGTCTATGTGACATATGGACATTCACCATTTCCGGATTGACCCTTTGACGTAAAAGGGTGGCAAGACCCGCACGTGAGCCTGTCATATTAGAGGCACCATCACTGCCCATGCCTACAAGCTTTTCTGAAATAATTATAATAAAAAACGTTGATCATTTGTGATTATTTTCTTAGACACAAGAAAACCTATTTATTTTAATGGTAAAGTTCTGCAATGAATGATTAAAAAATATATCATATATGAAAAATACATATTTATACAAACACCAGGGCCACTTAATTTTGAGATCAATATTAATTTGTCACCGTATATATTATGTTTATTGATTTTTTAATTTATATGCCATTCAACATTTGATCATTTCTGATCAATATCTAACTTCTTTTGTGAATTTTGATGGAAAAAAAAGATATACCTTTCTTGATCCCAGATTTTGCCAAGATGCCTATGACATTGTCATACTGACTTTGTTGAAGTTGGAGAGCTCATATTCAGGAACCTTTCTGAGACATTTCCTTTAGGGATGTTCTAACATACACAGTTTCCTGTTCAGAACTAGAAATGTCTGTTGTTTCATCCAGCATGAAGGAGAGATATGGTGCATTTTCACAAATTTGAACAGTTTTTGCATGTTCACCATTAGATATAAAATCGACAAAATTAACAGCTGCACGATCATTAATGTATGTTGAGCCAATGTCAATTGCTTTAGCCCGATCAATTTCACACAACCAAACATAATCCGACATAGGCCGATTTTGTTTGGCCACATCATGGGCATTTCTGAATAGGTATGTTAGACGGTGACGTTCCGATGCATGTAGCATTTTCAGTGCAGCACCACCTTTTGACTCACTTACTTCAGCTGCTGTTTTAGGTTTATCCAGCCCCATGAAGGAAGCATGCTGGTGTGGTTTTGATTTTTCATGATCACTGATGGTTGATGTACGAAAATTACTACAACCCTTTATAAAAGGGTTATGTGCTGCCTTAGGGTCATTTTCTGGCGCTTTTGCCCTACAAACTTAACAAAACATTTTATTTCTTTCTTGGTCATAGCTGAGCCAATATTGCCCGGTCTTCCAACTGTCTTGAAACGACCGTGGTGGTCGTTTTGTTTCATACTCTTTTGCCTTTTCTTTTTTTCACTTTCAGCTTGTTTACGTTTTTGCCCAGGTTTGGCATTTTCGTAATACCTGAGAAATGATATTTACCTTTTTATTAAGTTTTCAATGGTTGTCAACCGGGAACTTTACAAACAGATGCGACAATTCAGCTGTTTCAAGCAATTCGATTCGATAATCTGACGCTAATTAACCAATCAAATTCGTCGACACAACGCACTGTTATTATACCGGAAATACTGTTTGCACGGAGAATTTTCGTACCCAAAATGACGAAAAAAAAACTGCCGGTCGGCCGGATCGACGACTTCCCAAAACTGCCGGACCGTAACAAATTTTGCCGGACATGACCGGCGGTCCGGTGCCTTTCGCGAACAACTTCAATGTATGATCCATGGAGGTTTTAACTAGGTCAGGTCATATACTTTTTCTGAGTTGTTTTTTTATAATGAGATATAAACATTTCTATTTACTCGTTAGCTTTATAAAAAAAATACCTGCTAGAAATATATTTGTGTGTTTCTAGTCAGGCGACATATAGGTATTACTTTGTCGATGGCGGCGGTGCCGGCGGCGTCCGGATTTCCTTGTCCGGAGCCTAACTTTGTCACCGTAGGTCCAAATGACTATATGGTATGCATGTTTCTGGCAAAGTGCAGTGCACAAGAGCCGTAACTCTACCTTGTTCCGTTTTTGAATGATTCCCCTTTGATTGATTTTTTAGAGCATTTCTTGTCCGGAGCGTTACTTTGTCACCATAAGTTCAAATGACTGCAAACTTAGTATGCATGTTTCTGGCAATGACTCAAAGTGCAGTGCACAAGAACCGTAACACTACCTTGTTCCGGTTTTGAATTATGTCTCTGATTGATTTTTAGAGCATTTTGTTGCCCGGAGCGCAAGTTTCTCATCATAGGTTCAAATGACTCCGAACTTGGTATGCATGTTTCTTGCAATGACTCAACGTGCAGTGCACAAGAACCGTAAATCTACCTTCTTCCGTTTCTTAGTTATTCCCCTTTGATTGATTTTTATAGAGCATTTCATGTCCGGAGCGTAACTTTGTCACCATAGGTTCAAATTACTCCATACTTGGTATACATGTTTCTAGCAATGACTCAAAGTGCACTGCACAAGAACCGTAACTCTACTTTGTTCCGTTTGAATTCTTCCCCTTGGATTGATTTTAGTGCATTTCTTGCCAAGGGCATAACTCGTTTTGCATGTTTCTTGCAATGCATTTTTATGTCGACTTACAAAAATTTCGTCAGGCGACACATCCGACTCGCGGAGTTCTTTAGGTTGACCAAGCTAAATTGGCGATGCTTACAATTATTAATAGAATGTTAACACGGGTTAAGGCAAAATTACGCGTAAAGTACTATTTTGCCAATTTATAACACATCGCATCGATATCGCAGTGGTTAACGCGTCCGGCTGGCATGGGCCTAACTTTTTTTCGACACGGGTTCAATTCACACTGACACTCGGCTTTTAAGGAAATATTTTTGATTTTTATTTTTTTTTAATTAATTGCAGTTATATCAAAGTTTATTTCAAAGTATTGTATGTATTTTGCTTCAGTTTATTTTATCGCCGAAACAATAATTGTGTGTAAAAAAACAACAAAAACATGTTTCGAACCTACAACCTATAACAGCGTTGCTACTATTGGATTTCAAATTGTCTGTGTATTAGACCACTCGGCTAATGGCACAAGTATTGGGAGTTTCACGCTTTGTATTAAATAACGATTAAAATAATTCATTGTTTACATATGTAACGCCAATGTAAACACGCCAATGTAAACATTGCCAAATAACCTTTGTCCAATATTACTTATCAATCATTATCATTTTTTTCTAAAAATAGAATAAATTTCAATGAAGCAATTGAATATTATTATTTAAATTTTGATTGGTTGGTTATTCAGCCGGTGGATTTAGACTTTTTAACTTGGCAAATCTGTGATCATTCTGAGTGAACTATTGTGATCAGAGGGGGACCAGATGTCCGTCGTCCGACGGAGTATTACCGATCAGTGCAGTTCTGTACAAAATTTAGATCCAAATGTTCGCGTCTAAAAAAAGGTTGGAATATTGTCCAGTTGTCAAAACCACTTTAGTCTGGAAACCCCTTTAAACCATCATTCGTTGTGCAAGCGAGGTACATATCGAAGAAAAAGAATATGACATCTAGACCTGCAATACATGCTAACATATCCAGCCTAGAAACCAAATAATTATAGTTAGTTTACATTATCCGCATTTTTGGGGGGTGAGTGACAAAACACTAACAAACTATTGACTATATAGCATGCCACTACCGGACGTAAACATAACGTTCGTAGTAAGCATGCCCAGTTGTGAAGTACCGCCCATTTGTTGTTGTTCTGAACTTTAATCGAACTACAATCTCGAATGTTGTTGTGGTTTGAACTCTGATTAAAATGATTGAGGATCTCTTTAAGGACGTAATGGCGCGAGTGTTTTAATTGTTTTTAATTAATATAGAACAATTTTATTTTAAACTTTAGACTTTAAATAGGCGAAAATCACATGACTTGTTAATTAAAAGTGAAATATGCATATATATCAGGAATTTGACAAAGTCGTTTTCTATGAAATAAAAAAAAAACAACTGTTGTAAACCAAACCTAGAGGTCTCCGATTGGCTGTTATACTTGTCATACTTGTTGTCTTTATCTATTTTAAAATTTTCTATCCAGCTTATTATCAACTAGGCCTATTGCTCATCAAGATAATTCATAATAAAACATTACGTGGATAAAGAGTAAGTAAATCACTGTTGGTGATAAACAAAAAAGAGGTAAAGCTTATACTTTATTAAACCAAAGCAACTAGAATGTGTAAAGATCGCACTGTACGAGAGGATATAGCAAATCTCTCATTCACGAAATTGTGCTCATTTGTGCAACACGAAGGTTTAACAAATTTCCGTATAATAGGCCTTCCAAACATGTATGGCAATATATCAGTCACCAGGTTAAGTGGTATCAAATTGCTATCATCAACTCTATTGCATCAATCGTAAACATGCATCTGCTAATATGATTTCCGTTGTATTTTTAAATCTATTAATCTTCAACAGCATGTACTTCATCTGTAAATATGGGGAACACCGCGTATATTTAAACCTCAAGGAAAGATAGTTAAACCTCGCTAAGGATTCTCTGGCGACTGTAACCTCCAGACAAAATTGGTTTTCTACTGTCGCTTGTCTACTGAAGTATGCACATGTTCAGTGAAACAGTCAAATCAGGAATCGCCACACCTCCACACGCAGTCAAAGGAAGAGAGGAAAAGAGAGCATGTGTTTATAAGAACATCAATTTCAAATAAGACACCACAAACAATTAACGTAAAGAGAACCTTTTGGACTACCGCCTTTGAGCGGCCAATGGTAAAAACTATTTGGCTCTAGGGGTTTAACCAAGTACTACGGTGCACCAACCTCGCACTTGCTTAACAGGTTCACAAATAACAGTGTTTGGATGAGTGGAAAACAGAAAAAAAGAGCCTCCCCAAACAGCAAAAAGTAAAGAGGAAAAGTGAGAATGGGATTATAAAAATTCAAATAAGACACCAAAAACAATAAACGAAAAAGAGAACTTTTGGGGTTTCCAACATTGGAATGGTCTGTGGCAAAACAATTTGCCACCGGGGCTTTAAACCAGGTTCTAGGGGGCAGCGACCTCACACATGTCACAACAAGTTCTCATTTGACAATATAAAATAGTGAAATATGCATATCAGGAATGGCCACATCCAGTAGACATCTCCTGATACAACAATTAAGTAGAGAAGAGAGTAGAGCATGGTTATAAAATGATTAATTTTAATAAAGACTCCACAAACAATTAACGAAAATGAGAACTCAATGGGTTACCGCTTTGGAATGGTCAGTGGCAACACACTTGCCACTGGGTGTTTAAATCAGGTTTTAGGGAGCACCGACCTCACACATATCACAAAAGATTCTCGTATGAACATATAAGAAGTGAAATATGCATATCAGGAATGTTCACGTCCAGGTTCTAGGGTATAAGAGTGAAGTAACTTCTTGAAGACAGGTGAGTCTGACCAACTGTTCTTCTAAAAATAATAAAGAGCCCATTAATGAAGGCCCTATCTCGCATTTATAAGTATGATATTAACTTTTGCTGTGCATGTACGTGTAAAATGTTTTCAAAGCATGCTAGAAAATCACATAAATTGCTATATTAATTATTATTATTAATGTCTAAAAAGCATTCATTTAAGAAAACAAATATCATGCATGTAATCAGGCAACCGTCCATGAATCATTAGGTACTGCAATTTAATACATAAGTCTTTGTGCAGATAGACTTTAAATTTCATACTACGTAATATAAATTCAGGCAATAACACTCAACGAAACAGTGTTGTACCAGCATGTCACGGAATACCGACTTTTGTGTTACTTTTGTGAATGGTTACATGTAAACAAACGAATTTCAAGTTCCAGACACTAAAAACGCAAGATAGACACTTGACAAATGTACTTAAAACGTAAAATATATTCTATTATGTGTTGGAAAAAATTGTCTTTCTTTCCACATAAATTTCTAAATCATGTAAATTACGCATTTTCTTAGTGCACTGTCTGGACTGTTTTTGCACCACCGTCATGTGACCGTATATCATGCTATCGTTCGTACACGTTTTTATGTCAGTAACGTCAAAATTAATTGTTAAACAAACAAAATATACCAGGCTGGCAACCTTTGATCATTTAATTAACTGATATTTACGGTTAAACAAGAATTATGTGTGGAAAATGCTGCTACTTTCGTTTTTACTTATATGGTGCGTTTGATTGAAAGAATAACATGTTTTGACCAAAATAGAAAATGGCGGCCTCATTTGCATAATTTATTCATAAGCGCAGGAGCAAAGAAGTTTGTTAGTGTAAAGCATCTAAAATGAAATATTTAAGAATATATGTGAATAGGGAACGCTTAAGATTGGCGCACGTCCAGGCGCGTAGGAGCAAGGGCCGCAGGAGCCGCGACCGCGGCCCCAATATTTCGGCCAAGGCTCCAAAAGAAACCCAAAAAGATTCTTTTGCGCCTTTGCAATGCCATATTCAGTCAAATCAACCATAAGATCGTCTTTTTTACCGGACATCGTTATGAGCTAATCCCAGTGAAATGTATCGAATGAAATAAGAAGCGCGAAACAATGTCGTATTCTAAGACCATAATCGGTAAAGTAAAATAAGTTGTTAATTATGAGCGTAACTTTTGCATTTTGCCCATAACTTAAAAACTACTTGAGATACTGCCTTGAAACTTGAAATATATTTTCACCATCAAAATCTACATCATAACCATCAAGACCCATAACCATGCTTCCAATATTTTCAAATTATGCCCCTTTTTCACTTACATTTTGTGTTAAGAAAAATATACACTTTGCCCTTAACTTTGTTTGGAATGGAGGGATTTCAAAATAACTTGGCACAAATGTTCACCATAACAAGGCGGTGTGTCGTGACTGTAGGTCCAAGGTCAAGGTCACTGTTACTAAAAATAGAATTTTCTTGCAAAATCTTGTCCGCTCTGTAACTTTGTTATTTCTTATTGGATTTTTAAATAACTTGGTATAATTGTTCACCATATCAAGACGGTATGTCACATACATGCCCAAGCCTTTAGGTCCAAGGTCAAGGTCACTGTTACTAAAAATAGAATTTTCTTGTCCGGGCTGTTACTTTGTTATGAATGGAGGGATTTCAAAATAATTTGGCACAAATGTTTACCATGACAGGGCGATGTGTCACGTACCATGCCCATGCCTGTAGGTCAAAGGTCAAGGTCAGTGTTACTTAAAATAGAATTCTCTTGTCCGGGCTGTTACTTTGTTATGAATGGAGGGATTTCAAAATAACTTTGCACAAATGTTCACTATGACAAGGCAGTATGTCCGCACAATACCCAAGCCTGAAGGTCCAAGGTCAAGGTCACTGTTACTAAAAATATAATTTTCTTGTCCAGGCTGTAACTTCATTATAAATGGAGGGATTTCAAAATAACTTGACACAAATGTTCACCATGACAGGGCGGTGTATCGCGTACCATGCCCATGCCTGTAGGTCAAGGTCACTGTTACTAAAAATAGAATTCTCTTGTCCGGGCTGTAACTTTGTTAGGAATAGATTGATTTCAAAATAACTTGACACAAATGTTCATCATGACAAGATGGTGTGTCCCGTACCATGCCCATGCCTAGGTCCAAGGTCAAGGTCACTGTTACTAAAATAGAATTTTCTTGTCAGGGTTGTAACTACATTAGGAATATAGTAATTTCAAAATAATTTGGCAGAAATGTTCATCATGACAAGGTGGTGAGTTGTGTACCATGTCCATGCCTGTAGGCCCAAGGTCAAGGTCACTGTTACTAAAAATAGAATTTCCTTGTCCGGGCTATAACTTTGTTTTGAATGGAGGGTTTTCAAAATAACTTTGCACAAATGTTCACCATGACAAGGCGGTGTGTTGCGTACATTACCCATGCCTGTAAGTCCAAGGTCAAGGTCACAGTAACTAAAACTTGAATTTACTTGTTCGGGCTATAACTTCTTTATGAATGAAGGGATTTCAAAATAACTTGGCACAAATGTTCACTATGACATTGCATTGCATTACCACCAACTTCTTCACAGACATTTCCGTAATGAGAAGACAACAGTGCCACAAATACAAATAATTTACTTGATCATCAAGTTTATGCATATTCTTATAATTACTCGAACATCACTGTCTTTGAAATGCTATTATTCCCATCATTGCACTTTAGTATCTGGAAACGATGCATAGCGGGGGCATCCGTGTCCTATGGACACATTTCTAGTTTAAGGGAAGGTGCGAACTGAAAATCCTCAATCCACAATAGCAAATCTTCTTCCCAAAAAAGAAAAGTTCCAAATTGAATCAATGACAACATTGCGTAACTGGTGTCATTTCATGTAAAAAAAAGCTTGTCAGTTAATCAAGCATCATTTGTTCCTCCAGAATTTATTGATCATATTATATAAGTGTAAAACATGCATTAAAGATTTCAAGAAAACAAAGCGAAATTTCCCAATTCCAGAGACATGGGTCATATTTTCAAAAATGGTGAAAATAGGCACCGCAGTGAAATAGTGTGTTTCCGATGTTTAAATATTCATATCAGTTTGCCTTTTTGTTCATCATCGGTCATGGCCACCTCTACCTCTAATAAGTGCCTGTGCACGTCTTCTGGTATTCGTGTGCTGTGAATGGTACTGTGCAGTCGTGTAATATTTACATTTATGATATGATTGATGAAGACTTGAGTCGCCTTGTGAAGTATTAGATCGCTTAAAAGAGGCAAACATGATTAATTTTAAGCCGGAAACATGATTTAGCAGTGGAGAGAAGAACACTGATTGTTAGTTAAAGTCGTTTCGTCGTTCTAAGGCGGAAAACCCTCGGATTCTCACTGTCGTTAATTGTTTGTGGCGTCTATTTTGAAACTGATGATTGTATAACAATGCTTTCTTCTCCACTCTACCTTTTGGCTGTGTTGGAAAGCTGTGTCTGATGGATGTTCCTGATATGAATATTTCACTTTTCATCGCGAGAACAAATGACGACACTTTTAGTCAAAGTAGCTGGGTTGTTTTATGTAATTATTTTTTCTTAATATTAAAAAATCATGACGCTGATGTATTATTACTCATTCAACGATAAACGAGAAAATAACAACCATAATGTTCACTAAAAAAACTACAGAAGATTAGTCTGGGTGCTTTGTTGTGTAACATGAATGCCTTACCCTAATTTGTGGTCAGTTTTCTCAAAACAAATTATGTAAAAGACTACAAATACACTGTGCATTCATTCTACGCGAAAAGGTACAAATAAGAATGCACTTACAACCAAAAATCACCTATTGCACAACTGAATTTTTTTAACATTGTCAGATAATACAACATATAAATCATTCAAATCAATGTCATTTGTCTCCAAACAGGACCAAAGTATAATGTTACTAAAAGACGAAACGATCATGTCAAAATTCAAGTAAGATACGTTACAACACTTATAAATCCATCACTGTTAACACAACTGCACACAATACCATGTTTGCTTGTTAAAAGCAAACGCAAGACAGTTCTTCAGTATATAAAATCATAATAAGCCAACGGATGATCTAGGTCTGCCAATAACTTGAGTCCAAATCCTTATGATTGGAAATTTTCGAGACTTTTAAAATAAAATTACATTTTATTTCATGAACAAGATTACATAAAGACATAGACATGTCAAAAACTTATATTTTTCGTACGGAAACCGTAGTTACTTAAGGTCGAAAACACTCGATGCATATCAAACAATTTAAGATTTTGAGAGGAAAAAAGCGGAATTCCGCGTTTTGCCGCGCCCGATTCCGATTTTTTATTTGATTTTCCGCTTTGGATTCAATTCGACAACCGGACTTTGCTGTGCAAGAGTCT
The DNA here is from genome assembly GCA_038501625.1 of Corbicula japonica. Taxonomy (NCBI): domain Eukaryota; kingdom Metazoa; phylum Mollusca; class Bivalvia; order Venerida; family Cyrenidae; genus Corbicula; species Corbicula japonica. The sequence continues at coordinate 2,199,981 of JAZAYU010000045.1, forward strand.
AGCGTCACCACACGATTTTTACGGGACCAGTTTTTTTCGGCGTTAGCTGTCTAAGCTCACTTTTGACCTAGTTTTTCGACCAATGAAATGTTGTAAATAAAACTTATTATGCAGCGGGAAAATCAAATACTTGATTATAGTGGGAGTTGATCACGATTACCGTCACGATTTTTTATTGTGCATAAGTATTTATCTGGCACTAACATGTTCGGGCATTTCCGTTTTTAAAAGCGATAATTGTATCGGAGAAAAACATATTTACGGTAAAAATAACCAGTAAAGTGAATTGATGGCTTAAATACGGTTTATATGGAATATTCATGGGTGTCAGGTAAACACTTGCGTACAATACACAGTGTAAAACGACAGAGAAGTGCTGATATTTCTAGTTTCTTTCCAGTTCTTTTGATACTGATTGGTTATTTCAAGTCCAGAAACAGATATTGCCTTTGGTGTACTGGTATCACACTCACCTCACAACCGGAGAGCCCGGGTTCAATTCTCAGGACAATTGTTTAAGTGAATTTACGTAAAAGTTGGTAGATTTCGCTCTGGTAACAAGTTGTTATTATTCATATTTATTGTATTTCAATGACATTTATTTATATTGAGTTCTAACTCTACAATAAGAGGTAATTAATTGAAACTGAGTAAATGTAGATCAAGACTTCATGTAAGACATTTCTTCTTTAATCGACATATTATCACCAGACGAAATTGTTGCAACAGCTTCAATATTTTTGGCAGACGCTTTCAATTGATTAATATTGTGGTTTCCATGACTCGGTCGCTTAATCCCCAGCCATACTAAGAAGTTGGTATGGTTCGTCAAGAGCTATAACAAGTAAAATAAAATTTACCTAACTTTGTCTGCTTCGCCGCTCTATATTTCTTTCTTTCTTATATATAAAAATCTTTTCCATCAACGCCGTTTATCTTTTTTTTAAGATATTTCTTGTTTACATTTACCGATGTTTCCAGTTCTTGAAATGTAATCTGCGATATGGTTGGATAAAGTCAGAGCAATTGGCCAATTGTGAAACGCGTATTCAAACTACGGTTGTAGTAATACAGCATGGCTGGGAGAGGTGTTATCGAAAGAGATGGGAATATAAATATTAAGCAAATAGACAAAGGTTTGAAAAACGTGTGGAAGTGGGAGTGGTTGAAGCGGGATGTATTGGGCGAGCCAGTGAGGCGTTTCATTAGAAAAATTAATTCAAGAGGATTAGCAAGATGCGAACTTTGTGCCAAAGACATCAATTATGGGGGTAGGGGTTGGAAAAGATTAGAGCAACATCTGAAGAACAAAATCCACCGAGATAACTTCAAATCCATAAGCTCGAACTACTCCATCACTTTGTCCAGTAAGTTTGAAATACGTTTTTAAATAAACTTTCATTTGAAAAAGGAGATCCATTCCCTTCGTGCACACTTCTTTCTCATGTCCAAACTTTTGAACCCAAATTACATAGTTGTTGGTAATCAAATTGCAATATCTAAGTTTTGATGCTGCCATTTTTTTCTTCAAAAGAACCAGGAGTTTTAATCTAGATTGCTCCTTTCTTTTTCAATAAGGGTTAAACAAAAATTATAAAACAGATATTTTTTAAACTCCCATCATTACATAAGAGACAATATCAAGAAGATATTTGTTTAAATGTGCTGAATGTGCACAATATCAAGAGCAATCTCTCAATGTTTCGGTTATTTTGAAACAATTCATACCTTTTAAAATCTAAATAATTGTGTTTAATGATGGTAAATAATTCAAATCACAGTGAGTTTTACATTTCTCTTTTCAGTGAAATCTGCAAATCCAAATGATGCTCACAGAAATAGTGTACCATACGGAGTTCATCCTTCTCTTAAGAATGCAGCACCACTAGAAAAATCAGTACCATTAACACCTTTAAATGACAGAATAATAAATGCAGAGGCCATGGTTCTTGGATTCACGGCTGAGAACTCTCTATCATTTCTCTTTCTGCAATGTCTGGAATTGTATCAGTCTGAAACTTCCTGATCTTCATATTATACTTACCTAGTTCATTATCAGCTAATACATTGGTAACCAAACCTGGTAACTTTGCAAGATAAGCAAGAGACACAGAATGACCTCTTGCATCAGCATGTATTGCAGCAACTTGTATTGAGATGTAGGTGTCAATGTTAATCCTCCCTGACTTACTGTCAATTATATCATTCATGATATTAAATGAGCTTTCAACTTCTGGGCCATGAAAACAGCTCAAGATAGCTTTAACCATATTTGTCAAACAAGGATACTTCGGCTTAATTTCCTTTTTACCCCACCATACAACTCAATACAAAATGTGAAATATGGACTTAAATCAGAAGAAAAAAGTGCCATTCAGAGTCTGTGAACAAACTTAAAAGGGTGTACAAATCTAAAGCTAAAAAATCTAAGTAAATATATGACTTAACAATGTGTATATTTGTTCTTTTGTGCTGAAGTGCCTTTTTATAACCACCAAGATTCTGGAAATGTCCAAAAGATTTGCCTATCTGTGTGGTTTCTTTGCTGATTAAGCTATATATAGAAATCTAATGCCAGTTAGAGAAAGAGAAAGGGAGAGAGCATGGTTAACTAGAAATGTGTCCATATGACACGGATGCCCCCGCTATGCATCGTTTTCAGATACTAAGGTGCAATGATGGGAATAATAGCATTTCAAAGACAGTGATGTTCGAGTAATTATAAGAATATGCATAAACTTGATGATCAAGTAAATTATTTGTATTTGTGGCACTGTTGTCTTCTCATTACGGAAATGTCTGTGAAGAAGGTGGTGGTAATGCAATGCAATGTCATAGTGATTGAAATCCCTTCCTTCATAAAGAAGTTATAGCCTGAACAAGTAAATTCAAGTTTTAGTAACTGTGACCTTGACCTTGGACTTACAGGCATGGGTTATGTACACAACACACCGCCTTGTCATGGTGAACATTTGTGCCAAGTTATTTTGAAAACCCTCCATTCAAAACAAAGTTATAGCCCGGACAAGAAAATTCTATTATTAGTAACAGTGACCTTGACCTTGGACCTACAGGCATGGACATGGTACATGACTCACCACCTTGTCATGGTGAACATTTCTGCCAAGTTATTTTGAAATTACTCTATTCCTAACGTAGTTACAACCCTGACAAGAAAATTCTATTTAAGTAACAGTGACCTTGACCTTGGACCTACAGGCATGGGCATGGTACGGGACACACCATCTTGTCATGATGAACATTTGTGTCAAGTTATTTTGAAATCAATCTATTCCTAACAAAGTTACAGCCCGGACAAGAGAATTCTATTTTTAGTAACAGTGACCTTGACCTACAGGCATGAGCATGGTACGCGATACACCGCCCTGTCATGGTGAACATTTTTGTTAAGTTGTTTTGAAATCCCTCCATTTATAATGAAGTTACAGCCCGGACAAGAAAATTCTATTTTTAGTAACAGTGACCTTGACCTTGGACCTTCAGGCTTGGGTATTGTGCGTACACACTGCCTTGTCATAGTGAACATTTGTGCAAAGTGATTTTGAAATCCCTCCATTCATAACAAAGTAACAGCCCGGACAAGAGAAATCTATTTTTAGTAACAGTGACCTTGATCTTTGACCTACAGGCATGGGCATGGTACACGACACATCGCCCTGTCATGGTGAACATTTGTGCCAAGTTATTTTGAAATCCCTCCATTCATAACAAAGTAACAGCCCGGACAACAGCCCGGACAAGAAAATTCTATTTTAAGTAACAGTGATCTTGACCTTCGACCTAAAGGCTTGGCCATGTACGTGACATACGTCTTGATATGGTGAACAATTATACCAAGTTATTTAAAAATCCAATAAGAAATAACAAAGTTACAGAGCGGACAAGATTTTGCAAAAAAATTCTATTTTTAGTAACAGTGACCTTGACCTTGGACCTACAGGCATGGGCATTGTCACGAAACACCGCCTTGTTATGGTGAACATTTGTGCCAAGTTATTTTGAAATCCCTCCATTCCAAACGAAGTTAAGGGCAAAGTGTATATTTTTCTTAATACAAAATGTAAGTGAAAAATGGGCATAATTTGGAAAATATTGGAAGCCTGGTTATGGGTCTTGTTGTTATGATGAATATATTTCAAGTTTCAAGTAGTTTTAAAGTTATGGGCAAAATGCATATTTTGCTTAACACAAAATATAAGAAACAAGATATATTCCTATTAAAACTAATGTAAATGGAAGTATTAAAGGGCCATAACTTCTGAACGGAACATGTAAGAGCAAAACCCCACCTTTATGCACAACAACATATCAGGCCAAGCATTGTGGTAAAGTTTCATCAAATTTCCAGCACACGTGTAGGAGTTGCGTTCACAAGATATATTCCTATTAAAACTAATGTAAATGGAATTATCAAAGGGCCATAACTTCTGAACGGAACATGTAAGAGCAAAACCCCACCTTTGTGCACAACAACATATCAGGCCAAGCATTGTGGTAAAGTTTCATCAAAATCCCAGCAGAGGTGTAGGAGGAGTTGCGTTCACAAGATATATTCCTATTAAAACTAATGTAAATGGAATTATCAAAGGGCCATAACTTCTGAACGGAACACGTAAGAGCGAACCCCCATCTTTATGCACAACAACATATCAGGCCAAGCAATGTGGTCAAGTTTCATTAAATTCCCACCAGTAGTGTAGGAGGAGTTGCGTTCACGAGATATACTACTATTAAAACTAATGTGTATGGAAGTATCAAAGGGCCATAACTTCTGAACGGAACATGTAAGAGCGAAACCCCACCTTTATGCACAACAACATATCAGGCCAAGCATTGTGGTCAAGTTTCATCAAATATCCACCAGTAGTGTAGGAGGAATTGCGTTCACGAGAATGTCGGACGGACGGACAGGAGCAACTCTTAAAGCCCGTCGCCATTTCATGGCGGGGGCATAATAAAATGATCAGTTTCAAAAAAGACACCACTAACAATAAACAATAATGAGAACCCGAGGGGTTACCGCCTTGGAACGGTCAGTGGCAATTCAAATAGCCACTGGGGGTTTAAACCAGGTTCTAGGGTGCACCAACCTCACACTTGCCCCAACAGGTTCTCATATCACAAAACAAGTACAAGTTGTCTTGGTGAAAAAACTCCAACCCACTTATCGGCTAAACAATGTTGCATGCAAAAGCACACAAACATATAAAACATAAGAAGCTAATAGCATTGCAAAGCCAAAGGGCGGGTACTCAACGATCTTACCGAGACCAGAGCTCCTGGAGTAAAATCAGCATCAACACGATGACAGGGATAAAAGAAACAAATCGAGCTTCTAGGTTCTTTTAAGAAAAGATTTCCCCATAAACCTTCATTAACTCTTAAACCCCTGCCACCGTCGTGCAACCAAAGAGGTAAGCATAATGATCAACTGTAGAAGGGTTAATCACCAGGCCTGCAGAGCGCTGTAAAATATCATGTTGGTAACCTTTCTTTTTAAATTTACAGATGGTTTTTACGAAAAAACGGGAGAAATTAACATTGCCTTTTATCTTCTTGAGTTTATAAATTAAATCTCCATAAAAAAACTGGCTGTGAAATACCTTGATGCAAAAGTGATTTTAAACTGCCCCTGTATTTATGAATTAGATCTGGGTATTGGCGATAAAACTTGCAAAAGGTTTTCCTTAATTTGTGATACCGATAACCTTGTTTTAAAAGTTTTTCTGTAATGCAAAGATTACGTTCATTGAAATCATTAACATCGTTGCAAGCTCTTGAAAAGCGAACAAGCTGTGAGATATAAACCCCATAAGATGTTGCACGGGGAACATCGCCGTCTAAAAACGGAAAATTTACTAAACTAAAATTAAAGTCATCTCTTTTATCATATATTTTAGTAGTGACGTAACCATTTTCAATGGACAGATTTAGATTGAGAAAGTTTGCTTGCTTTTCTGAAGTGTTCGCTTTATTAAGTTGTAGTTCTTTAGGATAAATCTTATTAACCAATAAAGGAAAATGGTTATTATCTATATTAAATAAATCATCAAGGTACCTCGAGGTGTTGTTAAAAGCTGTAAGTATATCATCTTGATGTTCAGTAGAAAGAGATAACATAAAGTCTCTTTCATAACAGTATAAAACAGATCAGCAACAAGGGGTTTACTTGTTTATAAATAGAGGTACCGAATCTAACATAAATATTATCCAGTAAGAAAGTTAGCGACTCTATAAGGTCTTGACAAGTCCATAAAGTATAATTATCATAAGAACCATCTGTAAAAAAATGCCCTATGTTGATTACAAGCGATGAAGGTTTTATTTTCTTTAGCAAACTTTTTTTTCAATGAGACTGGTTCGCTTGTCTCTTATTAAATTATGAGTGAGCGAAATGTATAAAGTTGAGAAATCATAAGTAGACAAACAGAACGCCCGAAAATTATTTGATTTAAGCTTTTTCTAAACGTCATTTGAATTTTTAATCGACCAAAATAAAGTTTTGCCAGAAGTTTCAAAAACCTTATCACAATACCTAATTACATGTTCTTTTATAGCTGTAAGACAAGATGTTAAGAGCACGGATAATTTAGTAGTAGTGCAAGAACTAGAGTTAGCAATAAATCTTGCTTTGTACGGTGTTTTATGCATTTAAGGCAACCAATATATACTAGGTACTTTGTCTTGTTTCGGCTCAATACTGATTCTAAATTTTGTAATTTGTAGAGTGTGTGCAGTAACAATATCACTCTCAGATGAAGAAGTCAGTATATAAGCATTAGTGCTGTTCAGTTCTTCAGTTTGAATATTAATATAGTGTATCCGTCACACTATAATTACATTATTAGAAGCCTTATCAGCAGGTGTTAAAACAAATCTGTTATGAAAGTCTCGAATTCCTTTTTTCAAATGACGAAAGTAAAAACGAGGCCGAGGTGGTAATAAAGCAATGTTTCTTTCATAAAATGATATACGAGGGTCAATTATTTTGAAAATGTGTTTTTTTCCAGTTAGAAAGTTCATTAGGCTCAGCATGTTCTGTTTTGCACCATTTATTGCAAAATAAGTTTAAAGACTCGGCAATTTCTGCACGGCATGCATTAAAATAAATTTTGGATGATATTCTATATTTGGGGCCTTTAGAAATTAAATTACGAATTCTAGAGTCTTTGATTATATTAAGATCGCCGGTAACAATATGACCGGCAGGCTTATAGCAATATTTAGAAGTTAAACACTCTCAAGATTTTGGTGTATTTTCAATGATCTGTAAATCCGAGGTAATTCTATTGTAATGAAAAATTGTATTTCTAGTTGGTTTGTTGTATTCAGTATTTTTAAAATAAATAGGAACAGACGATTGAACTGTTTTATCTTTAAATATACTAGGAAGGTCAATAAAATCTATTGTTTTATTTAAAAAAGAAATTTTAAGGAAATGTCTTTGATGGTCAGATTCCAAGTCAATGTGTGGCCTGAGAACAAGCCTAGTATAAAAAAAGAAAATCACGTATTCGTTGTTCTATTCATGACCTACATATTATTTTAAAACAATCTGACAGACACGCTATGCTATCTAGGCTGGCTTCTCTTTCTATATCAAGTCTCCAGAAACTGGATGAGGAAGCCGCCGACATCGTCATAAGAACCCATCCATTTAACGAGGTTGCAAGTCTTATTCAGTGTTAAGACTACGTGTCATTCTTATATTCTGGTGAGCTGCCATACCCTTTTCACCATCTGAAGTTTTTTTCACTGTTTTTGCCATGATAAATATTTAAATAAAGCCCTATGTCTTCAGCTGTTGTGTTAGTAAAAACCAGTACTCGGCGGGGGATATAAATTCAACAAATTAGCTTGTTTTGTTCCAAATTTTAAGCTGAATTCAAATACAATTCAGTGTAAAATTGCATCAACATGATCTTGGATTGATGACTGAACATGTTTCATTGTTAATGCACTTGTAAATTATGATATCATCACATACACTTGTAAATTATGATATCATCACATACAGATGTAATACAATTTGGTAGTAAAGTATTATAAATAATCACTATTCAAGAGACAACTTCATCCTTTAACTTTATGCTCCCCGAAAAAAATCGGGGGATCATATAGTCGCCGGGTTGTCCGTCCGTCCCGCATTCGTGTCCGGCCCATAACTTTGCTAGTTACTTGAAGTCGGATTTTAAAAATTATTTCACAGCATGACCTTGTTGCAACATCGTGTCCGGCCCATAACTTTTTTTCTCTCTGAAGTCATATTTTAAAATTATTTCACAGAAATGATCACCATAATGAGACGACGTGTCGCGCGCAACAGTTGGGTCGCTAGCTTGAAGGTCAAGGTCACAGCATGGCCTAGAAGCAAAATCGTGTCCAGTCCATAATTTTTTTAATTGAAGTTGGATTTTAAAATTATTTCACAGAAATGATCACCATACTGAGACGACGTGTCGCGCGGAACATTTGGGTTGCTACCTTGAAGGTCAAGTCACAGCTTGACCTTGTAGCAAAATCGTTTCCGGCCCATAACTTTTTTATATGAAGTCGGATTTTAAAATTATTTTACAGAAATTATCTCCATAATGAGACAACGTGTCGCACATATGGTCGCTACCTTGAAGGTCAAGGTCACAGCATGACCTTGAAGCAAAATTGTGTCCGGTCAATACCATTTTTTAGTTTGATTCTAAAACTATTTAACAGAAATGATCACCATTTTAAGACGACGTGTCGCACGCAACATTTTGATTGCTACCTTGAAGGTCAAGGTTACAGCATGGCCTTGAAGCAGTATCATGTTAATCCATAACTTCATTATTTATTTCTTGTTGTTTTATGTAATCTTTTTTTTCGATTGGAAACTCTAAATATAAACAAGGCACAGAGTTGAAAGTAAGATAGATTTTGTTAGAACGTTGCACAACTTTTGAATTATTTCCCTTTTTATTGTTCTTGCCCAAAGTATAATTTAATAACTAAGACAGAGACCTACACAGATACAGGGGCATTGTCATCGACCAGCATATTCTTAGGGGAGCATCCATCATTTCTAATGATATCTTGTTTGCTTACGATTTTGAACACAATCATAGTATTGGGATATTGGTTGCAAACCATGAACAATCATTGGTTGGAATCATTGGCCACTTCCAGTTTATGAACTCAATGTTACATTCACAAAATTATTTCTCAGTATTAGCTTACAAAATTACCCCTTACTATTGTGTACTTGCTGCCACTTTTAACATAGAATTTGGTGTTTCAAAGATAAAAGATAACTTGTATCACTTATTTTTTCGTGTACTAAACATTGAATGAAAATAGGATGAAAATAAATGCTTTGCGAAAAATACATTCAGTCAAAAGTGAAAAAAAAAATTGCTTGCATCAGAATGCAAGAATCTATATCTTTTGAAATCGCTGTAACCCCCAAAACAGGTTGTAAATGGCCTACAAGGTAAAAAAAATATTTAAATAATGACTTGTACAAATATATGACTATAATATGCATAATAATGCTGTACTATATAGACAGTGGTAAACATCAATATAAATCGATTATGAGAGAATGACATCGATTATGAAATCAAGTGGCTTTTATAGACGATAAATATATTTTAATCGATAATCGTTACATCACTAGTTAAAACAATATTGATTATTTAAAGGGAAATATTATTCCAGCAAAAACAACATTGTCAAATGAAGATCGATGTCACGGCGTAATGCCTGCACATTGCAACAAAACCTCAGAATCCAGTGGGAGCATCTGTCAAACTTTCCCCATGAAATCAGAATGTAGATTTGCTGTTAGCCAATGCTTGCACACACAGCATTTTTCACTGTCGGGTATGTTGTCTTCTATCTCAGACTCTGTGTCTTCTGCTGAGTCTAAATTGATTGGACCTCTTGCCAATCCTTGCACACACAGCATTTTTCACTGTCGGGTATGTTGTCTTCTATCTCAGACTCTGTGTCTTCTGCTGAGTCTAAATTGATTGGACCTCCATTTTTATTGCAACCTGTGTGGTTGGTTTTGGTTCTTCATGAACATCTTGCTTATTCTTGGCCATGTTTGTCCCAGAATTTCTGTGTTCTTCGTTTCTAATTAATTCCCAGAAACTTTGAAGGGTGATACAAACTTCCTTGGCTTCGGTTTGGGTATAGCCTTTGTTATTGTTCTCTTTGCATAGAACTCCACATTGCACTCTGCAGGTTGATTTGGATGGGTAGAAATTTATGTCTTCTGAGGAACTGTAGATAGTAGATGGAGCCAGGTGATTATCAGTGATGACTTGACTATAAAATGGGATAATGCCAGTGCGTCTCTAAGTGCTGATTTTCTGGTGTCGAAGCTCTCTTATAGGGTTTTGAGGTAAGTTCAACAATTTCATGCCTTGTGATATTCTATCTAGGAATGAGTTTCATGTACTTTTGACATTCTTGAGAATACATTTTTTGACAGGGCCGAAGATTCCAACATCCCAAGGCGGTGTTACGTGGCTGCAGTGTGGTGGCAAGACAAACAAAATAACGTTATTCAGCGTTGCCCATTCAGTAAATGTGAGTGAGATATGGGACCTGTGTCCATCATACAGAATTAGTGTTGCAAATTCACTGTCCTTAGTTGCCACATATTGTGTAAAATGGTTTGTTAGATAGTTCAGAAATACAGCTGAATTTGACCACCCAGTTTTGAACATTTCCTCTGCAGAACCAATGCAGGAAATGTGCACTCCACCTTTAACCAGGAAATATGATAATAGTGGTATGCTCTGTCTTGCAGCGTTACCCGCTGCAACCACAGTTACAGTTAATGACCTAGCTGAGGTAACATTTTGTGACACTTTGTCTTTCTGGCATACAATCTTCGGTGGAGTATGTTGTGTATTGACACCGTCTCATCTATATTAAAGATTTTAAATGGTTTGTCTTTTAGATTTGCTGAAAGAACATCATCCAGCTCTTTGTAGTACCCGTCAATATAATCTCTTAAAGCTGACTCAACTCTATCAATTGAGAGCTTCTGTGGTTTGACTGTAGATTAGGCCATCTTGAAATAAAGTGTAACGACCCTTGAATTTATATTTAATTTTAGCAATTCACTGTACCAATGTTTATTTACTGTCAGTAATTCATATTAACTATGTCAAAAGTGTGTCTCCCTTCTTATTGAAATTTTTATTAAGAATAAATGTGTACTTGTGGGCTTTCCCCTCACACCCATTTGATTGCCGTTTATTACTGTTTTGACTTGTTGTTATGTATGTTATGCATATTAGAAAAATGCATAAATGATATTTTCAATTCATGAAATGATTGAATATTGTATATTTTATTGTTAACAGATACTGTGCACCACTAAAAATGCATTATTTTTCTCTGTGTTTACGGAAAATTTATAAGGTTTGTATTTACTTTGTACGTCATAAAGGACCTTTATCCGTATTAAAATACCATTGTAATCAATCACTCATCACTATCGTGTGTCAGTGTACCATTATTCATCACAAATCATTACTTTATTGTTGTGAAATCGTTAAACTTATTGTGAATTCCCCACCACTTCCGTATTTGGACGGCTATCTTCACAGTATGCGCAAGCGATATTTGTATGACGTCACAAGGTCATATAAAAGCAGCTACGGCGGGAAATTCAATTGGTGTTGTTTTGGACATCGTGAGCGACGGTTAGCTCTCCAAATATTTTAGTGTTTGGTTAAACTTAAATATCACCTAGAATAATATTTCAAAGTGTTTTAAAAATGTCCCAAGAAGAGGTGAGAAATACTAAAGTGTAGTAAATACAAGTTTTTAAAATGAATTTAGTTGTTTAAATACTCGAAGTGTCTTAAATTTAAGCTCAGCCATCTCCAGTGTTTACCGGGTGTGTTCCTTAAAAATCGCCAAAGTGTGGTAAAATTGCCAAACGTGTTTTGATAGTGTGTTTAAAAGTGTTTAGTGTGTGCTCTAATTAGTAAAAGTGTTTTATGTGCGAGTTTCGGTAAACAAGCTAAAATTATCCAGTAGTGATTGTTTTCAGATTTTCTAAGTGCCGTAGTTTTACCGAAGCTTAAAATCGATATTTTCTAAGGTGGGTATTTTAACCATTATGACCGTGTAGGCTTTCTATTTAAAGTGTGGTAAATTATATATTTATAGTGATAGTGAAAATTCGTAAAATAAAAACAAATTCGTCAGTGTGTTAGATCCCGTGACTAATTTCAGTATTTAGTGTAAAGTTGTGTAATTTACCCAGCGTGACGACTAAGTATCTAAATATTACCACCTGGTAAATTTTAAGAACTACTAGTGACTGAATTTATATCTGTTCTCGTATCAGTAATATTACGACTACCTAGGGTGCACAGTGTTTTTACTGTAATTTGTAAAACGTTTTGCCCAGCAAGCACAGGGCCAATATAGGCTTGCTGATATCAGTTTATGTTATTGGTCCGATATATTCCCGATATAAGCATCCAACTGTATAGTGCAATTATATTGTGAAAATATGTTCCGTTCTATATTTTATTGATATTTGCCATATTTTCCGTCAAATTTTAGCGTCTATTTCTCATACTAATTCTCATATTAAAAAGTCGGATCTTTCAATATCTGCCCAATTGCAGTGTGATATATGAACATACATCCAAAGATCGACAACTCTGCGGGGAGGGTGTCAGATACGAGATGAAGAAGAAACGTTGGAAACCGGCAATTTTATGTTCTATATTTATTTTTAAAATTCGATCTGGTAAAAAATTTAATATTGTGTAATTATTCGGACAAAAAATGTTGAACTTTTAATTAGTTTATTCTCTTCATTCACTTCGGGACTAGCTGCGATGTATGCAACACGAAATTTAAAATCGCAATACTTTTAGTGATACACTGGATAATTGCCAGTAAGCTTTGAAATTATACTAAATCATTTATTGTAGTTCCTATTTTCAGTCATTTTTTTCCGTTTTATTATGTTACTTTTGCAGTAAATGTGCTGGCACATCAGTTTACAATTGTCACAATTTTTCGCGACTTTGTTCTATGCAAAATCAAAATAGGATTAGATAAAGTTTATTAAACGATTTAAGATTTTGGATGAGCCAAGTAAAAAGATCACATTTTATCTGATTTTTTGAATCATTGTGTAATTTTTTGCAAGAATGACTGTGCAGGGGGAAATGCTCTTTTCTAGAGCCGATAATGAAATTTGATGCCAAGCTGATATAGAAATCTGATGATGGGTTGATATAGAAATCTGATGATGGGTGGATATAAAAATCTGATGATGGGTCGATATAAAAATCTGATGACGGGCCAATATAAAAATCTGATGATGGGCCGATGTCGATTTTATCTAGGAACAATATCGGCTTGATGTCGGAAAGTATGTTGGGGCCGATATTACATCAACTTTGCAAGGCCGATTGTGGGCCGATATCTATTTCTGATGATGGGCCGATATTGAAGACAATATCGGTCCAATGTTGGCTCGATATATAATGCTTGCTGGGTGCATACTTTGCCATGACAATAAAATTATTTGTTAAGGTTTAAGCAAATAAATTTTAAACCTTATTTAGCCTCCATTATTACTTTACCAAAGTTGCCAAAAGCCGGGCCCAAGCGAACCCGTTGTAGTAACCTATTATCCTAATTGGATAGGCGGTTCGCTTCAAATTTGGTGGCAGCGGTGGGATTACAAAATGTATTTCCAGTAAATTGCATACTGTGTCATAAATAAACGTGCAATAATACTAGTGTTTTGAGTGACTACAAGTTACATAATATTTTTTTCCTTGGTATCGGTGGTAACTTTCGGAAATAAACATGGATGATTCGGACGTTATTACCTTTAAATCACCCGATAAATTATATGTGCAAAACTTAAGCAACAGGGAGCCTGATCACGATGAAAATGAATCACTTTGTCAAGATAATATTGGCGATTATGAACCGACCGTGGGGTATCGGTTTTGTTCACCGGTAAGAGCTGGAGATGGTATTGATGTTCATAATAATTTTGAAAAGTTTGCTCATGCCATCCAAAGAACTGTGCAATCTATTAAATCAGATTTAAGACAAAATATGGCTGAATTTAGTGAAAAACTGCAGACAATGCAGGAGCAAATTAACCACGTAAAAAGTTGTCATGACCAAACGGTACAAAGAGAGCCAGTACCCAGTTCATCCAAACCAATTGTTGTGGGGCTGGGACAGAGTACCAATACCCAAGGTATTACGGCAAATGGTCCAAGTAAACCGTCTATAAACTGCCGAGAATCGCCCGATGATTCAAACCTATCCGCAACACCCCTTGTATATCGAAGTCGTGTGACAACTGAGAATACAAGTAGCCGGCATTTTAATCAAGAAATTTGTGGAAGAAATAAACTTAAACCACAAACTTACGATGGTTCTGATGACTTCGATGAATATTTAACACAGTTTAATATTGTGTCTCAATTAAATGGCTGGAATTACGCGTCAAAATCATTGTTTCTCGCAAGTAGTATAGTAGGGTCCGCGAGGGCTATCTTATGTGAGCTTGATTCAGAAAAACGCCGCGATTTTGATGCAATTGTTACCGCGCTACAAAATCGTTATGGGTCCGTACATAGAGCCGAAATATTCCGTTCTCAGCTACAAGCGAGACACTTAGAACGTAATGAGACTATTCCTGAGCTCGCACAGTCAGTGAAAAAGTTAACTGGTAAAGCCTATCCAAGTGCTTCCTCTGAGGTAATTGAATTGCTAGCGCTATACTTTTTTATTGATGCGTTACCAGACGCTGACATACGGCTAAGATTAAGTTAGGTTGGTCCTAAGTTTATTAGTGAGGCTGAGAGAATTGCCGTAAGATTAGACGCGCATAAAGTAGCTGATAGAAGTCGGGGTAAGCATAGTGTGCGTCAGGTTACGTCCGAAAAGACGAATACTGAAAAGAGGCTTGATGAACTGACCGATCAACTCAAACAGTTGATGGATCAAATGAAAAGTTACTCCCAAACTAATAAGTTTAATAATCAAAACAGTGGCGGCCATAACAAAACTAATGACAATGATAGGAAACAGGGTAAAAATGGTTGGAGACAAAATAAAACAACCTAGCCAGCCGTGGTAACTCTTCTGGGTCAGACAACAAACAAAACCAGGGAAACGAGAAAAGGTCGAGTTCAAGGACCAGCACTCGATCAGCCGCGAATGGTCCGAATCTAAGCAATTAAATAATAATATTGAGATGACGAGTGATAGTGGGTTTTATCTGAGTGTGAAAATTTTAAACACTAAACTTGCTATGTTATTTGATAATGGTTCTGGTGCTACATTATTAAAAAGAGAAATATATGATATGTGGTCACCAGATGACCGGCTAGAAATTCAACCGGTGAATATGTCTCTCACTATGGCCACTGGTGAATCTTCGCCGGTACTTGGAAAAATTAATGTTGAAATGACGATAGGGAATCAGAAATTTCATCATGATATACTCTTGGCAAATATCAAAAGTGATGGTATAGTCGGTCAAGACTTACAGCAAAGTCAAGGTTGCCAAATAGATCTGGGTAAAAACAGGATAATTATAAATGGTGAAACTGTGGAGTGCTACCAAAAAGACGATCATTATGTGCCAAGTTATTGTCGGGTAGAAAATGTGGTTATACCACCTGAAACAGAAATAATTTTACCTGGTACACTAGAAACAAGGATGAAAGGTTGGACCGGTATTGTCGAACCGAATGTAAGCTTTATACAGAAAAGTGGTCTACTGGTTGCAAAATCACTTGTGAATGTAAACAGCGACCAAATACCCATAAGAATGGTCAATCTAAGTAGTAAGTCGTGTACAGTGTATAAAAACACAACAACCGCTTTTATAGAAGCTGTGCAATATGGCCAGGATGAAATAGTAGAGATAGTAAATACTGTTTTTGCTGAAGATTTGACCGGTGAGGTACCTAACCATCTTATTGATGTATATCAAAGAGAGTGTGACAATCTCTCCTTGCAACAGCAAATGCAAGTCAAGGACTTGTTAATTAAACACCAAAGCGTCTTTTCCAAGGATTCGAGTGATATTGGAAGGGCAAACCTTGTAGAACATACAATTGATACTGGAAATGCTAAACCAAACAAGCTCCATATCGGGTGCCACTTGCAAAAAGGGAAGCTGCAGAGAAAGAAATTAGAGAAATGGCCGAGAAGGGTATTATAGAGCCGTCTCTGAGTCCGTGGTGTAATCCAGTGGTTATGGTTACAAAACCAAATGGTTCTGTACGTTTTTGTTGTGACTTCCGTAAACTTAATGACTGTTCTGTTAAGGACAGTCAACCTTTACCAAGAATCGATGACACCTTAGATGCATTATCCGGTTCAGCCTGGTTCAGTACGCTTGATTGTAAATCGGGATTTTGGCAAGTGGGCCTATCTCCCAAAGGCCGTAATAAGACAAGTTTCTGCATACAAGGAGGCCCTGTCTGGCAGTTTACTGTCATGCCCTTTGGTCTTTGTAATGCACCGGCTACATTTAAACGGTTAATGGAGTTTGTGTTGTCAGGTCTTACTTGGAAACAATGTTTGGTTTACCTGGACGATATCATTTCATATTCCAAAACATTTGAAGAGCACCTCAATAATTTGGATGAAATATTTAAGAGAATACATGAAGCCAATTGAAAATTGAGTCCGGAAAAATGCATGTTATTTCAACGTCAAGTTGGATATTTGGGTCATCTGATTAGTGAGAAAGGTATCGAGACGGATCCTAAGAAGATTGAGGATGTTGTTAATTGGCCCCTCCCACGTAACGTTAGGGAAGTAAGAAGCTTTTTGGGACTTTGTTCTTACTACCGAAAGTTTGTTAAAGATTTTTCGACCGTAGCTAAACCATTACATAAGTTAACATAAAAGGGTGAGAACTTTATTTGGTCAGATGATTGTGATCTTGCATTTGAAAAAAATAAAAACATGCTTGACCAATACCCCCGTCTTAAGTTATCCCAAATCGGATGGTACATTTATCTTAGATACACATGCTAGTGGAGTGGAGGTAGGTGTTGTCTTGGCTCAGTTACAAGATGACAAAGAAAAAGTGATTTCTTACTATAGCAAGTGTTTATCAAAAGTTGAAAGAAGATATTGCGTTACGCGGAGAGAACTTCTAGCTGTTGTTACCGCTATAAAACATTAACATCATTATTTGTATGGACACAAATTCATGGTTCGAAGTGACCATGGGGCTTTAAGATGGCTCACAAATTTCAAAAACCCAGAAGGAGCAGAGATTTGAACTAACCAAGGAAGGACTTGGAAATCTAGAAGAAAAGTTGGTTGTTGGTAATCCGACAGAAAACAGTCTAAATGAGACTGGGGTAATGGCAGTGGACGTCAAACTCAGTTGGGACTGTGTGAATAAAACGTACAGCTACTTTGCTAACAATCTTGAAGAGAAACTCGAAAAAGTTCATGAGCTTACTCGGACTCATTTATCGATCGCGAGTGATTCTCAGAAACGTGCATATGATCACCGAATTCACCAAAACGTGTTAAGTGAGGGTTCCTTAGTTTGGTTATACAACCCTAGTGTCAAACCGGGTCAGAGCCTACAACAATAGTGTTTATTAGGCAATTGGTTACTTTTAAACAACCCAAGTAACATGCTATCATTGTTATAATGTTGTTTATTATGATTGCAATTGACAATCTTATTTTCTTTACCTTAATGCATTTTGGTTTTTCTCCTTCAGTATCTGTGCACTATCTGCCAGAACGTGACATTTCCCAAATATCACCTGTCCAGCAGGCATGCTCAAGAGCAGCACAGCCATTTCCAGTATCAATGTTTGAAGTGCAGAAAGTTGTTCATCCGAAGATCATACAAGAACAAACCTTTGCACAAGTGTGAGTATGCAGGATTCTGAGCTGATGGCGCCGAATGGGGAACGCGAAGATGCGTTTGAGAAATTCAGGGTATGGAAAGTCAATGAATTACCCAAGGTGATTAAAAGTGTTACACCTGGTTACTTGCGCCAGATACGGCTGTTGAAAACCCAATACGGGCCAACTTTGGCCAATCTGTCAGATGATGACATGGCATATGTAGACGAACTACATAAGACTATTCGAAATCCCCTGAGCCCCCATACTTCGCCTAAGCGTGTGGTAAAAGTAAAACCGTTGGTAGAAGACATCCTGTCAAGTGAAAATGAATTGGACTATCTGGATTGTGATCATGATAGTGAGGTTGCTGATAAAACGGACAGTAAAAGTGCAGATGTTAAGTCCAGTGCTTCTAGTAAAGGTGTTGAGGTTAAGTCAAGTTCTGGTTGCTCAAGTAGCTCCAGTAGTGACAGTTCTAGTGAAATCTCTTCAGACAGTTCAAGTAGTGAAAGTGACAGTGCTAGTGAAAGTATCAGTAGTATATCAAGGAGCCCTGTACGGCGGCGGTTAACAAAGAATTTGAAAGTAAGTAATATCAGTTCCAGTAGTGATAGTGCTGATGAAAACAAGAAATCAAAGAAAGAAGACCAGAAGGTGGAAAAAGGTAGAGAACCAGAAAACGATAGTGGTGTTGTAGAAACTGAAATATCTGGAAAGGAAGTTTCTGCCGTGCCAAGTGAACCAGTGGCGGCAGTTTGTGAACTTAAACCCCAGGAGGCGGTGGGTGAACCATCAAGTGTAAACATTCAGGATATCTCTGAAAGTGCTGAGGAAACCGGGCTAGAATCTGATGTTGTACCCCTTGTTTCGCTACTGCAACAGACCCAAAATGAGAGGGTCATACTTAACATTGGGGGACAATGATTTGAGACCTCAAAGTTAACCCTGTCTCGGTATCCCGAGTCCGTGTTTGCCCAATTAGTGGCTAATGAGGGAGTTACTCCTCGGTATGGAAACACTTACTTTGTAGACCGTGACCCAGCACATTTTCGACTTGTCCTTAATTATATGAGGAACAGTATGTGTGATTTACGCACCCTCCCACGGGATGTCCGCTACCTGTACGAGCTCTATTATGAAGCTCGATTTTACCGGTTGTCTGATCTTATGAGAGCGGTGATAGAGAAGATTGAGCAGGTGAGTGTTTTCCCTGCCAATCTTCCCTTCACCGCCCATAAGATTGGCCTCTAAGTGTTTCTTGCACAGTAACCAAATAGTTGTACCTATACATATATTGGTTGGACTCACTTAAAATAGATAAACTAGTTAAATAGTTCAAATTATAGTTGTGTTTTATTAAGGTTCAAGTGATTAAGTCTAGTCAGTTGAAGATGGTTTAGCCATTAACATTAGATTGATTTTGCATTTATATCCACATTGTTTCTGAAATGAAATGTTAATATATATATTTGGCTTAATGTGGTTCATTTGTAAAACCTTAAGGTGATGCAATGTCATAATTCAAGTTATTATGCACAAGTATTTGTATCATAACATTATAAAGTCAGGACTGTTACTTCTTAAATGTATTTTTGCTTAAATCTAACGTTTGTACAAATTGATGATGTTTTGGGGACCAAAACCGTCTTAGAAGGGGGGGGGGGGCAATATAACGACCCTTGAATTCATATTTAATTTTGACAATTCACTGTACCAATGTATATTTACTGTCAGTCATTCATATTAACTATGCCAAAAGTGTGTCTCCCTTCTTATTGAAATTCTTATTAAGAATAAATGTGTACTTGTGGGCTTTCCCCTCACACCCATTTGATTGCCGTTTATTACTGTTTTGACTTGTTGTTATGTATGTTATGCATATTAGAAAAATGCATAAATGATATTTTCAATTCATGAAATGATTGAATATTGTATATTTTATTGTTAACAGATACTGTGCACCGCTAAAAATGCATTATTTTTCTCTGTGTTTACGGAAGATTTGTAAAGATTTGTATTTACCTTGTACGTCATAAAGGACCTTTATCCGTATTAAAATACCATTGTAATCAATCACTCATCACTACAGTGTATCATTATTCATCCCACATCATAACTTTATTGTTGTGAAATCGTTAAACTTATTGTGAATTCCCCACCACTTCCGTATTTGGACGGCTATCTTCACAGTATGCGCACGCGATATTTGTATGACATCACAAGGTCATATAAAAGCAGCTACGGCGGGAAATTTAATTGGTGTTGTTTTGGACGCCGTGAGCGACGGTTAGCTCTCCAAATATTTTAGTGTTTGGTTAAACTTAAATATCACCTAGAATAATATTTCAAAGTGTTTAAAAATGTCACAAGAAGAGGTAAAAAATACTCAAGAGTAGTAAATACAAGTTTTTAAAGTGAATTAAGTTGTTTCAATAATCAAAGTGTCTTAAATTTAAGCTCAGCCATCTCCAGTGTTTGCCGGGTGTGTTCCTTAAAAATCGCCGAAGTGTGGTAAAATTGCCAAACGTGTTTTGATAGTGTGTTTTAAAGTGTTTTGTGTGTGCTCTAATTAGTTAAAGTGTTTTATGTGCGAGTTCAGATAAACAAGCTAAAAATATCCAATAGTGATTGTGTTCAGATTTTCTAAGTGCCGTAGTTTTACCGAAGCTTAAAAATCGATATTTTCTAAGTTGGGTATTTTAACCATTATGACCGTGTAGGCTTTCTATCTGAAGTGTGGTAAATTATATATTAATAGTGATAGTGAAAATTCGTAAAATAAAAACAAATTCGTCAGTGTGTTAGATCCCGTGACTAATTTCAGTATTTAGTGTAAAGTTGTGTAATTTACCCAGCGTGACGACTAAGTATCTAAATATTACCACCTGGTAAATTTTAAGAACTACTAGTGACTGAATTTATATCTGAAATCGTATCAGTAATATTACGACTACCTAGGGTGCACAGTGTTTTTACTGTAATTTGTAAAAAGTTTTGCATACTTTGCCATGACAAGAAAGTTATTTGTGAAGGTTTAAGCAAATAAATTTTAAACCTTATTTAGCCTCTATTATTACTTTACCAAAGTTGCCAAATGCCGGGCCCAAGCGAACCCGTTGTAGTAACCTATTATCCTAATTGGATAGGCGGTTCGCTACAAAAGCCATAGAACCAATTGTCATACAAGGATTTCTGGGTCTTGATAAACTTGCCTGGCATAATCTTTAGCCATGTATTGTATGGAAGTATTGTTGTATCCAAAACCGATTTTGGCCATGTAAGTGATGCGTTCATGTAACTTCTCCTCTTCGTCTTGTGTAAAGATGGTTTCATGACCAACTTTTGCATCTGCAGCGAAAAACAGCGCTTCTCACGACTTGCCACTGTCCTTGCTGGATACCAACATATGCAACAATTTGTTTAAATGTGCAACGGCTCCTGTTTCACCAAGAAACGAAAGATCTAGTGATTTACCGATATCCTTGCCTTATGTTATTTCACCAAGACAACTTGTACTTACTTGTTTTGTAATACGAGAACCTGTTGGGCAAGTGTGAGGTTGGTACACCCTAGAACCTGGTTTAAACCTCCAGTGGCAATATTTTGCCACTGACTGTTCCAAGGCGGTATCCCCAAAGGTTCTCTTTTTCGTGAATTGTTTGTGGCGTCCTATTTGAATTGGCATACTTATAAAAAAAATGCTGTCTCTCTCTTCCTCTCTTCTTTTTCGCTTCGAAACGTGTATACTCTTGTGGGAAAGAAAGAACACGTAGAATATGGACTGAGACGGCGAAGAGGGTTTTTGCACATGATTGGGCTCTAGAAATAGAACTCTCCAGAAACTTGAACAAGAAACCCACACTAGCAGAAGTTAGACATAAGCTATAAGCTATCACTTATGCCAGAGCTGGAAGAGAAATGTAAATATCCGACAGCCGAAAGTACAAAAGATACAACATGGAACCTGGCCAGCAGATCTGGATTTGTTTGAACAAGGACTTAGTGTGTTTGATTAGTGATTCTTTTTCAAAGGAAAACACACGAGTGGTGTCTAAGGTAACTTTGACATCAAAACTCTACATGTAGCAACTGCAGAAATTGACTATGGTCTACTTTATGATACCCCACCGAGCAGATGATTGTCTCATAGTTTACAACGGGGGAAATGACATTGCTCAAGGTAAAACTTCATGCTTTTTTGTAATGATTTAAACAGCGTATTAGAACTTGTACAAACACATGTTCGCATGATGTATTTGTGCACAATCTGTCCACGCTCGGAAGTAAATGTGTCACAGGTGAATAAGGAAATCCTGGAAAAAGTATAGAAAAACATGTTTCCATTATTGATGTACGTCGTTCGTTTGTATTTGACAACGGAAAAACAGTTGTAAATTATTACACCAGAGATGGGATACATTTGAACAAAACTGGATAAAACACATTTCTGTTTACTATAAACAATGAAATCAAAATCCTTAAGACAAAGCTAACTGAATTGCACGGTGCGTGTCGTTCATATCAGAACTTTAATCAATTCCGGGGCGGAAAACATTAACATTGAACGACGTGTATGCGGTCTAATGACGGTTGACACGCGGCGTTCTGGCACTGTGGCCGCTCGAGGGACTGTCGCTATTTTTTAAGTGGTTTGCTGCAAATGTAACCTTATTTCTTGTTTATATAATAATGATCTTCAAATTAATACTGATAGCCAAGAAAGAGACATTCTTACTTATTATCAATGTGATAATTCGGTTAATACAGTTTATGATATATCTATGTTTTCAGTATTCACTATTTATTGGCATGAATCTCATTCTATTTAAAATACATGTTTATCTAATAATCGTTATCATTACACGTATGTTCATGAACAAGAAAGTGATAAAGTGTCCGATTAATTATCAACGTGATTATTCTACTTATGCCAATTATAACAAATCTATTAATTTAGACTCTTCTATTAGTTGTATGTAGTGAAGAATCCACGTTTAAAGCCAAAGGTTTGCACGTTGCCTGTCTTAAAATGAAAGATTTACTTTCTAAACTGGACGAAGTTAAATTATTATTGTACGAACCATTTTCATCGACAATTTTATGCTTGTGTAAAACCTTTTTAACTGAAAACATAAATAATTCTGGCGTAGCTATTGCAAAGTTTGTATTCGAGAGAAAAAATCGAAAATACAATAAAGAGGATCTTTACTTGTTTAAATAGCTGAACACACGTGTATTTTCTGTCGTCTAGTATATAATCTTGAAACAGACGGTATTGAGTCTATTTGAATAAAATTATGGGCGTTCTTGAAAATCTGCAGCCACAACTCTGTTATATTTCCTTTTGTTATAATTAACAAATGGATTCAAAAACTTCAAACGCCTAACCGATTTGATTTAAATGATAAAATTTATCATGAAGTCAACATTAAAACAACCTGATTTTGATATTTCTGATTTGCTTGAAATACGAAAACGAAAATCGAGGTCGTTCGGAATAAGGACTAATGGTAACATCCAATAAAAGTCACGCGTTGATTGGAACAATGTTCCATTCTTGACCTTCATAATTAAAAAACATTCTACATTCTAGTAGATACGTTATGATTCACGTTTGGCTTCACTTGTTATATCAAATGTACATATTAGATGAAAAAGCCGACGACATTGTTACAAGAACTAATAAAATTTATGAAGTTGCAAGCCCTACTCAGTGTTACACTATGTTCTCAGATGACACTTTGACTTGTAATTTGATCATCAGACATTTCCTGAAATTTTTTTTTTAAAAAAGGTAATAGATTATATTCACCTATCGAGTCTTATAAAAGATAAAACACTGAAGGGAATCACGTGTTTTTTTTTTCATTAGATTTTCTTTACTTATAATGTTTAGCGAGTGTTCTCTCAAGTGTATATGATGATTTGGAATTTTTATCTTTGATATTAAACAAAATACCGGCATAATAAGTGAAATGATATTTGCCACGGAATACAATTTTATATCTTTCACGCATGATTCCAATGTAATTCAAGTACCACGAGAAAAAAGCATTCAAAATACCCTATCCTGTTATGATCCGTTTGATGAATAAGACTTTATCGTAGCGGACGAAGTTGAAGTGTAAATATAAGCAAGTTAAGATTAAAGAAATAATGCCAAGATAGAGATATTTATTATACGTTCATACGCAACCAATTGTCAAGCCCCTGGTCCACGCTTGTCGTGTAAAATTCTCTTAATTGTCGGTCATCCTGATGACCGACATATTATACTCGACCAAACTTGAGATCTTTAGCCTGAACACCGGTAAACAGTGACTCACGGTCCAGAACGGATCATTTAGATTATTAAACCTCAATTTCATTTACAATGTTAATCTTCCATAGGCCACCGTGACATATAAGTACTGTCAAAAAAATTTACTGTCGGAAAAATACTGTCACCCGCTACCATAGGTACGGAATGTTCGAAAATTATACTGTACCATTCGCGCATGCGCAATATCTATTTTTACATTGCCGTTGTAAACAGACGACAATAATGTCAAGCAACAAAGTTTTTCTTCCATAAACGAGGCAGATTTAAAGACTCTGGATCAAGCGAGCCTCGAAAAACACATACCATTATTGAATACAGTTCATGGTTTGAATAGTTTTTCGGTATAATAAAATAAATGTTACATGTCTGACAGGGTGACAGTAAAATTGTCAACTTTCGAAAATACTGTCAACCTCGGCTTCGCCTCAGTTGACAGTATTTCCTCAAGTTGACAATTTTACTGTCACCCTGTCAGACATGTAATATTTATATACTATGCCACCTGTTCGTATGTCGCATGCAAAAGGAAAGTGTAGAGGCCGACGTTTGATTGTTTGATATGTAGAGAAGACGTTTACCAGAAAAGACATTAATGTGGATAATCATGTTTCTTGTATACTTTATTTATTGTCGGTCATCCTGATGACCGACATATTATAATGGATCAAACTTGAACTTTGAAGGATAAAACCGGTTAACAGCGGCACCGGACGTGGTCACTTTAGACAAAGCCGCCCGTCTAAAGCTTGAGAATGCTATTCCGTTACTCCTATTTTCAAGAAAAGTCTTCTAAATGTTGATGAAACAATATTTGGACGTTGTAGTACCATCAAACCAGAAATTGAGCTGATCTATAACGACATGTTAAATTATATAAATATACGTGTGCTGTATTTTCTACAGGGTATAGAAATAATGTTATGCGTCTTTTTTTTAGAAAGTCACGTGATGCAAACCTTTATAGCAAAATATTATTTGCTTATAAGTTGAACTGATATTTTATTTGAAACAAACAACTGTTCAGGATGATCCCATATATGAAATAGATTCGATCCGTTTTATAGATTTTGTTGATCAAAAGCATGACATCGTTTATGTTTTTCTTAGAGACTAATGAATATCCTACTTTGGCGGGAAAGGCTGTCTGTTAACAAAAGTTTACAAAAAGCTAGTCGGTCATTAGCATACACTTTTAACGAAAATGTATTCCAAAATCTAGAGTTTATGTTCAACAACAAAATTTTGTCACTGTCCTAAGGTGGGGGGATGAGCTGCCTGACAAGGACTCAAATTATTATATTTACTATTCCGATCATCAACAATTTCGTTAGAATGCTGAACTTCAACATGTAATATTGCTAGTTCTCGCACATTTTCCTGTTTTTGTTTGTTTGTTTTAATGATGTCAATTTCAGTGTAGCCATGTTAGATGAAATAAAAAAAGAACTTATGTCCATACGTTGACTTTGAAAATTGATAAAAATGTTCTCAGAAGTTAACGGATTTTTAGCGAATGTGAGGTGACCATTGTTTAAAGTGAAAGCAAGAGCCATGTTACACATGGTTAATCCCCCTCCCCCCCCCCCGCCGGAAATAAGTTACCTTAAGGTTTTACTTTCGTATAATTTACCTGGAGAGGAAATCCTTAAAATGCCATATAGTTATGGTCATGCTGAGTACAGTTTTCAAGTAAGTGGTTGCAGTTTGAAGAAAATCCCTAACAAAATAGGCAAGGTAGAGTTATTGGACTTGCACACTGCACTACCTACCAATGTGCTGTCAGTATATGAAATTTAGATAAAATCCCTCAAGTAGGTTTGGAGTTATGCTCCGGACAAAATTTATCAAGTAATTCTGATAAAGAGAATAACTCTAAAAATAGGCAAGGTAGAGTTATTGTTCTTGCACACTGCACTGCCTACCAATGTGCTCTGTCAGTGTATGAAGTTTGAATAAAATCCCTCAAGTAGTTTTGGAGTTATGCTCCGGACAAAATTGTTTCGGACGGACGCACGTACGGACTGACGAAGGGCATTTCTAATATCCCCCTCGCCTTTGGAGGGGGGGGGGATAACAAGAGGTCAGCGATTTTGCATTTTGTTTGCGATTTCCAGTGCAATTTCGGTGAATGTTCTCAGAAGTTACCGGAGGTTTAGCGAATGTGACATGACCATTGTTTAAAGTAAACATAGGAGATCAGCGTGGGCAATATTTTTATCTAATATCACAAGCGTAGTCAATGGGGCGGCGATACGCTAAAAGACAGTCATCAATACGATCAATTAGCTGCGGACGACGGAGATAAACGACTAGGATGGCCACGGGAGGTTAATTGCACTTTATGATTACACGTTCGGCGTAATGATTTTGTTTATTGAACTTGTCTAATATCAATTTATAGGTTAAATGACGACACGTTACCTCAGTTACAAGAACTTCGTTAGTCAAGTATGTTGAAAAATCATATCAGTTCAAAATTATAAATGTAGTTGTTATCAGCAAATCAACATCATAATTTTTCATTTCACGAGCGCACTATTGGAATGTTAAAACCCGAGCTGCGAGAGTTTAAACCTAGTTGGTTTGATGACTACCCATCTCTTCATTAGTTGTGAACATTACATTTTATCTTTTATTTGCAATTCAGAGGGACATTTATATATTATGCTCTTTCTCAAAGATTTGAATAAAAGTGCCTAGTTTTAAGCTTGTTGCGCAAAAACTGCCATGTTTTTAGACCTAGCTATACTGTCCTTTTGATATCCAACTTGGAGCACTAATTACGATGCGGTATTTTATGGTTTGCAAATGCTTAAAAGTCTTTAACAGGCTGAATGAAGCCGAGCCTGCAATATTTTCATATTTTTCGTCTTCGGTGGTTTTCCAAGTGACCTTTTCATCTATTTTACGAAAAAAAAACTTAAACGATTGTTTTAAAATAGAAACTTGGTAACCATTCTATACGTGCATCTGTATTTTTATCATTTAAACTTTAACTATTTAATTTATGTTACAAAACTTTCGCCGCCATAATATTCGAAACGTACCCTTGAATATATGCATTATTAACGAAATACGAATCGATTTATTTTGATTCCCCTATTCCCTCTCAAAACCGCATCTATCCATGCGTTCTCTTCATGGGATCCATAGTGAACGGTTGGACTCGTCGCAGTTGCAATCCAAATTGAGTTTAACTTGTAAATGATTTCCGGGGATACCCCTGACCCCAATGTCTGCTTCCCCATACACATGCAATATAACGGATCTGGACTCGGTCTTGGGATACTAAACAATAACATTATTTTGACAAGTACAGTAAGGTAGACAACACAAGCACTATCATTTCTATGAAAGGGCGATCTACTATAATATACTGCAAGCAATGCAAAACCAGCCTTTAAAGTAGAGAAATAGTTGTGAAGAATTTTCAGAACAGTGGCAAAACGACAATTTCTTTGATGATAGATTAATTTAAAAACAAATAGTACTTTTTGAGTTTCTGTAATAGTTTCAGAAAAAAATCGTTCAAACAAAAACAAAAGATATGAGCAGCATAACATATTCATCCGATTCCCTGGTGCTTAAACAACGTCATTATTTCTGCACGTCCCTGAATAAAATAATAAATTACGTCTACTAGAGACATGATTATTTATATTAATGTCTTTTGCCGGTACACGTCTTCTTCATGTTTCAATAAATCAAACATTATCCGTTCATCTTTGTTTGCATGCTTTAAAGTAACAGCATTGTACAATGTATATATGTTAACTTGTTTATGTTTTGTACATGTACATACAGAGAAATCACGGTAAATGGAAATAAACTTGAAACTTGAAACATCAACTAAATTCACAAAATGTTTGTCAGATACAATCTGTGTGGTGGCATTGATCGACAGAAAACTGGCCATATGATTGACTTCCATTGGTCCAATAGTAAATAAAAGCACGAATACATACCTACTTACTCTATTGATTTATTTGCTAATGACCGACTCGCTTTTTGGTAAGCTAAAACTTGTATCACGTTCTTATTTTCAGTAATTCAACAATGGATGAGCAACTTTGCAAGTATTGCGGGAAAAGTTTTAGAAGGACTTCCGGGCGAAATGATCATGAAAGATGAGAATCCCCAAGATTTTGTATCCCCATTTCAAGCAGAAAAAAATCCCACTATTAAATATTGTTCTCATGTTTATGGCATATCAATCATGAATGAACATTATTAACAGTTAAAACAGATGAACCAAGGTTTTTCATTTCGTTTAAATTGAACGCATGTATGTCAAAAAGTGATTAGATCGGAATCTCTTTTATATATGTATCCAGTAAGACGACAAGACCAATATTATACTTTTTGATGTTTTGTTGTTGTCATTTGTTCTGTGTTTGAAGTTATTGTTTTTTTCATGTACAAGGCACCTTTTCAGTTTCATATAAAATAAGCGATACGTCCGTATATTTTTTATCTGTAAGTTGCCATGTTTTTGTTTATTATTATTATTATTATTATTCCTGTTGATTTATGTAATGAATACATTGTGTTTCATGTATATCTAAGCTCAGGTGAACGATATCCTCCATATTTATTTAAATGTGATTTACAATGTTGATTTCAGCTGTGATTTAAACTTGAATATCTGTTATTCCAATACATTTACGTAAAATTATTGTAAATCTATGTATGTTATATGTTTTGTCAATAATTAAAAATAAATCAATGAAGCATTTTATAGTGTGTATTTTACCCTTTCATCTAATCTGCGTGCATACAAATGTTCTTTGCTTGGAATGTAATGTCTATACAACATTTGAGAAGAAACCCGTTACAAATCTCGAGTACCTAATGTGCTGAACATGTCTTCACCTTTCTGGCGCACAAGATTATCAAGTTTTTAAAACAAGTCATATCTGCAGATATTAGATAAAAAAAAGTGAAATATGCATATCACGTATTGCCACATTCAGAAGACACAGCATCCCCACACAGCCAAGAAGAGAGGAAGACAGAGCATGGTATATAAAATGATAAGAGTGTTTAACAGCTTTATCAAAACAAAGGCATAACTCAGTTAATTTTAAATCAATTTCAGCCATACTTATAGTGCATCATTACCCGACGGACACATATCTTGTGACAAAAAAAGGAAAAAAAGGAGAAAGAGCTTTGTTCTTCTGTTCAATAAATTAACCATATTTCACATGACAAGTATCAAGTATCAGTTCGTATTCTCTAGGGTTGTTACAGGAAGACGTGATTTCGCCCATGTGATATTCTGAAATGAAAAAAAGAAATTCGAATTCGCTATAACAATTTCAAGCATAATACATGGCAAATCGTATCATTATTCATATGAAAGTGAACTTATGATTGAAAAAAGACATATCGTTCACTTTTGGTACAAATAAAATTTTCGTTTCATTTAATATGACACGAAATAAAAAATGGAATGTGCTGTTACTGTAAATGAAATGTATAAGTATGCATTATGTTGAATATGTCTGTTTCGTTGATACCTTTGCAACGTATTCGATATAAGTAGAATTGTGCACATGATGAGATCGAATTCCACATACGCCCGAACTTTTTCCACTTTCACTTTTCATAAATAAACATATGTTGAAAATAATACCACAGTCATACCGCAGTCATTTAATTATAAGACATATGAGGAGTAGCTGAATAAAGCAATGTAATTGTTGTTTTCCCACCATCTATTTAACCGATAAAACTTATTGCGTATAATTTTGATTTCTGATAAGTCTATTGGCTGTTCATATTTAGAGTATCATTCACTAAATTTAAAATCCACCCAGGTTAGGCAATGTGAAATCACTCAGGCTTTAAAAAGAACTTCTAAAATACTTCACCTTTTTCCATC
Source organism: Corbicula japonica (assembly GCA_038501625.1). NCBI lineage: Eukaryota > Metazoa > Mollusca > Bivalvia > Venerida > Cyrenidae > Corbicula > Corbicula japonica. The sequence goes on from JAZAYU010000045.1 coordinate 2,230,100, forward strand.
CATACATTGGGGATGGCGATTTAAATGCATTTCGGGGCTGTAAGGGTTTTCTTTTGCGCCTTCTGTATGCATTTTAGGCCTTTGTAATGTCAAACGAGATTTTGTACGCCTCATTATCTAAAATGAAATAAAACAATTTTGCGAGATGGGACACAATTAATTCAAGCCTATTGGATGGAAAAAAAAATTTACGTATTAGACAAGTTACATATAGTCATACATTTCATCAGTTTTATTTAACTTGTCTTGTGTATGCCACGTTTAACACGAATGCGGGCTATTAAAATAATGTCCATCTACAAAACGTAAAAGATCTGTACGTGAAAGATATCATAAAATTGTATTCCGTGGCAAATATCATTTCACTTATTGTGCCGGTATTTTGTTTAATATCAAAGATAAAAATTCCAAATCATCAAATACACTTGAGAGAACACTCGCTAAACATTATAAGTAAAGAAAATCTAATGAAATGTATCATTTCAAGCAATTATATGAAAGAACAGGTTCATACGTGAAAGATGTATCTCAACACAAAATGTAAAAAAAGCAAATGGAAAGGATAAACTAGAAATATACGAGACTCTGAGGGGAAAGTTACGTACCAATGGAAAATAGATTCAATTCCGCGTATGATAGGCTATATCTTGAAAAGTATACCGATGTGGGCTATACAATAACTAAAAAAGATGAACTTACCGGCGATTTTGGGCGGCCATTATCCGTGCATGGTATCAAAACATAACCACGTGATTCCCCGCTGTGTAAAAGGGTTATACCTCATTACTTTAAGAATACAGAAACGCCTATCGTTTGCTTTAACTACAAAGAGCCAATTAGAATCAAACCTTTCAATAACAATCAAATTACCTCCGATTAAATGATTGTTGAAAATATTCCAAAATCATTAGATTGTTCAAACTCAAAATATTGCTATCAACCTGCGGTCATACCATTACAGGGGATCTAAATGTTATCAAAGACTATAGAATCCGTTATTTAATATCTAAAGGTCCCAAATATAGAATTTCATCGGACATTGACTTTAAAAAATAACGTACGGAAATAACAGTTTTTACATTCGTTTTGCAATAAATGGTGCAAACGAGTTAATGCTGAGCCTAATGCAGTTTCTAATTGGAAAATCAAGTATTCAGAATAATTGGCACTCGCACATCCTTCTATAAAAGAAACATAGCTTTATTACTATCACGACCTCGTTTTAACATTCATCATTTGAAAAAGGAAATTCGAGACTTCCACAACAGATTTGCTTTAACACCTGCAGAAAGAGAATCTAATAAAGAACAAAGGGTACCGAGGCAGCAGTTATCATTGAGCTTTGGAACAGCCTTGATCCTTATGTCGGGAGACCAACAAAGTACACCACACTACATAGTTGGTAGCTGGTTAGGGAAGATTCGAAAACCCCAAAAGCCTTCGTACTGACACTATACCTGGAGTACACAGTGTCGGGAGGTATTCAGATATTATTTTCGAAAGAATTGAAATACTATGTCTTTATATTAATTTACACATTGTTTGGGCTTTCAGTGAATGTACCGAATGAAAATGTATTTATCCACGTTTCTATGTAATTCATCTCATATATGCTTCAAGGTTATTGGTTGTGAGGATTCACGAAATTCTCGTGCAGTGTCATTATATATGGTGTAAACCTTGGATAAAATTCATTCGAGTCGTCGCATTGCTATTGTACAGACATATTAAATATTTCTAATCCATAAATTGTTAAGGACGTATTTGAGAAGGTCATTACTTGACTGTGAGAAGGACAATTAAATTTTCTGATGGAGTTCATGTTCGGCAACTTTCTTCAAATATCCTAGGGCATGGATACAACTTGAGCTCGGAGTCGGCAATAACAGCGATAGTCGGAACCATTGACAAATTATTTTGTCACTGATGAGTATTTATTTTGTACATTTTTCAGATTTTAGAAACTTGAGGAAGAGCACGTGGTGTTCGATAAGTAAATCATTTTGATATTATATGTATATCTAGTGCAATCAAAGAATAGAATAAGGGGAATGTATATTTAGAAAGTTTTTATCTTTAATTGTTGGTAAATGTGACATGAAATTGTAATCAGTAATTTACGATTTGTCTAAAAGCAATTAATGCATGTGCATTTTAAATAACATATTTTAATATAGGCTTTGGAATGGTAATATGTATCTCCGTAATTTTTTCCAACTATTATTCCGTTGGCATGTAACGGCAATGTTGTTGATAAACTCACTGGAGGAAGAAATGCTGTTCAGTATCACAGACAAGAGATTAATTTTGAAATTGGATTGATTTCACTTGTTATGGCAATGTTTGAAGAAACATTTTAATTCAGGGCATGCAGCATTCCATTTGATAGTTATTGAGATGCTATACGATAATATTTTCAGATTTGACAGTCTCGTGATGATTGCTGGATGATGAATAAAAGGCGTATCTAGTCAGCGTCCTGAGAGTGGTTTGCATTTTTCGGAAATGCTTTTGTATTTTTGTTTTTATTTAGTTTTTCAAATATTGAATTCTAGATATTGGTATAAATGTTTGATTTTTTAAATCGAGAGTTTGAGGCCTAATTTAAAGACTTCGGTTATTTACGTTGAAGGTTCATGTGATGCTAGAGGGACGAGAACGTTAATCAGCTGTTATTGCATTTGCATTAGTGTTGCAATTTTAGTCTGGCCGCTTAATCTCTGTGTAATAGATAATAATTTGACAAGTTAATTTTATAACGATGAAAAATATTGTTACACATGTATTTAAAAAACAAACAGCAGTAACAAGAGTGTGATGGTGATAATATCATTTTACTGCGTTTATTTAGGCTTGCTGCAAAACAATCAGATAGGTCATATATAATAAGTTATGCATTGTATGTACATTTGCACGTGGAAAACATGGAAAGTGTGTATATTTTATACAGTATAAGACGCTAACTGTACTTTTCTATCCAAATGAAATGAGTGGCTCTTGTTTTGGAGAGAATAAACTGATCAAAGAGCCTTGTGTTTTCCTGTAGTTTACTTACGGTAGTTAGACTTTAGGAAGTATAGAAATAATTAAAACAGTTATTTATTATAATATTTTAGTGTTTAATACAATTAAGATTTCAAGCAAATTCTATTGCTTTACATGTGACTTGGCTTCATAGAGACTGCATTGTCGATTGGTTCGGTAGAAAATAGAATGTTTATTGAAATCCGTGGATATTTGTTTTCTTTTCCATGATTTATACTGTTTTTATTATAATTCTAACAGTTTTAATTAATTAAGAAAGAGTATGCTTAGTAATTTCAGGACAAACAATTTGTTGATCTTTTATGACGGGATGCTGGTTTGAGACCAACATAATCATTACTATGGCAAGTTCGGCATTAATGCAGTTGGTCAACGTAAGCCAAGAATCGGAGAGATTGCTTTGTCAGGTGTTCTGAAACGATGGTTGGATAGGCAAGTGGAAAGTATATTAAAATCTGGCATTTATGGGTTCGTATATTTTCAGTCATTTTTGAGTTTTCTACGAGAATGTTCATATATGATGGGATGTATATTTGAGTGCGAGCTTTAGCCCATTAGCACAATGGGAAGATCGCCATGTTCCCAAGTTATGATTGTTTGCGTTTTAATATTATAATTTGTACATATAATATGACATCAATCTGTAGATTTTACGGGAAATTATCGGTAATATTGCCACAGTTGCGCTGAATAACAAGGAATACTGTATTTTTTAAATATTCCAGTATACATGAATTTCATTTACTCATACCAGAAACATATAGTTCTTACGCTAAGTTCCTTAGTATATAAGCTCAGAATAACTTGTCGTTGCGTATTACGCTACGTTAGATTGATAAGTGTGTTTCCTTGAAGGTTTTGTCGAGTTGGATTTGCACGTGCATGTATTGATATGGTTTTATGATATAGTCGATAGAAATTAAAATGTTCAAAAAATTACGTAATAAAAATCTACAGAAAAAACAAACATTCGCGCTAATAGTGAATTTTACAAACTTTTACTTAATTCTGAGATACTACCAATTCATAAAGGTCTAAGAATAGAATTTTCCCGTTCTTTGTGTTTTTCGATAGTATATAGCAATGCAATACGACCATTCCTATTGTACTTGGTGTTTTTATTTCTTTTCCTACCTATGAATTACTTGAATATGGGATAAATAATTTATTTTCGTTTGAACGCAGTGAATTAGAAAATAAATGTATTTATCCACGTTTCTATGTAATTCATCTCATATATGCTTCAAGGTTATTGGTTGTGAGGATTCACGAAATTCTCGTGCAGTGTCATTATATATGGTGTAAACCTTGGATAAAATTCATTCGAGTCGTCGCATTGCTATTGTACAGACATATTAAATATTTCTAATTTCCCGTCCCACCCACCCTCATTTTATGTGTTTGATTTCACCATTTGCGAAGACGGTTAGAACTCCGTTAACACTTTTGTACACTTTTAGTTGATAGGTGGCAGCTTAATTACCTTATTTGTCTCATTTTGTTTCTACGATTGTTATCAAGATTTGGTAGTTTGCATTAAAAGTCACTTAGAAGTTATGAAAGATAAATTTCAAATGATTCTTTCGCAATTAGAATCGTTCGTGATTTTTGACGTATATATCAAACGCTTTTCAGAAGCTGCATTGGACTGAGAACATTTTCTACAATTTTATGTGAACAAGCCACTTGGCTGAAAGTTAGATTGTGCGTTCTGTTATTTTGTGTTTGGGTATGTTTGCTTCGATTCTGATCAATCGCCTCTTGGCGAAAGTGTGCGATATATCCTATTGTGTTTGTTTAGACAAAACAATCTCTTTACTAAATCAGTAGTTTAACACACCTTTGCATTGAACCGGATGTATTTTGTTTTCATTAGAGGCTGATGTGGCCTCGGTACTGGAGTAAAATTTTATGCGCACTTGGCGTTTAATTATATTCATTTGCATCAATATTACGTTTCCACTTGGCGCTGTATTAGCGTGGATGTGTTTGGTTCGATTCTCATGGTGTATAACGAATTCCGAAATCGCCACTTAGTCTTAAATTTAAGTGTCACTTGCCAAGAATGGCATTTGTTCGAAACAAGAAAAGCAACTTGTCTAACATTTCAGCATATTTCATTGCATTTGCTTAAATGCGTCTTGATTTTAAGTTACCGTGAAAATTAGAAATTGTATAATTTAAATTTTATCTTGATTAAGATCAGTAGTTATTGGAAGAATAATTTGACACGATTTACACGTGGAATTGGATATATTTTCTACGATTAAAACGATAAGGACGAAGAAAACTTCTTAGCGGAGAATGTAACATTTTAATTGATTTTGCCAAAATATTTGATTTTAATGGACTGATCTCCCATAACCTGACAAAATGTGAACGCTATATGCGATTCGATTTAGAGAAAAGATTAGCCACTTCATTTAAAAATAATCGAAAAACGCTTAACATAAATTGATAAGCATGATGATTTTTTGGACTGCAAATTTAACCACTTGGCGCTGTTAATTTGACTTAGAAGTGCTTGATTGCATTAACTTAAATAAGGAGTTGCTTTAAACCCGCTAATTGGCTTAAAATTGAAGTGTAGCATGGTGCTGTTTGTAATTGATTTGCTAAGAGAATAGCCGACTGGAATTAGATTGAGGTGTCACTTGGCGCTGTGTAGCCGCTTGGCTGTGTTGGGAAATTGTTATGCCGATTGGCGAAGTAGTGCCGATTGGCGCTGTATTTAAATGGAATGCGTTTTGAAGACTAGCCGATTGGCATGAAAGTGAGTGCCACTTGGCGCGGCATTGGTTGTATTTAACTCGATTATCAGGTTAACGATTTGAGTGATAACTCGCCATGTGGCGTGAAATTGAAGTGCCGATTGGCGCTGTGTTATGGAATAGTTTTTTGAAGACTAGCCGAACGGCTTGAAAGTGAATGTCATTTGGTGAAGCTTTGGTTGTGTTCAGTTTGATTATCAGATGATATTGCCCCTCCTGGGAGCGAACCTCGCCACGTGGCGTAAAATTGAAGCGCTGAGTGGCGCTGTAGTGCCGATTGGCGCTGTGTTGGAATTTTATTGTTTTGTGAAAGACTAGCCGATTGGCTTGAAAGTGAATGCCATTTGGCGCTGCATTGGTAGTGTTTAGTTTGATTATCAGATATTGCCCCTCCTGGGAACGAACCTCGCCACGTGGCGTAAAATTGAAGTGCCGATTGGCGCTGTAGTGCCGATTGGCGCTGTGTTGGAATGGAATTGTTTTGTGAAAGACTAGCCGACTGGCTTGAAAGTGAGTGCCGTGTGGCGCTGCATTGGTAGTGTTTAGTTTGATTATCAGATATTGCCCCTCCTGGGAACGAACCTCGCCACGTGGCGTAAAATTGAAGTGCCGATTGGCGCTGTAGTGCCGATTGGCGCTGTGATGGAATGAAGTTGTTCTTGTGGAAGACTAGCTGACTGGCTTGAAAGTGAGTGCCACTTGGCGCTGGATTGTCTGACTTTAATTGTTCTTAATGTAAGCGAGTTAAGTCGAATGTAAAAAGTTGAATAAGATGATAGGAATCTACACAAAGACGTTTAGTTAAATTTTGGCGTTTTCAGTTTCATTATTTTAACTCTGGGCGCAGATTATTAGCAAACAATACTGGCTGTTTTTCTTTTGCATATGTATAAGATGATGTTATTTTTCTATTCAAGTAGGTTCTGGATGATAATAGACACTCATTGCAGCAGGCTCGAGGATTCCGGTTGTGCGGCTTGACACGAACCAAGACGAGGATGCAGGAAAGATGGGCTAATAGACGTTAATGAAATGTTGTCGTTGAAATATAGTATATAGCAATGCAATACGACCATTCCTATTGTACTTGGTGTTTTTATTTCTTTTCCTACCTATGAATTACTTGAATATGGGATAAATAATTTATTTTCGTTTGAACGCAGTGAATTAGAAAATAAACTACATTAATTCAACCAGGTATCTTTACAAATTATAGATAACATTGACCTTCTAAACTGAACAGAAATATTCAGTATTTAGAGATGAAAACAAACAGCAAATTGGAATGTGAATCTTGCACCTAAACATACTGTTTAATTCTTTAAAATTTTTAAGCATGAAAACTGATAGAACTCTTCGTATCGTATAATTGGTCCGAATGCTGCAGTAACTTTATCTGCATTTGTTTATCATTGCCCATTTGTTCGAGGCCTCTAGACGTGGGTCAGACATGAGAGTGCATGATAGGTAAGATGCCTCAGTTCTAGAAGTATACCTTTATCTTTCGGATGTCCTGCGTAAAACACCAACACACGGGATCCATGTTTAAGCTCGATAACCAAAAAAAGGGGGTGCAGATTTTCGAGGCGAACATTTGCCCTTGGTGTTTACAATGGCATACTAGATATGATTCACAATTGTAAGACACTTTCAGACTAAACTGCCGTCAAGCTGTCGCATATAATCCAGGCCGCACTAATTGCATGGTATATTATTTAGCAACTTATGATAAATGTGACTAATCTGCAGAAGTCGAGTGAATTAATGTACTTCTGACAGGATAGTTCAGTTAGGTCTTCGCAAAAACATTACAGTTAGGGGGTAAAAGGTTTTCTACCAAAAAAGGAAACATTAAGTAAATTGAAAACTATAACTTGAAACATTCCTTTGTGGAAAGAGTTTGGAAGTGAAAATTTCCATATATATTCTCCTTTTAAATGTAGACGTTGAAACGGTTCTTTTATAAAAAGAATACAGATTAAACATGCATGCATATAAACAGAGTATAATGTGACTGTCTACTTATCAATAATCAGTTTTAACTAGTTTTCCTAGTATCTTTTAAAATAATGTCATTTATATTTGTGTAGGTACAATGCCCTTGAAAAGCAGAGAGACCTTCAGCAGCAGGGTCTACAACTTCATTCACTTCCAAGCATGGCTCCAGAACCTCTGCTACTCCCTCTTCAGATACCATTGACAATCACCTCAACTGATGTTCCTGTAAGACTAACTGCATTCATTAATTATAAAGCCAAATAAATCAAGCTAATGTGAGAAGAATAATCATTTTAGAAGATAAAACACGCTCTGATGAACCTACACACTAACCTAAATTCAAAAACGTGCAAAATCCAATTTTAATTGAAACAACAGAAACATCACTACAAAGAATCCACATCCCATATTCTACAAAACATTATCAGAAAAGAAAGATGGAGCAGAAAAGGACCGGAGCTTGCAATAGGACAGCCACAATATCGGTATGCAGTGTGGCCATGCTATGAGATCGGGTGGCCGCAGGCAGTATTTTGGCAGCATAGGCTTCTCACACCATAGTACAGGAAGTACCAACTGTGAAAAGAGCAGTTTGGGATGAAATAAAAAAAAGAGAAGACAAAATAATCACAAAATATGAAGTAACATTGTTTAAACAATTTTTTTATTATATGCACAAACAATATACACATTTTAATGTGTGTGAAATTGATCAAGTGAAGATGGTAAAAATGTCTTTTATCCATGTGGTAATTACGTGCATTACAAACAGTATATGACAGTTGGATTCCTTTACATAAAATAAAGTGTTGCAGTTATTTTTATATGAAAAGTACCGGTAGATTCTAATTAGTTAATTATACAGATCTCGTCATGAATGTGATATAAGAGACACTGCAGGAATTCTTTCACTTTTCACACCACTCCCTACTCATACACTATTAGCTATATACCACATTGAAAATCGGAGAGTATTTCTTGCGTATTGCGTATTCTAATACCAGAATCGGTCCTTTTAGTATACGTGAGTACTCTCAACAGTCCCATAACTTCTGTTGTGCGCTATTTATGCTATTTATAGAAATTTCAGTATAGCGCGCATAAAATCATAATGACGTCACTCGAATCTCATTATTACAACTAATGCCGCCTTCACGTCATTGTGTACACACCGGTCACGTGATCATCACATTGACCTGTGTAGTTTCGCTCAAAGTATACTAGGAGCTTGATGACGTTACCGCTTTTTATAGAATGCCTCTACATACAGATATTAGACAGTCTTCAAAAGTCACATTAGACTTAAAATAAGGGATATACCACTCAATATTACGGGTTATCTGATACGTTTCTAAACTAAATCGACAAAAAATACCATATCTATTAATTTGTCTACGGTTAATTGACCTAACTACATTGTGGACTGTTAACTCCGCGTATGAGGACAAAAATCCTGATTAGGATTGTTATGCGTTCTTATGATAGAGGTCTATGTTAGCTTGATGACGTGACCGCTATTTATAGAATGGCCTTCATGTTAATAATAATAAAATTAGGCATAAGCCTGAAGGTCACCAGTGGTGCGAAAAGATTTGAACCACTGGCGCTTGACCAGCCGCCCCACGCGCTGCCAATCCTTACTAATAAGCCCTTTTTTGTAAAAATGGTGTCAAGTCACTAATATTATTCCATTCTATCAAAATATGCGAAAATACACCGTCAAAATCGTATTCTAAAAAAAAATTATTTCTAATTCTAACATGACTTGACGTTTTTCCCATTGAACCGCGCGTGGACACGGCTATTACTAAATACCTGTCGTGTATAAACTTATCACGTGACAATTGTATTTTTCGCTGGGATTTAATTTCGCACATTTGAGAAAGCACACTATACGCGAACTTTTTACCCGCGCGTAATATGATGATACCAAAGTAATAGATTAATGTTTATTTTATATGTACTTAAAGAAATTAGAAACGCAACTTCTTTAAACACAAAATACAGTTCGTCAACCAGTTCCGGTTAATTCATATATTCGTTGTAAAAAATATACTAAAAACATTAATCAGAACTTTCTTTGTTGTTTGATTATAAGCAAAATGTCTTAACTAAAAGATGCTGCATTTATTTAAGTCTCCATATTTATTTACTTTTACATATGTAATATTTACTTAAATACTAGTTTAAACCAGTTCCGGTTAATTCAATCTATTCCGGTTAAAACGTAGTCATGTCTTAGAGTGAATTTTGACTGTCTAATTTGATAGCTGTAAACTAGTTTTGACACACCTTAGTCATTTATACACGTTTTCTGTCTAAGGGTGCAAAATAATTCTGAAACTAATGTGAAATAAATATAATAACACACCAAGTCTTATGCTATAATCTTTTTTCTTTTTATTACAGTATTAACAAAAGCAATTAAGCACTAATGACATCACAACGTCCATTCCACAGTCTTCATGTATTGCACATCGTTTATCTGATTAACATTATAGCAATCATTTCATTGGATAGAAATCTTATAATCACTTGGTGTTACAACACCACGTACCCCCTCTTCATGCGGAGTTAGCCATCGTGGGTAGCTAGGTACTGGTGACCCATTAACTTCTGCTAACACATTGTTTAGGATATCTTTGATGTAGGGTGAAAAAGACCTTAAGACATTACCAATATATAAATCAGCTGCATCCTCTAGCTTGAAGTGTCTCTTTTCCTTGATAGCCGTTCCCAGTTTATCCTTTAAAATTGAATTCTAAAAGTGGAATTTACACTACTTACTAACTCTAAATCGTTGATCCGGAACTGGTTCAAACGCATGCTTCTCAAAAACCATCACAAAAACAGAATGAAAATATTTATGCATACGATCTTGCTTGTGATGATAGAGCATTGATAGAATACATTATTGCAAATCACCTTTTTTCGTTGTCGGGCCAATAATTTTTTTTGTTGCGATGGATGTCACGCTTAACATCATCCGCGTTAAAAACTTTTGGACGCGAGTGTCTGCAATAGTCTTTGTTGATGCAGCTCTTGGCCGAACGTAAACAATAAATCAAAGGTTTAAGTTCGTAAATGTTCAGTTGAGATGCTATTTATTGCTACTAAACGAGTATTTTCACTCGTTCTTCAGAAATATTTCTAACACGGGGTAGGAAATATAAAAGTTAACCGGAACTGGTTCATAACCGGAACTGGTTGACAAACTGTATGTTTCGTGTTTAAAGAAGTTGCGTTTTTAGTTTCTTTTACTATATAATATGTATTTGTAGAAATTAGAAACGCAACTTCTTAAAACGTGAAATTTATTTCTTGTTTTAAGAAGTTGCGTTTCTAATTTCTTTAAAAGTATATTTAGATAAAATACTAAAATTATTTTCCGCTATTTTGCGGCAACGTTAAGGTGACGTTAACACGCCATTTTAATGACGTCACGTCATTTCCGTTGTTTACATGTTCTTTCCTGGTGCATTTAAACCGTTGGAATGACAATTACGGTTCGAACGACGACTGGAGAGTGCTGGATGCGCGGTTGGATGGACATGTATTCAAGTTTGTTATTAAATCTTTTAATTATTATCAGTTTTTGAATTATCAAGATGTTTAGGGAGTAAACACTAACTGCCGACCTTATAACCCAATTGCGTTTATTACAACGCGCTAATATTGAGTAATGATTATTTCGCTTATTCAGTCAGATTTGTCGTGTTAGAATTGTAATAATCAATAGCTTCCAGTGAATTATCGCAGGATAATTCACGGGGCGTCGTTCAGCTGCGTAGATATATATCACTCGGGGCTACGCCCCTCGTGATATATCCTTACGCATCTGAACTCCGCCCCGTGAATTATCCTGCGATAATTCACCGGAAGCTATTGATTGATTCTTAAGTATATAATTGATATCAAAATATGCGAAAATACACCGTCAAAATCGTATTCTAAAAATAAAAAAATTTCTAAGTATATAATTATATCTCCAGCATTTTAGAAGTAATGGAGCAAATATAAGACATGGTTAAATATGAACCTTCAAAGACAACTACTGGCAAGCGACCAGTAGTCGTCGCGGACCAGTACCCGTCATGCTGGGATTAAAGAACGGATTAGCATGCTCCGCGCGTGATTTCAATATTACGTCATTGATGCTACTACCTGTCATCAAGAAGGATACCTTTCTTCCGAGAAATGTGAGTATTTGCCAAATTATTCAACATTTTCAAAAAGTCGTGCCATTTCCTCATCAAGATCAGTTGGGGGACTGCACGCGCTTACTTGCGCATGCGCAAAACATCATGAATAAGTGAGGTTCTGCCAGGAATATTATCTATCTCCATGTTCCCGTACTTGTTACTACCGAGACACTGTCAGACTTATTAAAAAGGCCTATCATGTCACCTTATACACTAAATTTAAAATAGTGTTGTTTAATAAATTTTTAAATAAGAATATGAATTCGGACATTTATAAAAAACATTATTTTGTAGGAAGAACGCTGCCCGATTTTACAATCCAAGGGAGGTAATTCATGAATTATTTTTGTATAATAATAATTTGAGTTAGTTCCCTTTACTTATCAAGTACTCCAATTAACGCTTTATTTCTTTTATAGATGTCCAAACAATACCTCAACTGTCAGTTGAAATTGGCGGTTTCGGCTGTCAGACAGAATCGGCTGTCCGTTACCCAGGCGTCAAAGGAGTATGGTGTACCTAGAACCACGCTTGGAGATCATGTTAGAAACCCTGATTTGTCCACAGATAGAGGGCCCGCTAGACCCCTCACCGAGGAAGAAGAAAATGACCTGGTGAACTATGTCATCTTTATGGGCAATCAAGGTTTTCCGATGAGCAGGAAGATGATTCGGTGTTATTTACAGGAACTGCTTAGGGACTCTGGTTAGTTTAATTAATGGCCCGATATACATCTGGTTTTGTTGAATAAATAGAAACATATATAAATATTAACGCAAATACTCCCCTTATTTCATGATTACAAGTTAGATACACTCTTTGCACAATTAAAACAAGTATCATACTTAATTCCTAATTATATTCGTCGATCACAATTGAATGAAATGATAAGATTAATGAAACCCAAGTATCCACATGGTATGCTGTAAAGGCTTTTAAATATTTTCTTTTCAATTCAGAGAAAGCTGAAAAACTTAAGCTGTCGTCCAATGGCCTCAGTGACAAATGGTTTAGACACTTCAACTCGAGACACCCGGAATTATCGGAGAGGGTGCCGGAAAACCAAGACAAGGCCCGGACAAGGATGAGCAATGGTCCGATTATAGATCGATTCTTTGGCTTTTTCGAAGAGGTGATAAACAAGTACAACTTGTCAGACAAACCCGAGCAGGTCAGTATCATTTCAACTGCATGTTTACAATACATGAAGAAAGCTTGAATGAAAATTAATGCTTCAAAGGTGCATGATTACTCATGACGACGAAAATATTACGTGTTTTCAAATACCGAAATTTATACTTTCAGCTGTAGGTGACCTCTAACATGTCTAAATCAATTAAATGTAATGAAATATTCTTTCGCAGTCAACGTACGAGTGAATATATTTAGCCGGATTCGTTGCAGGAAAATTCACTCTCAACATGTCCTAAAATATACTGATCACTCGAAATTTTCGCCAAAATTCACCCATGTCGTAATTTTAAGGTGTTACATACCGGTAGTTGTACGTATAATAAAAATATTTATCACATTTAAGGTAAGAGGGGACGATATTGACAATCCTGTCTGAAACGGCGATGTTTGGCTACGTCGAGTTCGGAAATGTCTTCGGCAGTAGCCGAAACGTTCTCCGGCACTAATCGGAATTGATTGTAGCAAACATTTTTAATCGTTATTTTTTTAAATTACTCTATAATATTGTTATCGATTTCTTCAAAGAAGAAACATTTTTACAAGAAGTAACTTATAATGTTTTAGATAAAAAATATTTGCCAAAAGTTTGTTATCCCAAAGCGTGACGTCATTTTCCCGGTAATACCAAAATAGCGCACAGAGCTAGCAGTGGTAGATTTGTGAAAAGAAAAACATCAAAACCAACCATTAAATGTAAACAAAATGATCATAATTACTCTTCTTCATCAATTTTCAACAATTTTATTATAAACACCGACATTCTTCCAAAAACTGCAAGCCGTACATCGTGGAAAGATGGACGAAGAATAATTGACCTTGGATTTCTAATGAATCAGTTGGAGTAAAACTGCATTAAAACATTTAAAAAATAAAAATATTTAAGTTATATAGTCAACAGATACACATTCAGAAGTCAGTTTAAATCGGATCTAAACAAGATTTGTAAAAATTGTGAATGAAAAATGATTTTTACCTGTTGTTGTTGTTGTTTTTTCTCAGAAAACATGGAATATGACAATTTAAAAGCTTATATTAAAAAAACTACAAGGTGAAAGTCTGTAATAATTTGCAACATGATTGGTATATGTATATAGCAAATTTTGATATGCATTTTGTAAATGTACTGGTATTATTAATTTTTTTAGAGACTTTGAAAGTTTGTGTAGATCTATGTTTTTGTGTCAAGGAAATTTTCCGAGGGGGGTATAGATGTATTTTTAAAGTAAAATCATCTAAATGATAGTAATTAAGTAATATAAATGGTTTCTTTTTAATGTTTTGGCTTATGCCTAACAAGTAACACCATTGGTGCTAAAATATATTATAGTTTTGAATCTCAAAATTAGATTTTTTAGCAATAACCACTTGTAAAAAATGGACCTGGGACGAGGCGAGGGGTCCACCCTATTCATTTGCGATTTTTTCCGAAATGAGATGGTGGAATTGTTTCATATTTCATTTTTTCATTTGATATATGATGTTAATCACTATGGACATGCTTATTTAAGGATTAATAATAACATTTTTTAGGCCCCTCTTACCTTAAAACATTGAAGTATTCTACCTAAACAATAAATATGCTGCTTTAAACTTATCACAATATAAAATAAGTTATGTTGTTTTGTTGTTGAAATAGATATTCAATTGTGACGAGACTGGCTGGAGCAACAAAGAGAAGACTAACCAGCGCGTCTATGGCTTGAAGAAAGGCCATGTCTTCCGCCAGAGAATGCTGACAGGAGAGCATATAAGTGTTCACCTTTGTTGTTCTGCAGCTGGCAAAATGCCTCCCATGGTCATATTTAAGGGCGGGTTCCCGCACCGAGATTACCAAGATGGTATACCAAACAACTGGTTGTTTGGTAAGAGTGAATCGGGTTATATGGATAGCCAGTTGTTTGAAGGTGAGAAGATTTGGATTGTTTCTGTTACATTATGCACTTTCACTCCTAATGGTAAGATAACACTGTAATAAATATGAAAAATATTAAGTGTTGTGAATTTACAAATTAATTTTTACAGTAGTTACCTCACAGAACTGTACTCCTTTGTTTCAGAATGGTTCAAAAGAACATTTGTGCCTAACTGCGGAAAGGCCAGACTAGAAGTATTAACTAAGGACAACCATGATAGCCATATCTCAAAAGGAATAGTTGAGGACGCCATAGAAAACGATGTCGTCCTGGTCGGGTTGCCCTCACATACAACGCATATTTTGCAGCCAATTGATGTCCATGTTATCGGACCTTTAAAGGTATTCTGCCAATATGTTTCTTTGCACATTATACATCCGTTTTTTAATGAACAAAGTATTCCAATAATCTTATCCTATCATAAAGTATGTATTTACGTATTTGTTTGCATTTTCAGGAGAAGTTATCCACACGTGCTGTAAACGTTGGATTTAGCAACCAACAATGTGTCATTGGGAAGTCAAAGTTCCCCACACTACTCAGCCATGCGATAGATCAGGTGAACTTTACTTGCTTATACTAATCGAAATATGTTTCCTTTTCAATTTTGTAGATCAGCCCAAGCACTATAATAGAGGCGTTCCGCCGATCTGGAATCTATCCGGTAGACCGGTTGGCAATTGATCGCAGCCAATTGGTTGATCCGATGTTTCCACCGACGGAACCAAATCTTCACCAGCAGACCTCATTGGAGACATGCGGAACATGTGGCCAGTTTGTCGGGGGAAATCCTCTAGTTAATATAGGATTGATCCCGGCAAGCATGGCCAAAATATTCCTACCTCCGCCTTCCAGACCGGAAAACCAGAAGGCCCAGAAAAGGAAGATCATTACAGAGGGGCGTGTTATTTCAAGTGAGGAGATGTTGCAGAAATTAAAGGTAATCATTTAATTTTACGAAACTTACTTAAACAGTTTTATTTAGCACTTCTAACCGATTTGGCTATTTGGATCAAATCTTTAATTTATAGTCGTAATTGTGTCTTGTTCTCATGGACTGTTATTGTTTTGTATTTTTCAGGAACTCATGCCGCCATTAGCATACCTTGTGTTTGATATTAATTATGTGTATGTGCTGCTTTTGTTGTTCGTTGTATTCGAACCTAAGCCTGTAAATAAAAGTTTCGTTTCGGAAAAGGAAGACATGGCTAAAAAGAAACTAGAGGAAATGGAAATTCGACAAAAAGAAGGGAATCCAAAAAAGTGAAAAGGTTATTATAGATTTAATATAGACTAAGTTTTACGATGTTCATACGTCATTATAATTTTACTTTTTGCATTACAAAGCTTATTTAAGAAACCTGAAGTCAACATTTAATGAGATTTTTTTTATATTTAATATATTTTCTTTGTAGATTAAAAGATGACGAAAGGAAAATAAAGAAGTCGAGGAAAGAGGAGTTAACGAAGAAAGAAGTAACGGACAAGACTGACACGGACGATGTGAGACCGGGAACATCCGGATCAGGGCAAGGAGGGCCGATTGCCTTGATGTCGGCGGAGGACATTACGGACGACAGCGACAGCGATGATGACACCCCCTGCTGTGGCTGTGGGCAGCGCCAACCAGAAGAATTTAAAAACAATACTTACATTGAGTTTCTTAACTGGGGCAAGTGCGACTTTTGCGAGCACTGGACACATCTAAAGTACTGCTCTCCAGTAAAGGCAATCAGGCGCGATACAGTCTTTCGCTGTCCGCATTGCACAGATAGAAATTAATTGTAAAATACTTCATTAGACAAATCATCGGATCATCCAACCATCAACATCCGATCATCCGTCCATCATCATCCAATCATCCGTCCATCATCATCTAATCATTCGTCCATCAACATCCGATCATCCGTCCATCATCATTCAATCATCCGTCCATCAACATCCGATCGTCTGTCCATCATCATCTAATCATCCGTCCATCAACATCCTATTTTCAATCCATCATCATCCAATCATCCGTCCATCAACAACCAATTTTCAATCCATCATCATCTAATTAATACTTGAATAAGTGCATATAAAATGGGTCCTGACGTAGACAGTGCACACGATTTAAAGATGAATAAATTTGCTAATTGCACATTTTCCAACGAATGCCGTTTAATTATATTTAAATTATCACATGAAAAAAATGTTTGTTATCCAAAATAGGAAGCAAATAAAGTGTTTTGTAGACAGTTTTGTGTACAAGATATATACTGCATAGAAATAATAAGAAAACAACAACATTTTCTCTTTATATATTGAAAATTTACTTCAATATAACACATTTTATGAATTAATTATGATAAAACTGAAAAAAACATGAATAATTTTAATGCTGTCAATGAAAACCTACGGCGACGACTACTGGTACAGTACTTGTTCCTCGAACACCTTGCAGGGCCTCAAACAAATGACCTTGTAAAACGGTGCTAATGTAAACATAATCTCTTACTTTTTTGCGTATGTAAAGGTCACGAGGTAACCTACTTTCGGATAGCAAATAATTTAAATATATTCTTTTTTGGCCAAGTTATTGAAATAAAACTTCATTTTTGCGACGACTACTGGTCGCCTGCCAGTAGTGACCTTGACCTTCAGCCGGCCAGGTTGGAACATGGGCTCTGCACATCATCTTGGTGGAATAAACATTTGACTAAAGTTTGATAAAATTCATTGCAGGGTTCAGAAGATACCACCGGACTCAAAATACATAGTTCAAATCTTCAATGACCTTGACCTTGAGCCAGCCAGGTTGGAACATGGGTCCTGCACATCATCTTGATGGGCTTAACATTTGATAAAAGTTTCATGATATTCATTCTAAAAGATATGAACCAGGCACAAAATACAGTTCAAATCTTCAAACTTCACTGGTGACCTTGACCTGGCCAGGTGGGAACATGGGTTCTGCACATCGTCTTCATGGCTGAGCATTTGACTAAAGGTTCATGACATTTCTTCTAGGGGTTCAGAAGATAACAACCGGACACGAAAAACATGGTTTAAATCTTCAAACACCACTGGTGACCTTGGCCTTGAGCCGGCCAGGTTGGAACATGGGTTCTGCACGTCGTCTTCATGGGGAGAACATTTGACTAAAGTTTCATGAAATTCCTTCTAGGGGTTCAGGAGATAAGAACCGGACACGAAATACATGTTTCAAATCTTCAAACACCACTGGTGACTTGACCTTGAGCTAGCAAGGTTGGAACATGGGTGCTGCACGTCGTCTAGATGGGGAGAACATTTGAGTAAAGTTGCATGGAATTCCTTCTAGGGGTTGAAAAGTTATGGACCGGACACTAATTGTGCGCGCACGGAAGGACGGACGGATGGACAGACGGACGAACGAAGACCATTCCTATATCCTCCAGCCGCTAAGCGGCGGGGGATAAAAAGTGAAATATGCATATCAGGAATGGCCGCATCCAACAGACATAGCCTCCCCACAGTCTAACCAAAGTCTTTACCTCGGACATATTTGTTAGTATGGCATCGGGAAAATGAAAAAATGGATTTTAATTCTTCCTAGCCAGTGCTTGGCGGATTTCAACAGAGGAATAATTAAATTTTCGATCGATACCCGATTTGATAAGGTTAGTGCAATATTTGTTTCGATGCTGATTTTTAAAAACTGTGTTTACATTTTGGCTTGACAAAATATGATCGGGGTTATTTACCTTCTCCATTCGTATATAGTCGGGACAAGAATTTTCAGAGAACTTGGTAGTTGATAGTAAATTCGGTATTGATAGACTTATATCGATCCCAATCTATCAAAACAAAACACAAAAGATGAGTTAATGTAGTATAGACCCTGTGCAGACACTATTTTTTTTTTTGGGGGGGGGGGGGGGGAGGGCGGCCAGTTTGGAGAAAACGGGTATCGGCGATAAAACTTTCAAAAGTAGAGTGTGTGCAGTAACAATATCACTCTCAGATAAAGAAGTAAGTGTATAAGCATCAGTGCTATTAAGCTCTTCAGTTTAAACATTATTATAGTGTATATGTCACACTATAGTTACATTATTTGAAGCCTTATCAGAAGGTGTTAAAACAAATCTGTTGTGAAAATCTTGAAAACCCTTTTTCAAATGACGAAAGTTAAAACGAGGTCGAGGTGGTAATAAAGCTATTTTTCTTTTAAAGAAGGATATACGAGTGTCAATTATTTTGAATATTTGTTGTTTTTTTCAGTTTGAAAGAGCATTATGCTCAGCATGTTCTGGTTTACACCATTTATTGCAAAAATACTTTAAAGATTCTGCTATTTCCGCACGACAGGTATTAAAGTCGATGTCCGATGGACTTCTATATTTTGGACCTTTGGAATTAAATTGCGGATTCTAAAGTCTTTGATAATATTTAGATTCCCTGTAGCGATGTGACCGGCAGGTTGATAGCAAAATTTTGAATTAGAACAGTCTCATGATATTGGTGTGTTTTCAACAATCTGTAAATCCGAGGTAATTTTGTTGTAATTGAAAACTGTGTTTCTAATTGGCTTCATGAAACTTTGGTCAAATGTTCATCTCATTGAGACAATGTGAAGAGCGCATGTTTCAACTGTGCTGCTCAAGGTCAAAATCACAAGTGGATGTCTAAAAAAGCGAAATATGCATTGCATGATGGTCAAACACGCTGTACAAATAACTCGCATTGTTAGACCAAAGGACCTTAGATATTGTTTTCGGAAACTTATTAATGATGAAGACATTTTAATTGATGTAAAGTGTTGCTTTGTTTTTGTAACAACTTGCATATATAGAATTTTAGGGATTTTAAGGTCACTATTTTTTTACAGCCCATGAACAGGCTCAATCAAACAGTGCCTGCAATATGTTCGTATTTGTCGTGTTCGATGGCTTTCATAGTTCCCTTTTAAACTATTTTAACATTTTCTCTAACATTTTTTGAAATTCCCTCATACGGTGGAGGATATTTCAGACTGCCTTAATCTGCTTAGTCGTTAGAATAACATGATGGGTGTTCAGTTGAACACTTGTGTCGCCCTCTGGTACAAGTTTTCGTGTAAAAATCAAATTACAAAAAAGGGCACAACTCCATTCAATGTGGCCTTGACCCAAAGAATTCGGCATCAACATGAGCATGTTGTTATAAGCAAGATAATTAGAAAGTTTCATGAAGAAGTATTGAGAAATGGCGGTGGAGGATATTTCAGACTGCCTTGTTCTGCTTAGTCGTTAGAATAACTAGATGGGTGTTGAACGAAAACCAGTTGAAGATGGAGATGGAATCCGCGCGCATATGTCAAGACCGCTTCTCTTGCTCTCTTGCAAACATTTCTAAAATTTTCCAATTCTGATGCAGTAAGCTAGAGGCACTATCATTTGAAATGCACAGTAGCGCTATTTGTGCAGTGTGGCGGCCGTAAAACGTCTCCCCGTACATATAGTCAGGACTGTTATCAGTAAAATAACCCGTTACCGATGTCATGCAGTGATTGTTACGTATATCAGGGCTATCCGATCAACCTTTTTGGGGGTTGTCCCGGTTAGCTCAATTGGTTGCGTCGCAGGAATTGCAAGGCTAGGCGCTGTCGCCGTGACGGTGCGGGTTCGCTCCCAGCTAGAGGCACTATCATTTGTAATTCACAGTAGCGCTATTTGTGCAGTGTGGCGGCCGTAAAACGTCTCCCCGTACATATAGTCAGTACTGTTATCAGTAAAATAACCCGTTACCGATGTCATGCAGTGATTGTTACGTATATCAGGGCTATGCGATCAACCTTTTTTGGGGTTGTCCCGGTTGGCTCAATTGGTTGCGTCGCAGGAATTGCAGGGCTAGGCGCTGTCGCCGTGACGGTGCAGGTTCGCTCCCTGCTAGAGGCACTATCATTTTCTAATGTTTACATGTGCCCTCCTCAAGTTCTGCAGGTATCTACGAAATGTTTAAAGGAATTTCAATTGTTTTAACTGCTCTTTTATATACCCTATGTATCCTACAGGGCTCTAGCTACACGGTGAAACATGTAAGCAGGTTCAACACTAAGCTACAGCTTCTAATATTGATCCAAACTTGGAAAAAACTTTTGTTATACAAAAGCAAAAATGACAAAGGTAAAGACGTGTACAAGTGTATGGCATTCTTAAGCTTGTTACTCCTTGCTAACTCCCTTGATAAAGTAAAGTAGAAAGTAATCCAGGTCATATCCAGACGGATGTATATCTTGAAGGGGATTCCACAGTCTTCCCATGTGGCAATTGCCAGAACCCAGTCACATGGAGCCAAAAAGGGCTTCAGTGTGACATGTGTTTGATATGGTTTCATGCTGATTGCCAAAATATGAATGACTCTCTTTATGATAGGCTTGGAGATAGTATTGGTGTGTGGAAGTGTTCCTTGTGTAAAAATATCAATGTCACCAATAGCTCATTGCCAAGCCTGGACTCCCTGGAGACACCAAACCCCTTTAGATACATCCGAAACCTCCTCATGTTCTATTAACTTGTCATTCTCAATGGCGCAGACATCCACCCCTAAAATAAACCGCACAAAATCATGTCTCGGCCCCAAAAAGGGTAGGAAAAATAATATAAAAAGGTCACTAAAAGTCTTAGTTATAAATTGTAGGTCCATTGTTGACAAAAAATTAGAATTTAGTAATCTGGTTTGCTCAACCAAACCCGACATAATCATAGGTACTGAGTCTTGGCTCAAACCAAAACACCATACCAGTGAAATATTTGACCCTGATCTTGGCTATTCCATTTTCCGCAGAGATAGAACATCAAAGGCAGGCGGAGGTATCTTCATTGCAGTACAGGAATGCATAATAGTCCAAGAGATGCCCGAGCTACAGTCAGATTGTGAAGATCTTTAGATTAAGTTAGTCCTAGTAGGAAATAAGTCTCTGGCTATCGGAGCCTATTACAAACCATCTGAACATGATATTAATAGCTTTACTGAATTTCAAAAATCACTTACAACGGTAACTAAAAAAATATTCTAACATCTGGGTGGCAGGGGACCTGAATCTCCCTAAAATGGATTGGGACACCATGACACCATCCTTTGATTGTAAACATCAATCCTTTTATAAACAGGTTATTGACTCTTTCAATGATGCGAACTTAACGCAAATGGTTAACCTACCTACCAGAGAAAATAACATCTTAGATCTCTTTCTAACTACAAATCCCACACTGGTAAATAAGATCAACATATTACCAAGTATCAGTGACCATATTACTGTTGAAGTCAGAGTAAATACATCTGCAAAAGTATGTTACCAAAAGCCTCGAAAAATTTAACTTTATAAGAAAGCCAATTGAGAGGCATTTAAACAGTCAGTTATAAACTACCATCAGGTTATGCTCAGTGAGGGCAAATATTCCAACCTTAATCATGAACAATTATGGGATGACTTAGTTTTGACCCTTAATAATTTAGCTGACAAATTCATACCATCTAAATAGTCATCAACCAGAGATCACCTTCCCTTGGTCAACCAAAGCCTAAAGCACATTATCAGAAGAAGAAATCGTGCCTTTAAGAAATCTAGGAAAACACTCAAGTCTTCTGATAGAAATTCTTGTAACTCAAACATTTGGTGCGAAAAAAAGTTAAAGAGGCCCATGAAAAATATCTCGAAGAAATTCTCAATTTAAGTAATACTGAAACCTCTTCATCAAACAAAATAAATACTAAGAAGTTCTATTCCCTCCTTAAACATTCCAAACAGGATTCGACACCCCTGAAATCCCAAAATAAGTTCCACCATGACGATATAGCAAAAGCATCAGTACTAAACCAACAATAATGAATTTCAGTCTGTTTTTAGCCCAAAGTCCCCACTAAGCATTGCTTCTCTCTGCAAAATGAAAATTCAAGACATCAGGGACAGTAAACAAACTGAGAGAGGTCAAAATGTAAGTTCAAAGGGCATAAAGAAACTTCTTTCAAACTTAAACCCCTACAAAGCAAGTGTTCCTGACCAGATAAAACCTCTTGTACTTAAAATGCTGCCCAAAGAATTATCCCCAATTCTTGAGATCTTCTTCCAAAAATCACTAGATGAAGGATCATTGCCATCCCAGTAGAAAACGGCAAATGTCGCCCCTATTTTCAAAAAGAGTGATATGTCAAGTCCAGCTAATTATAGACCGATATCTCTTACACGTGTCCTCTGCAAAACATTGGAACACATTGTCTCCTCCTCTATTATTAAGCACTTCACAAATCATAATATCTTGTACCACCTACATTATGGATTTCGAGAAAAGAGATCATGTATAACCCAGCTTGTCATGTTAGTTAATGACCTTGTCACCTCTGTCTATAAACTAGAAATGTGTCCATAGCACACGGATGCCCCCGCTATGCATCGTTTTCAGATACTAAAGTGCAATGATGGGAATAATAGCATTTCATAGACAGTGATGTTCGAGTAATTATAAGAATATGCATAAACTTGATGATCAAGTGAATTATTTGTATTTGTGGCACTGTTGTCTTTTCATTACGGAAATGTCTGTGAAGTAGTTGGTGGTAATGCAATGCAATGTCATAGTGAACATTTGTGCCAAGTTATTTTGAAATCCCTTCCTTCATAAAGAAGTTATAGCCCGAACAAGTAAATTCAAGTTTTAGTAACTGTGACCTTGACCTTGGACTTACAGGCATGGGTAATGTACGCAACACACCACCTTGTCATGGTGAACATTTGTGCCAAGTTATTTTGAAAACCCTCCATTCAAAAGAGTTATAGCCCGGACAAGGAAATTCTATTTTAAGTAACAGTGACCTTGACCTTGGACCTACAGGCATGGACATGGTACACGACTCACCACCTTGTCATGGTGAACATTTCTGCCAAGTTATTTTGATATTACTCTATTCCTAACGTAGTTACAACCCTGACAAGAAAATTCTATTTTAGTAACAGTGACCTTGACCTTGGACCTACAGGCATGGGCATGGTATGGGACACACCATCTTGTGATGATGAACATTTGTGTCAAGTTATTTTGAAATCAATCTATTCCTAACATAGTTACAGCCCGGACAAGAGAATTCTATTTTTAGTAACAGTGACCTTGACCTACAGGCATGGGCATGATACGCGATACACCGCCCTGTCATGGTTGACACTTGTGTCAAGTTATTTTAAAATCCCTCCATTTATAATGAAGTTACAGCCCAGACAAGAAAATTCTATTTTTAGTAACAGTGACCTTGACCTTGGACCTTCAGGCTTGGGTATTGTGCGGACACACTGCCTTGTCATAGTGAACATTTGAACAAAGTTATTTTGAAATCCCTCCATTCATAACAAAGTAACAGCCCAGACAAGAGAATTCTATTTTTAGTAACAGTGACCTTGACCTTTGACCGACAGGCATGGGCATGGTACGCGACACATCGCCCTGTCATGGTGAACATTTGTGCCAAGTTATTTTGAAATCCCTCCATTCATAACAAAGTAACAGCCCGGACAAGAAAATTCTATTTTTAGTAACAGTGACCTTGACCTTCCACCTAATGGCTTGGGCATGTACGTGACATACCGTCTTGATATGGTGAACAATTATACCAAGTTATTCAAAAATCCAATAAGAAATAACAAAGTTACAGAGCGGACAAGATTTTGCAAGAAAATTCTATTTTTAGTAACAGTGACCTTGACCTTGGACCTACCGGCATGGGTATTGTCACGACACACCGCCTTGTTATGGTGAACATTTGTGCCAAGTTATTTTGAAATCCCTCCATTCCAAACAAAGTTAAGGGCAAAGTGTATATTTTTCTTAACACAAAATGTAATTGAAAAGGGGCATAATTTGAAAAATATTGGAAGCAGGGTTATGGGTCTTGTTGGTTATGATGTAGATTTTGATGGTGAAAATATATTTCAAGTTTCAAGGCAGTATCTCAAGTAGTTTTAAAGTTATGGGCAAAATGCATATTTTGCTTAACACAAAATATAAGAAACAAGATATATTCCTATTAAAACTAATGTAAATGGAAGTATCAAAGGGCCATAACTTCTGAACGGAACATGTAAGAGCAAAACCCCACCTCTATGCACAACAACATATCAGGCCAAGCATTGCGGTAAAGTTTCATCAAATTCCCAGCAGAGGTGTAGGAGGAGTTGCGTTCATGAAATATACTCCTATTAAATTAATGTAAATGGAAGTATCAAAGGGCCATAACTTCTGAACGGAACATGTAAGAGCGAAACCCCACCTTCATGCACAACAACATATCAGGCCAAGCATTGTGGTCAAGTTTCATTGAATTCCCACCAGTAGTGTAGGAGGAGTTGCGTTCACGAGATATACTCCTATTAAAACTAATGTAAATGGAAGTATCAAAGAGCCATAACTTCTGAACGGAACATGTAAGAGCGAAACCCCACCTTCATGCACAACAACATATCAGGCCAAGCATTGTGGTCAAGTTTCATTAAATTCCCACCAGTAGTGTAGGAGGAATTGCGTTCACAAGATATACTCCTATTAAAACTAATGTAAATGGAAGTATCAAAGGGCCATAACTTCTGAACGGAACATGTAAGAGCGAAACCCCACCTTCATGCACAACTACATATCAGGCCAAGCATTGTGGTCAAGTTTCATTAAATTCCCACCAGTAGTGTAGGAGGAGTTGCGTTCACGAGAATATCGGACGAACGGACGGACGGACGGACCGAAGGACGGACGGACGGAGGGACGGACGGACGGACAGGAGCGACTCTTAATATCCGTCACCATTTCATGGCGGAGGCATAAAAACAGCAGGTAGACCTGATCCTTCTTGATTTTTGTAAGGCCTTTGACAAGGTTAGCCATGAGAAAGTCCTACTGAAAATGCATAATTATGGAATACGAGGTCAAACTCTTAAATGGATAAAAAGTTTCTTAGACAATCGTGTCCAGTCAGTTATATTAAATGGTACCTGTTCAGAACCTACACCGGTGTCTTCTGGTGTACCCCAGGGGTCTGTGCTTGGTCCGCTCCTCTTTTTGGCCTATATCAATGACCTACCTCTAAATATAAACTCTAAGGTTCGTCTTTTCGCAGATGATTCTGCAATATACCTCTCTCTTAAAAGTCTCTTCAAAATGATCTAAAGTCTTGAAAAATGGGAATTAGAATGGGACATGGAATTCAACACTTCTAAATGTCAGGTAATCCATGTCACAAGAAGGAAACATCACATAGCTACCAAATACTATCTCCATGGGGTCCTTTTAGAGTCAGTTAGCTCTGCTAAATACCTTGGTGTGGACATATCAAATGACTTATCCTGGTATGCTCACGTTAATAGAACAACCAAATAAGCAAACCAAACCTCTCACTTTTATCCTTTTAACATAACACCCTGTATATCTCGTTTTAACTTTTAATCTTTGTCTTACTAACATTCTCGGTCTTCGATGCGCACATGTCTACGTCCCCGCGAGGGGTTTGATTGATAGATAAGACAAGACAAGACAAGACTAGACTAGACCAGACTAGAGTAGAGTAGAGTGGACAATACTAGACTAGACTAGACCAGACCAGTCCACACCAGACGGACGGACGGACGGACGGACAGACAGACAGATAGTTGAACACTTGTGTCGCCCTCTGGTACAAGTTTTCGTGTAAAAATCAAATTACAAAATGGGGCACAACTCCAACAAATGTGACCTTGACCTAAAGAATTCAGCATCATCATGAGCATGTTGTAATAAGCAAAATAATTTAAAAGTTTCATGAAGAAGTATTGAGAAATGGCAAAGTTATAGCCAAAGTTAAGTTTTCATGTCAAAATCCAAGAACAAAAAGGGGCATAACTCCATAGTTGTTCTGCTTAGTCCTTAGAATAACTAGATGGGTGTTCAGTTGAACACTTGTGTCGCCCTCTGGTACAAGTTTTCGTGTACAAATCAAATTACAAAAAGGGGCATAACTCCATTCAATGTGACATTGACATAAAGAATTTGGCATCATCATGAGCGTGTTGTCATAAGCAATATATAATTGTAGTTTGATGAAGAAATATTAAGAAATGGCAGTTATAGCTAACGTTAAGTTTTCGTGACGGACCGAAGGACGGACAAATCGATCCCCATGTATCGCCATTTCTTCGAAAGGGCGACACAAAAACTATATAACACGTAAAAAAAATTGTACAAAAATCACATTACTGTGATGCAATCAATGGTATTCTAACAACACATTTTATCAAAGCACAGAATAAGGTATAATTAAAAGTTACACTTCTAAGGATAACTTCTGTGTCTACTGTGCAAATACCGTTGACACTGAAATCGTTTAATTTTCTAATTTTCAGCAGAGGTTAGTTCATTTTACACGCATTAATTTATCTTCTATAATTCAGTTAGTATGAATGGTCTGCATAGTGTTCAATGTACAAACTTTTTTTACAGTGTAAAAACATTTAAAAAAGGCTTCCGCTATTTAAATCATATATACTCCGTCAATGTAATATTTTCATAGCTGTAGACGCAGATATTGTATTCACATTTCAAAGAGGTACTAGTGTTGTATTTATTTGAAATGTATTCACTTGACGAATCAGGACGGTGCCTCGTTGTGCGAATTGCGTTTATGCCTAACTGTCCCGTACAACGGCACCTCGTACGCTTTAAAAAATGTAACATTTATTGCAAAGTCATCTATTTCTTTTTACCAGCGTTACCATGATTTAAAACAAAAAATCGACGAAACATGCTATCGTTTCCTTAACCGGTTTCAAGTGCTTAAGGAAGCATAAGAATATTGATTGTTTCAGAAAATCTTTCTTTGGCGATGTTTATTGACCCTCTTGTATAAGATTTTGTTGTGTATAATTTACAGTGGGGATAACTTTCTTTGGCGATGTTTATTGACCCTCTTGTATAAGATTTTGTTGTGTATAATTTACAGTGGGGATAACTATTTTTAACACACTGGACTCGTTCATTGTATTTCCGATTGTTAAACAATCTTGACATCGACGAATGAAAACGACCTATATTAATGTAGTAAATCAATTAAAATATTAATGTAGAATATCAATTAACAAGTGTTTAATAAATAATTACTGTAATGCAGTGATGATAACTTTTATCAGGGCTATCCGATCAACCTTTTTGGGGGGTTGTCCCGGCTAGCTCAGTCGCTAGCGTTGTCGGAATTGCACAGCGCAATATGCATGACATCCTTTTGGATGGATCAAAATTGTTCTGTTTATTGGTGTATATATTCAGTTGCTCTCGACCCGGGGCTTGTCGGCGTGGGCAGTATTATGCATTTCCATTACTGCCTATGAACAGTCAACCAAACCGAGCCTGCAATATTTTCATATTTGTCGTGTTCGGAGGTTTCAAAGTTCCCTTTTTATCTATTTTAACCAGCGAACCACATTTCTGAAGCTCGTATCAAGCTAGGAAGAGGCAAGCTGGTAACCGATGATTGGATTGACTCATTTTAGGAAGTACATATATGCAAAATAGTCCGGTAAAATTCAATTTGACCGATACTGTATGAATAATGTGACATAAAACATTGACGTCAAACTTTACGTTGAAGAAAAACAGGAGCAAAATTTACTTTTTACTCAAAGCTTATTCTTATACATGAAGGCGGCTCTTTTGCTCAATGGCAGTGGGTTGTCCCTGCACTATTTAATATGAAGGATGAAGTTTTTACCGGTCGGACATAATGTCAGGGAACTCGAAAAAGACGCAAAGAATAAATGGAGGTGGGAATGGTTGAACGAGACCGATTCTAACTGTGAAAAAATGGGAAAACTGGTTACAGAAACCAGACATTTGTGGGATGGCCTTCTGCGAGGTGTGTGGAAAGAGTATCAAATATAAATCAAGAGGAAAGAAGGCCTTTAGATAGTAACCACCAAAAGATGTTGGCAATTAAATATTCCTGTAGTGAATGTCAAGATATGTTGTTTTTTTTAATTGGTTTTAAGTAATAAGGTAAAATCAGGAAAGTTGTGAAAAGTATTTGCATGCTATGAAATAGTAGATTAGTTCCCCAGGAATAAGTCAGAAGCCCTAAGATATTGCTAAAATCCAGGAGCTTCCGGGGGCCTCCGGCGCCCTGTGCCCGAGCCAGGGCTTTGCCATGGACCCACCAGGGGGCCCTTGCGGCCCCCAACATTTTCAGTCTTTTCAATTTTCTTAACTTGCACACCTGCTATTACCTTTTTTAATTTTCAGTCTTGAAAGCAGTGTCGACGAATTCACCCGGGTAACTGATATTGACTGAACCAGACACTGATGAAGAGTTCGATGAAAACAACAAATCACATCAGTCAATATTCCTGTGAACTGAATCTGATTTGTCCTTTGTGATGCCTGTGGAAATTATCATCAACGAAACAGAGGAGGAAGAAGAATTGCTGAAATGTGCTGTGTGCAACAAAACACACAAAAGTAGATGACGTTACTGGCGTCACATTATAAAACACAGCTCAGAACTATTTATCTGTGCGCTTCATACAAAGTTAATACAGTAAGTCAGATTATAATCAAAATTAGGCATCAGGGAACAACATACACGTGCGATGTTTGCACCAATTTAAAACAAAATGGCAATTGAAATTGCATACCAAATTTCATACTGGGATTTATGCATACTTATGCGAAGTATGCGGCAAAGATTATAACAATAAAAGTGATGTTGACTCGAACATAGGGAGCCATTCGGGAGCGAAAGACTAAAAGTGCAAGAAAAAGTTGACCTCTAAAATAACTTTAGCTCGTCACTTAAAGACGTGCATTTAATCCAAACGCTTCTCCTGTGAAATGTGTTGTTAACGTTTTTGATATGACGCTATCTAAAGCAGCACCAAAAAGGTCATGACAATTCTAAGAAATATCAGTGTAGCGTTTGTAGGGCCTATTTTAAGCATGGAGGTTCATTCTTTAATCACAAAAAAGAAAATGTAATTCCTAAATCGTGTTGCAAACGCCAGCCGTATACCAACGAGGAGTAATAGGTAGAGCTGTTTTTGATAGCACTACAGCAGTGAGTCGTGATTGTTTTGCAATGTTGCAGTGAGAAGTTTTTAAAACAGTTCAGGATTGAGAAGTTAGCATTTGAGCAGTCAGAAGTAGCCAGTCGAACAGTGAGATGATAGCGGTACGACAGGATAAAAGTAACAAAAATGCTTGAAGAAATTCACATAATTTATTGAGTTTTATGTGGATATTGATAGTTTTGGTTTCTAATAATATGATAATATTTGATAGTCATTACAACATTTTTACCGGATATATCTCATCAGAACTTAGTCTTATTTGAAATATTTTCGATGAAAATATGTAGATTTTATTTCATGTCTGTAAAATATTCTCAGTAAATAACCATTATTTACTCAGAATTTGAATAAATATGTTGAGTTGAAAACGGAGTTTGAGCATAATATTGTTTGTGATATTGGGCCCAGATGCTTAAGATTTGAGACTGCTCTCCAATCTTAACTATAATCTTGGGCCCGGATATTTCTATCTTCCAATTGCTCTTCCGGTAACCTCACTGTCGAACTTCTAACTCCTCGCTACTCCATTGTTAACAACTTACTACTCACTGTTGTAGTGCGATCAAAACAGCTATACATATTACTTCACTGTTCTATTGCTAATTATTCTCTGCTCACTGCAGTATTCCTTTCTTCTAATCGCTCTGCTGCTAACTTCTCCTCACTGCTGTTCTGCTGTCATCTTACTGTTCTACTGCTAACTTTTCGCTGCCTCACTTCCAACTTCTTACTTCCCCTGATGCGACTTCTCATTTTCTTTACTCACTTGCAATACTGTTGAGGTATTATTTAACGTTCATCCACTAATCTGTCGGTTACAAAAGTAAAACATGCATATCAACAAGAGCCAAACTCAGAAAACACAGACTCCCCGCACAGACAAAAAAACCAGAGAAGTAAAGAGAGCATTGGACGAAATGGAGAATTTGAGCTATTAAAACCCTAGAATGGTTAGTGGCAAAACCAGGTTCTAGTGTGCTTCAATCCGCAACATGGTCGAGTTGATGGTTGGTTGAGAGCTAATTTACCAAGACAATTACTTCCGAAACAGTTAGAACAATGAACAAACAACAAACTCTTCCCTTACCTTACAGACACTGGAGGTTGTATTGAGACTGTAAAGAAAAAGATAAATGTGAAAACAATTGAGGACAGAAAAAGTAATGAAAAAAATTAAGTTAGCATTCATAGTGGGAGAATCAAAGATTAAAGGACCATGTAATAGCTATTAGTTTTATTTTTTATTATTACATGTGTTACTATAAATAGTAACAAATTTACGTAACGACCGGAAGCGTTATTCAAGGTCGCAGGGC
The DNA here is from genome assembly GCA_038501625.1 of Corbicula japonica. NCBI lineage: Eukaryota > Metazoa > Mollusca > Bivalvia > Venerida > Cyrenidae > Corbicula > Corbicula japonica. The sequence goes on from JAZAYU010000045.1 coordinate 2,261,603, forward strand.
ATTAACTTATGAGAGGCAGGGCCATTATGGCCCTGCGATTTTATTTTTTGGTTTTCATAGGTTAAATCACATTTCATCATTAAAATAAGAATAAATTGTACATACCCGTAAAATATTCCCCATTTAAAATCACTTCTTTCCTTTTACTTTTCCATTCATTTGTATCATAATATTCACATAGCTAGCATAAAAGCCTGGTGTAAAAGAAGCTCGTAGCAGAGGTATACGAATGAAACACTCTCAAATCACTGCAACACTCTCAAATTACTGCATTTACAGACTCATACCACGATTATCACTTCTAGCATTCAAAGTCTATCCTTTTCCTTGAGTTAAAACAAAATAAACAAATGGTACTGAATGAAATAGTAAATATTCGTTGAATGACGTCACATATAAACTCAAATGACGTAGTCTCTGACATCATGATGTAGTAATTGTATCAATGAAAGTGCCCAATAAAGTACGAAGTGAAGGGAGATTAACGTACACATGTAATAAATAGGTAAATAAATGGGCAAGCAGTTAAAGCCCTCGGGCCATTATTCATATGAGAGGGCCATTATCAACAATTGGCACCGCTTGCCCATTTATTAACCTATACTTATTGTCACAGAACAACTGCTTTATTGGGCATTGTACGGTCCTGAAGAGGCTTCTTCACACACTGGTTACTTTCTGAAATATTACTATTATTAAATCTTATGTACTTTTCAAATATGCCTCAGTAAAGTATGATTTGTAACCTTCCCTTATAAAGGCACTGGATTTATTCGCAGTTGTGGTTTTATAATTTGGTGTATCAACTGTTGACTTGTTAGGATCTTGTTAACTTTTACTACTACATTTTTTTTGCTGTTTAACATAGGATGGGGAATTACGATAAAAACATGGCCGTCAGCCTACCCAAATCCCTCGATTCGAGGTAGGTTTTTTGTTGTTTTTCGCTTATTCTTAGATCATTTTGCATGAAATAAAACTTTAAGTACCCAACACACGAAGACATATTTCGTGGTGTATTCCAAACATTGCCAGCTTCTGTAGTTTATGTGGTATTTCGTGTACATCTTTGTTATTCTAATTCTGTTCACTTACTATGTACTGAGCACGATACTTATGAACTATGTTAAAGCACGATACTTATGAACTATGTTAATGGTACTGTTAAAATTCCTTTTGTTTTAATATTTCGGCCAGTTTATAGATAGGTGGTTTCAATATCCCAGCCAATATAGATTTGGATATTGTCCAATCACCCCCAAGAATATACTTCCTGGTTTTTAAATTTTGCCTTTGGCGTAGTCTGTGATATGCAGGATTTATATTCTAAGATCCCCTGTCAAAATTCTATTTTGTTTAGTTCCGCCCATTGTTTTCTCGTTTAGGGCAAACCCATTCTTTTATCTGGGGACCATACGCCGCTGAACATGGAATGGTATTAATCTGAAAATACCTCATTGAAGGTTCCATGTTCACCGCCATATGCATACCATCGTTTGGGATGGATCGAAATTGTACTATTTAATGGTGTAATTACTGAGTTGCGCTCAACCCGGGGCTAGGCGGCGTGGGCAGTAATAAGCATTCCCATTACTGCCCATGAACAGGCTCAATCAAACCGAGCCTGCAGTATTTTCATATTTGTCGTGTTCGGTGGCTTTCAAAGTTCCCTTTTCATCTATTTCAATATCACAGTAGCGTTGTTTGTGCCGTGTGGCGGCTGTAAAAAGTCTCCCCGTACATTCAATCAGTGCTGTTATCAGTTACGTCCTTTGAAGGTCGGCTGAGCACGATACTTATGAACTATGTTAATGGTACTGTTAAAATTCCTTTTGTTTTAATATTTCGGCCAGTTTATAGATAGGTGGTTTCAATATCCCAGCCAATATAGATTTGGATATTGTCCAATCACCCCCAAGAATATACTTCCTGGTTTTTAAATTTTGCCTTTGGCGTAGTCTGTGATATGCAGGATTTATATTCTAAGATCCCCTGTCAAAATTCTATTTTGTTTAGTTCCGCCCATTGTTTTCTCGTTTAGGGCAAACCCATTCTTTTATCTGGGGACCATACGCCGCTGAACATGGAATGGTATTAATCTGAAAATACCTCATTGAAGGTTCCATGTTCACCGCCATATGCATACCATCGTTTGGGATGGATCGAACTTGTACTATTTAATGGTGTAATTACTGAGTTGCGCTCAACCCGGGGCTAGGCGGCGTGGGCAGTAATAAGCATTCCCATTACTGCCCATGAACAGGCTCAATCAAACCGAGCCTGCAGTATTTTCATATTTGTCGTGTTCGGTGGCTTTCAAAGTTCCCTTTTCATCTATTACTATGTACAGAAAATCTGATTAACATACATTACGGTATTGTTTCATTGTTTTTCGTTCAATTTAAGGTATTGCGCCTTTAGCCATTGCTGTCATAGAAAAAAAGAAAAATATAAAAATCTCTCAAACGGCACAATGCAATTCCATCAAACTTTGCACAAATAAATTCTACAAGTATATGATTATTTTGCATACGTTAAGAAACTAATTCTTTTCTTAACGTATGGGATTCAACCTGTTTGTCAGTATCTGAAAGAAAGTTTACAGAAAAAGATCTCCCGTTATCCGTGGATTTTATAGTTGAATTACAATCTAAAATAGTTACAGCACTTCCACCTCTTTAAATTCCACTTGAAAATAAAAGAATACGATCTGTGTCTACCGTCGATCAATTTTACAGGTGTATAAATTTTATATTTACGGAGCATAGGCGATTTGAGTGAGGAAAGCTTAATTTTCTGGACGAATTATGGGTCATGTATTATATTTATTATTTAACTCTTAATAGATGATGTTTAATACGTACATCTAGTTTGACCCAAGAGTGATAAGAGGGTTACTAAAAAAGTTCAGAAAAGATGTTGTTTTGGTAAATACGCGATTTGTGTTACTTATGCATTCAAAATTATTGTTTTAGAAATAAAATGTCTTGTTATGAACGTTTTTATGGGTAGAAACCTTAGTTTTTGAAGTGAAATTGTTAAGTGATTTTGACGGGGTAGAAGAACTTTTTGAACATCCCTTTCAATAAGTTATGTTTGATTGCTCTCCCTTTGCATGTAAATATTGTATAGGAAGGATTCACAGGTAGCCAATATGCTAAAAATAGATTCACTGATAAGAATTGACCTTAACAACCTTGTTAGCGGTACAAATATTCAGTTTACTATAAATTAGCTTGTGTTGAGGCATGGATCTGAAACCAAAATCTTTTTTAAAAAAAAGTTTAGTAAGACACAACAATGTTGCTATGGTGTTTGTAAAAGTGACTCGAGGTATACAGACAAAGATGGCATCTTTATACCCTTTCCAAAACCAAAAACAAATGAACATAAGTTCAAAAAGTGGATAAGTGCATGTGGTCGGCTGTATTTTATTATTGACAAAGCAAAAAATTTTAAAAAGCGGACATGCAAATTCAGTTGATATTTTGTTGGAGGAAAAGGACCTACAGAAGGAAATCCAGACCATATTCGAGCCTCTTACATTCCGCTTTAGGTATAGAAAATTAAGTCAATCTTTTAGTAGCTGTAGACTTTTTTTGCATGGCAGAATAGTAATTTTGCGGCACCTATATAGATTTTCTCTTGTGAATTATGGTACTATAAATTTGGAACCATTTGCCCTAATCAATTAATAATAATGTCCTTCTCGTCCCCAGCTTCAATACCTGCCTTGCATCTAAAAAACAATTACAACAACAACAAAAACAATACATTTAATTTCTACATTTGATAAAATATACTTAATGACAATGAACAACAGGAAACAGATTGAACCAATTCATTGTCACATTTAGCAAAAAGTATTTTTATTTTTATTTTCGGGGTACAGTTTTTATTACGCAATAACTTTTTTATTATTAATAAATTTTCATAATTTTGGTATCTAAATTACTGCAATGCATTCGGTATTATGAAACTGTGAAAAATGTTGATAATATGTATATTTTCCTTGTCAAAATGCAATTATCCCTACCGTCCGTTTTTAATGTCCTTAAGTATATTAACATAATTACTGGTAAGAATACCTACATACATAATTAGCCATATTAATTTTACAATATCTTTAACATAAATATACAGACAAGATTAGTCATGATACATCATAAAGATACTGAAACTGCAGCTGTTTCTGACCACCTCCAGCTCAAGATTATATAATGCATGCTTTAACTGCTTGATATGAAAATACTATGAGAATTTCTATGAATCTTTTCAATTAATGCTTGCCTTTTCCCTGACAAATATAAACCTTGACAGTGTTATCAAAGTTTTAGTTAAACATTTCAATGCTCAGGTTATGTCAGATGAGCGAAACTTAACTCAAGGTTCAGCATTTTCTGTTAAATTTACAGCAAATATCTTGCCACAAGGAACCATTGTTTACACTGTATTGTACCACCTTCCTAGAAATGTGTATCATGTGGTACTGATAACACAAATTGATGACATAGCTGTGAATCCTTCCTATTGAAAGGTTCTTGTTAACCTTTAACAATTTCATTGTGATCAAAGATTTCTTATCACTAATGTGGATTGCATAAAACACCTTTTTACTTTGTATCATTTAATTGCAACATCTGTTTATGTCAGAAGTTCTCATGTCTATGTTTTGTGATATCTAGTCTAATTTAACGTTTTTACTACATTGCTTAACTTATGTGGACAATATCCACTCCCCTCTAGCCAGGGATCTTTCATCCATGCTGATATTCTTCAAGATATCATAATCACATCATTGCCAGTCATATGTAATATTCAATAAAATTTACCACTTATATAACTACTTATACTTGATCACTATTTCATATCATAGGTCAAACAACTATTCACTTCATATCTACAATCAGATGGATCCAACCACAACTTGGCTCAAGGACATTACATCATTAGCATGAATGTCGTCCACATATAACATGTGTGTTATACTTTTCTTGTTTAAATAGATCTAGTTTGTACACATAACACTTTAAAGGCCCGTCATATTAACTGTATAAGTAGAAGATAAATTAATGCGTGTACTGACGGCTGCAGATGATTAAAATAATTTAATTTGGACTGCATTTTGACAGTAGACACAGAAAATAGCCTTAGATGCAGATGGGGGGGGGGGGGGGGGGAGTTTAACTTATATTTTTGGTGCCATGTTTATACATTGTATGCGCGCTGTTTTTTTTCTATGAATAGCACATACAACAATCTATAAATAGAAACTTGCTGAAGGACAATAGTATGTGTAATATACATTTTCAGATAAAAAATTATTTCAAGTTTCACTTGTAATCTGATAAACTATGTTGGTAAAACTTTGTAAAATCCCTTTAATAAAATATATCTATTTAAAAAAAAAAATACCCAATAAATAATGAGAACCCGAAATTCCTAAAATTTTCCCGACTGTTCTGACTTCCAAATGAAAAATCTTGAGCGTATGTAGAATCCCGCAAAATACTTAATAATGTTGAATTAAAGTTTACAAGGTTTTACCCTAAATACACGGACTAATTCATATAGTATTAGTTACCTCAAGTTATAAATGTAATCAATCAGCGTCAAAGTTGAACACCAGGGGCGTAGCAATGGTTTTTGAATGTTTACGCAGAATCCTAGGGGAGTCCGGGGGCATTCTCCCTCGGATTATTTTCTGTAGATCGTCTCGGCTTTTTGGCATAAAATAAGTCATATTTTTTACTAATTTTACTCGGTTGTTTTACTTTTTCTCACGAAATATCTACTAACAACTATTCAAATGATTTTGTATAATTTATTCCGGCCACAAATATAGAAATACAACTTAACATTCGTACCAATTATCATTCATTTCCACTCGCAACAGGCAAGCCCTGCAGCACGCACACAAAATCGAACTAAAAACTAAAAAGATTTACTAGTAAGTAAATACTAAATACAAATATTATATTCATAAACAGAACAACCTTCTTTTGAAGGAAATCATTGCGACAAATCACCCTAAAGCTCTAATCAAATACCAGTGCGATTCTTTTTTCGACAGAATACACCAAGCACATGCGCAGTGTCCAGCGTTTTCTCCTTGAACACATTTAACAATCCTGTGGTCATACTGTTTCTTAGATATGTTCTGGCAAGCAGCATTACACTAAACGATCTCTCCGCCGTAGTCGTGGATACAGGCATTCTTGTTTGAACAGAGAGCACCATGTATATGGACGGGTACAAATCTCGGTTGGTAGCCTTCAACGTGTCGGATAAGGTTGGTAGTCGTTCTGTGTTCTCCACGCCGGTCCACCTGGCAATATATAATCAGTTATACATTTAATTTTTTAATTCGTCGTGCTTTCACAACACTATATGAGTAATTCCATCAAGGTGACTGCGCCAGTGAGCGTCCAGATCGATATTCAAACCCTCTGTTACTTGACAAGGATAAAATGTAAACAAACAAAGTTAACCTTCGATAGTTGTTATTAAAGGACTGTCGTTAGTTGTATATCATAATGTACTTACCGTTGAGGAAATACGTATGCATGAACTGATGACCTATTGACATGACATTGTAATTCACTTCGTTAACTAAATGACAGCGCTGTCAAAAATATCGGGATACGGCGGCGCTTTTTCCAAACCTGCCATGTTTAAAAATACGCGCTACGTAAATTTTACATGGGGGTTAACTCTACAATTGCGGCAAAGTTAAATATTTTACAAATCTTAATACATAAACAGTTAAACAATAACAATTTCATAACTATCAATGCCTAACAATCTTTAAACCTGTTCATTTACACAATTCACCATTTAAACAGTTCTTTAACACAATGAAATTCTTTTACTAATATCTGGTTATGTCCCTTTAAACACATCATTATTAGAATTCAAACTTTACAACCTCGAAAATTTTACACACATAAGTCAAAATTCATATAGTTCTTAAACAAAATATTTTTTTACTACTATCTGGGTATGCCCCTTTAAACATATCTTTAATAGATTGCAAAAAATGTGGCTACCTCAAAGTTATCATTTACAACATAAAATTCATACATAGTTAACTCTAAACATCTTTAACATCAACAATTTAAAACAAATCCCGGACAAATTTTCTTACAAATACTTGATGGCTATCTTGATGCCAACTTACAATAACCATTATAATCTACAACCTTAAATTTTATTCTAGTTTAAGTTTTATTCCTAAAGATCCAAGTCAAATATCATAGAACCTTAAAGGAATACGTTCGGCTGATTATAACCTTTGTTTAAATGATAAAATGTATTTTGAATAATACAATTTTCGTAATCAATTGATGACGACGAATACGATAATTGTAAAACTTTCTTTTAATAACACTGATAATCGTTTTTTTGAGCGTAGCATGAGAGCGGCCATTATTGACATCTCGTTGTCTCGCGAGAGATAAAACAACGAGGTGTGACGTCATTTACACACTTCCGTTTCATAAAGAATATACGCAGAGATGAATGCAGGCAAATTTATTTATATGAAAACATTGCTATATGCGGGAAAAAATTGAAAAGGAGCACAAATAGGAAAAAATAACATTATAGTTTTAGTGTACTGAGTGTTTTTACCTTCTTATCTTACATTTTGCTCAAGTAATTGCATCGCTCACTAGGATTCAGAAGACAATATGTTAAATGAGAATGTGATACGCTACGATCGCTTTGAAATATTTCCTTTTAGTATAAATTAACATTGAGTTTACTATTGTCCCCTCACGTCTCCTCAAATTAAATATGTCAATTAATTTTTTTCACACCATTTTAATATGTCACCCGATCTTCTTCGGTGCAAGCTTGCTAGTGAGATTAACGTATCAGTTAGAGGCAATTAACAATAACACGGGCGTGTTAAAACTTGTACCACTCAGTGTGCAACATTAAATTTTATAATTACATTTAAGAAAGAAATATACAATTTTACAGTAAATGTTCGTTTTGAAGTATTGAGTTGTACTCAACCCCAGGCTTAGCGGCGTGTAGATTAATATGCATTTCAATTAATAACCATGAACAAGCTTAATCAAACCGGGCCTGAAACATTTTCATATTTGTCAGGGTTCGGTGACTTTCAAAGTTCCCTTAAATTTTCAAAAATACATTAATTCAATTCAGGGCCTTCCCCAGGACATTATGACACCGGTATGCCTTAATTTCTTGACAAACTTATATGGGACGATTGATCTGCCGGTATGCCTTTAATCTTTGTCGGGATGGCTTCATATTCAATAAACAGCTCAATGCCCCCCGAGCCATTTGCACTGTTGTGGGAAACACCAACCGTTTACAACCCCAGACAAATATCTGACAAGCTCTAAATTCGCCGACATCCGTTTATTCAAATTCGTCGTGTCATAAAGTTATTGTGTCTTCAGGTCGCAAATGAATTTACAGATCAAAAACGTTACGGTAAAGCAAATTATCCAATGACGATCAATTTCTCTACTTTTTTTTGGGTAAACTCCTCCTCCCGATTAGTATGCATGTTGGTGTCTTTTAAATGCGCGGACCACCTGAAGTCGGGTAACTATTACGCAAACGATACGAGTATAATTATCGTATAATTATTCTTCTTGCACGAGGAGAAAAACATAACTATGTGAATTTAGTGAAAACAAGAATTATTCGACTGTTGAATAATAAATTCAGGAAAGATGTACTTTCAGGGATCTACGTATTACATTATTTAAAAAAAGTCAATGGTCCTTGTTAATACAAATGAAAAAAAGGTTAATGTGATCGCTTCAGATGCCGCATACAACAATGACTCTAGATCGCTGAATTCAAACGTTTACGTCCAATTTAAGGACATCGTGTATATACGAAGTAAACGCATTTTGGCCGAAAAATCTGCCAAGTCGATCAGGAAAAATATTTTACACCTATATATTGGCCTCACTACTCTTAAACAAGAAAAAAGGTTAAAATGTGCTACAATTATCGCCATTCTTTTGTAATTAATGGTGGCATAACAAGCAGTTTCTTTCAATCTTGGCTAATTCAGTTTCAGAATTTTCAGGCTCAAAATCATACACTATTATACGCGAGCTCTAGCGAGCGAGCCCCCGAAGGGGGCTCGCGAGCGGGCGAGCGTTTACGGTAACATGCGTATGTAAAATAGGATAGTTTACCGAAGCTCCAAACCTTCTACAACGTTTACAGAATCTACAGGAAGTTGGGTTCCTTGACACCGGTTTATTAGTCTTGACCCCCTGACCTTATCATTACTGAGAGCTGTACGACGGGAACCAGGTAGCGGTTAATTAGAGTTATGTTCTCCTGATAGCCTCGTTTTCAATGAGGCAATGAATTACTACGCGACGGTGTAAATAGGCAACATAACCATAATGTAGTCAGTGTTTATTTATTTTTCAATCCGTTTTTTTTTAATAAATACATGTTTATGTATTTGTGTTTTCATTTAAATTTGTCATAACGAAATTCCCATAATAATAGTTATGTCTAAATCTTTTGTAACTAATGAGAAAAAGGTTATGACGTCTGTCTCTTAAATGGATGGTGTTTCAACTGTTTACAACGTCACGAGAACGCCTTCAATTTTTTACTGAAAATGAGCGATGTTACACGATAGTACGGGAAGCTTTTTTGTCAATAAATGTTAACAAAGAAACAAGCTAACCGTTTTGTATGTTTTTCCTATTTTAATTTTACCAAATAAATAATATTTCGAACATTCTCCGTGTAACTTTGTCCTATAGCGCGTACTGACGACGTTACCTTTTCTATATCCGATTCTTAAATGCAGTCCAGCAGGGCGTAACTCCGCCCATTAGTGACGTAATTTCTATCCCAGAGTTCGTTGCGCACGCTGTCAATGAAATCGAGGCTGTCAAATCTTAGCGGCTGCTGTATTAAAGTTTCTGAAACTGCCAGTTATATTTCCGTTGTCCCTTCTCAACAGTAAGATATTTTTGTCGAATTTAACCTGGTGCCACTTAACCTTTGAATTATTTTCCAGGTCGAAGATGGTAAACTGGCTATTTTTACATAGCATCGCTTTGTTTACGTAACAACGTGATAATGTTTACATAACAAATGGCATGAAAAATTGGGTCACTTTCTTATTGCAAGTCTTCTAAATACAAAATAATCCAGAAAACATCATATTTGGCTTTTTGGCGTTTTTTTTTTGTTTTGTTACCTTTTTTCTTCTTGACTGTTTAATAAACACTAACATGATGGCAAACTACTGGCAAAGCTCTCAGTGGCGTAGCTACTATAAGGCCATGTTGGCCCGTGTCTACAAGTTTGACAGGAAAATAACGCTTTCCAAAGTTCCAAAAATACAATAAAAAATAACGGGGTTGTATGGTAGCAGGTTCAAGCCTTTTTCGTCGAATCAAAATGTCTTTGGCTTTGATTTGCCATCAGGGAAAGTGATTATTTCATATGTCAGATGTAAATGTAGACCTTCGTTCCAAATCTCTGTGTTGTCACGCTTTCTTTGCATTTGCTATATAAAATCTCCACATGTTTAATGCCTCTTGGGGGGGGGGGGGGGGGAGAGGCAACCGCCACTAGGAACCCCTAATATGTGCCTACAACTTATTAAAAGCTGGCTACGCCCCTGGCTCTAAAAGGTATTTGCATATCAATAACCAGTTGTTTGCAGTACATCAGGTGCCTGGAGATGGAGATTGTTTTTTTCACTGCATTAGCTTTGCTTTGCACAGAAATCTGGACAGTTCTAAAATTTTTAGAAATCTTATTTGTTTCAAAATTGCCAATGCATGGTCAACTTGGCAGGAAAAAGTTAAATTGTTCCATCGGGATTTTTTAACTGCAGTTATTTAGTTATAAACAATGGTGGGCTGCAGCTTGTGAAGTTGAGGCTGCCACACAGCTTTTATCTTGCCGAATAAAAGTATTGTACAAGGCGATACAAGTTAGGTCAAGTAACATTTTCAGATCAAACTTATGGTACAAATGAGTCAAAGACAATACACTTGCTTCTAAGGAATGAACATTTTTCATTCTTAGAAAAGGTGATGCCAGAGAAATCAGTATCTAATGTCATCAACAATGCTTTAAAAAGCTCTCAAATGAATAATTGAAAAGCTGCACGTATAAGATTTCAGGTTGCCTATTTTGATTCTAGCTTCACCCTCATACATGTGGTATCTATGCTGGATTATTAGCACCCAGATATTCACAGCTGGAATTTTGCAAATGTCTATAAGACTAGATCATGTTCTTAAATTTAGTGCACCAGCAATTGATCATTTGTCAAAAGTTATTTCAGCTTCTGTAAATATCATTTATTTCTACCATCTGAAAATGACATGTGTATTTTGAATTTTATATTTTTGATAAGTATTACACCAACAGAACAGTGTGCATTATATATATATATATACATGCGTTATTCAGGATACAGCCAAAAACCATTTCTTTAGATCTGTCATTTGCATGTTATTTTCTATTTCTCGAGAGCAAAATTAATGTAACTATGCAATTGCAAAATTCCAGCTTCTGGTTTTCAGTGATATCACATTTGTGAATTATATTTAATTTTGATTAGTACAATTTTTATCCATCATTATTTTATTCTACACAATGTAGAATAAATGCTTTGAAAAAGGTTATAAAATGTTTATTTGTAATGAAATATATAAAAAAAAATAGAAAAAAAATATTTAAAAAAATAAAAAAAAGGCAACTGCGCCATCGTCGGGTCCCGAGTGCGAAAGCAGGAGGGACTATTTTTTATTGGAAAGACATTTTTGTGATATGTTATATGTACCTGCTGGAATGTTTTATGCAAACAATAGTTAGTCTACAACCTAGCTACAAAAGGTTAGTATTTATGCCCTATTATTTAACAAAGCTTGAGCTCGCGTTGAGGCTTTGCCTTAGTTCATATTATATTTGTGAAATGAATGAATATTCCATGGTTTAGAATGATAAGAATCGGACATTAAATGGAAACGATACGAACCGGAAGTGTGTAAATGACGTCATCAGCAGGTGCGCGCATCGAAAAGGAAACAAACATGGCGACGGTCATAGATGCCCGCCGATTTTGCAAATAACGGATCTTTGACAGGAGATATCTTTGTCAATATTTAACATAAAATAAAGTTCTATACGTCAAAATGATGCATAAGTAACGCTTAATAACATAGTACTGGTGAAATCCAGCCAAACGTATTCCTTTAATTTAAAAATCCTTAAACATGAATTCTTCAAAAAATGATACAATTTTGTTCATAATATATAATATACTTTTCCTAAAAAATACAATATTGTGTTTATATGTTCTTTAAGTGTAATTAACAGATATATTGCGAAATTTATTCAAAACCTAAAACGTGTGTTTACGGGCTTACTTATGGTGTCTTGGTGTCGCTTTCTGTATGGCTGCTGGTAATTGCTTCGGTACTGTTGCTGGTTGGGTTTCGTGAAGTATGGTTGGTACGAGCGAAATTTGCTGTAGTTGTTTTTTATTGTTTTAGGCGTAGTAGTTGGTACTGTAGCTAGTACTAGGCTTTTCATCGTTAGTAGAAGTTGGTGCACTTGATTCATGGCCTTTTTGACAAGATCAACCTTAGGGTTTTGCCTGGACATATATATGCTGTAGCTCTCTTCTTTGGTAAGGCGCAAAAGATCCATTTCGTTGGGGATGTAGTGTTACATATTCTGCAGCAACGAATCCATTTCATTGACTGTTTCTCCATTCCTAATCATCGCATCAACTGTCGCTTTATGTGGGACATAGACATTAAGTTGAATGTGCCTCTCTAATCCGGTTTGCGAGGTGCTGACAAATTTACATATACTGCAGTAGAAAGGAAATCGATCCAGAGCTATATGCTTTCTACATGGGTGTTGTATAACCCTTATCCTCTAGCTCTCATACGGACTTGCGTCACATCTTCGGCAACGGTATACCCGCCCTCTATATAAATAGAAACTTGCTGAAGGACAGGTCCCAATATATTCAATGGGATTGTAAGTGGTGAAATTAAGTGTTGAACTTGAGCACATCAAAAGGACCAATTCTAAAACCAGATAGTACACCAGAAAAACACCATTAACTATAACAAAAGATCTGTGAACATACACCATTCAATGTGGTCTATAAAAGTGTTTGAGTGAATGGGAGGGGTGTGAAAATGAGCGTAAAAAGCAATTTCTGAGGGACGAAACGATAACAGTATTGATTGAAAGTACCGGGAGACGTTTACGGCCGCCACACAGCACAGACAAATTACTGTAATTATAAAATAAAAGTAAATTATGCATATCAGGAATCGTAACACTCAGAAAACACAGCCTACCCACGTAGCGAAATAGTAAAAATGAAAACAACATGTGTTTACAAGAATATCAATTTCAAATAAGACACCACAAAAAAAAATTAAAGAAAAAGAGCACCCATGGGTTATCGCCTCGGAAAGGACAGAAGCAAGACAATTTGCCACTGGGGGATTTAAACAAGGTTCTAGAGTGCACCAACCCCACACTCGCCCCAACAAGTTCTCATATGAACAAACACGTAGGGGAGACGAGGCACGTACGGCCTTATTTTAATGCTCCCGAAGGGAGGCATATAGTAATTGCACCGTCCGTCTGTCCGAAAGGTCAGTCCGGTTAAATCTTGTCGCTTCTTCTCCAAAACTGCTTGAGGGATTTCATTGAAACTTCACAGGACTGTATGTGACCAAGCCTAGTTGTGCATATCGTCAGGAATTTCCGCTCGGATTAATTGTGCCAGAGTTACGGGCCCTTATTCTTTACTATATAACTTATATATACTACACCACACTACACACCAAACCACACTTTATCATACTATACTATACCATACCAGACACCACACCACACCAGACCACAGAAAACCTTACCACACCACATACCACACCACATACCGTACTACACACCACACCAAACCACATACCATACCGCTTACCATAACACATAATATGACAAAGGTAAATCTTTGTCACATCACTATCGCACGTGCGTCACACTTAGTCTAAGTTAAGTGGGGGAATTAACAATAAAACATCTTTTTGTATATAATATATTATCCTTTTGTTTAAAAGTTACACTGTCCAAGTTATAAAATTAACCAAATATATGCTGCCTCGCTATTTTACGGTGGACCCAGGACCAACAAAAGTCAACAACGAGCAGCTAGTATTATACCCATTTATTCACGGAACAGTTGTATTTATCCAAGTGTCAACATTGCCGTGTATGTACGTGTGTGCGTGTGGTAAAAGATCGATGCGACTCAGAAGGCATCTAGGAGTTTTACAGGCAGGTTTTCTAATGAACTAAGACTAAAGCGGCGTGGTACGCGCCATAACGATCACGTGATGTCTAAAACCCTGACGACTAAGGACCAAGTCGGCTATCAGGTTGTTCAATGCTAAATTTTAATCCAGCACACTCCCCACCTGTTATTTTAACAATAACACAATACAACTTTATAATAATAACAAAGCATTTTCAGCAAATAAAGGAAAATTTAGTAACCTTTGGATATAAAAATCATCCAAGATTCCTTAAATGTCACAGGTCTTCATATCGAGGTTAAACTGTATTTCAGTTCTTTAGCATACAAAAAATAATACTTTGCAAAAGTTATACAATATAAATCAATGAATAATATCAAGGTTATACTATAAACCTTAGTGTTTCTACTTTGATAACTGAACACTGAATACAGTCTGTTGTCAACTTTCAACAAGAAGTACCAAATTCACTACAGGACGTGTGTAAAATGTCTTATTTCCATTTTTCACAACACAAACTTCTACTTTTCTCACACGGTCATCATGACTAGGGAACACATGCGTAATACGTGCTAAAGGCCAATTATTTCTAGGGATTTCTAAATCCTTAACCAAGACAACATCACCAACTTTCAATGGAGTTTGATCTTGGCTCCACTTTACACGTTTCTGCAACGATTGCAGATATTCCTTGTGCCAACGGGACCAAAACTGATTGGCCAAACACTGTACTCTTTTCCATTGATCTCTATACAAATCTTTAAGGTCTATGTTACCTGATGGAAGTTCTTCGTTTTCGAACTTTCGAGTTAACAAACTTGATGGACTCAATATCTGAGGGGTACTTGGGTCATGAGAAATAGGGACTATAGGGCGGGAGTTAATCATAGCCGACACCTCTGCCATCAAAGTTGTAAGTACCTCATGAGTCAAGGTTTTGATAGGTAACAACATTGCCTCAAGGATCCTACGAGCTACCCCAATCATACGTTCCCAACTGCCACCCATGTGTGAACTATGAGGACTATTGAATAACCATATAGAACCTGAACGTTGCAAGTAGTTTTGCATGGTAGTGTCTTCAACATTGATAGCCTCAGCTTGAATATTATGAATGGCCCCTACAAAGTTTGTTCCACAATCAGAACGATAGACCTTGACCTTACCCCTAATGGAAGTGAACCTACGAAGAGCATTAATAAATGCCGATGATGATAGGTCCTCAATGATCTCTATGTGAACCGCTCTAATGGAGAGACAAGTAAATAACACTCCCCAACGTTTGCTTGAAGCCTGACCACCCCTAGTACGTCTAGAGACAATTTGAAAGGGACCAAAGACATCAACTCCGACATAACTAAATGGTGAAGCTTGCTGAATCCGATCAAGTGGTAAGTCTGACATTTTCTGACTAGCAAAGGAACCTCTTAACCTCCTACAAATAACACAGTTCTGAATAACAGAAGAAACCAATCGTTTGGCTCCAGTAATCCAGAAACCAGCAGTCCTCAAAGCACCCTCGGTGAAATGGCGACCTTGATGATATACAGACATATGGTAATGTATAACAAGCAATCTAGCTACTGGGTGTTTTCCTGGGACAATAATAGGTCTTTTTTCTTTGTCTGGTAGTTCACCACGATTAAGCCTACCACCTACATGTAACAACCCATCAGCATCAAACACAGGGTCAAGAGATACGATACTACTTTGTCTACTGAGATTCCTACCATTTGCAAGATCATCTATTTCACTAGAGTAAAAGTCCCCTTGAACTGTACGCAACACATATAAGCTAGCTTCTTGTAATAAGCCCAAGTCTTTTGGACAAATATGCCACCCTTCACAAGGAAGTCTACTGTGAAATGACCTAGCAATATGTCTAAGTGTAGATATAGCTCTCACTAAACTTTGCCAAGTTGAAAACCGCTCGAACCTATCACTCAGTGATCTCTGAGGTACTACTTTAGTAGCACTAACAACTATCTCTTTACGGATTTCTTTATCACTCTGGGGATCTACAAGAGGAAAGTACTCTGGTAAAACTACATCCTGCAACAAGAATTTAGGCCCATTTAACCACAAACTATCAATCAACTGCGCAACTGTAGCTCCTCTACTACCGATATCAGCAGGATTTTTATCAGAACTAACATAACTCCACTGATCTGAATTTGACACAGAAACTATTTTCTGAACCCGATTACTGACATATGTGTAGAACCTTCTAGAACTGTTGTTCAAATATCCTAAAACAACCTTGCTGTCAGTGTAAAATCTTACATCAGCTAAGTCTGCTTGCAGATGTTCAGAAACTGACCTAAATAACTCGACAGCAAGTACTGCGGCACAAAGTTCTAACCTAGGGATTGTGTGACCTTTTTCTGGAGCAAGTTTGCTTTTACCTGCAACAAAACCAACACGTTTGTTTCCTTCTTGAGTGAAACCAACTACATACACTACGGCGGAAACAGCCTTCTCAGATGCATCTGAAAAGGTATGTAATTCAACCCTAGCCATTTCACTTAAAGACTCAGTCAAGTAACATCTTGGAACCTGAAGTTTTTCCAGATCTTTAAGATTTTCCTGCCAACTCTGCCATTTTTCTCCAATGTTATTGGGAACCAGCTCATCCCAATCAAGCTTTAAAGCCATTAAATCTCTAAGTATAAATCTACCTTTAAGAACTATGGGAGACACAAAGCCTAAAGGATCAAAGACACTGTTTATTGTAGACAGAATACCTCTCTTGGTGAAGGGTTGAACCTCAACATTAGGTTTGAACAAAAAATGATCATCTACAATATTCCAAACAATACCTAAACTACGCTGACTCGGCAACTTGTCAGAATCAAGATCCAGATCCTTTAAACCTTTGGCAAGCTCTTCTATGGGGAAACATTTCATCACTTCTGGGTTATTTGACACAATCTTGTGTAAGCGTAACTTACTATCCCCTAAAACTGATTGAGTTCTTTTTAGCAAATCAACAGCTCTTTCTGCAGAGACCTGTGAAGATAGACCATCATCAACATAGAAGTCTTTCTCTACAAATTCGCGAATATCTTCATCAGAATTTTCTACAGATTTACGAAGACCATAGGTAGCAATAGCTGGTGATGCGCTATTACCGAAGACATGCTTACACATACGGTATTCGACTAATGGTTTGGTTGGGTCATTGTCTAAAAACCAAAGAAACCGCAAAAAGTTTCTGTCACTCTCTGTGACACTAAACGAATAAAACATCTGCTCAATGTCTGAAAGTATTGCAATCTTGTCTTTTCTAAAGCGGACCAATATCCCAAAAAGACTATTAGTAAGGTCAGGGCCTTGTATGAGTACAGAGTTCAGTGACATACCTTCGAACACAGCCGACGAGTCAAACACTACTCTTACTTGATTAGGTTTACGTGGGTGGTATATGCCAAAAATGGGCAAATACCAACATTCTTCATCAGGACCTAACTTAGGTGCAAGTTCAGCATGACCATTACTTAAAAGCTGACCCATAAATTCAAAGAAATGCTGTTTCTTAACAGGGTTTTTCTGAAAGCTCTTTAACAATGTCCGTGACCTGTTAACTGCTTGAACCTTGTTGTTGGGTAATTTATCCCGAGGAGAACGAAAAGGTAAAGGAGCCTCCCAACTACCGTCGGACCTTTTCTTGAAATGATCATTCATAATACTCAGAAATTCCCTATCTTCAATGGACAACGATACCTTATCGTCATCGTGGGTCTTGACAAACAATGGATCTTGGACAGTTACGGACACTTGATCACAAGGTCTGAACAACGATGTACGACCGTTGTTAAATACATGAGTTTTATGCACATTGACAGTATCTTGAACATGAATTTGTCCTAAACATAAGTTACCAATAACGACCCAGCCTAATCCTAGGCGTTGAGCAAAAGGTGCTCCAACTGGACCTATAACTTGATCTAGTACATGGTGAGCTTCAACAATATCTCTTCCTAACAACAACATAATATCAGCATTTTCATCAAATTCTGGCATGTAATTAGCAACATTTACAAGATGCTCGTGACAGCGAGCTTCATCTGGAGTACAGATTTCATTTTTGTCATCTGGTATCTGATCACACTCAATGAGTGTTGGCAGTGCATAACGGACTGAACCATCAAGAGACTCAACTACACAATGTTTTGCTCTACGACCACTCATATTTACAGAACCGCTACATGTTTTAAGTACAAAGCCATAATTTTCGCCCTTAATTCCTAACATACTAAACATTTCAGATTTCATGAGAGACTTGTTACTTTGCTCATCAATAACAACATAACATTTGATTACATTGTTGGGATTGTCTACAGTATAAATATTGACGAGAACAATTTTTGCACAAGATTTTGTATTGTCACATATTTCTGTACAATTGCTTGTAACAAGCTGGCTGGCTGTCCCCTCCCCACCTTGACTTTCACCATATGCAGCAACAGAAGGTGTAGTAGAGCATCTTCCAGAGTCAACAGGAGAATCTCGATGCATGATAGTTGGGTGAGATTTTCTGGAACAAACTGAACACTCAATTTTATTTTTACACTTGCGTGCCATATGCTTATCACTAAAGCACCTGAAACATAGCTTTTTCTCATTTAACACTTTTCTTTTCTCTTCAAAAGATTTATTCTGAAACGCCCGACAATTTTCCAAAGAATGATTTGCTTTGTGTATAGGACACTTTATTTCTGTATGCTCGGTTTTGTGAACTGACACAGATTTCCCGTTCTGCTGTTTGAGGTTTCCTGTACTTCTGGCATCTTCTTGACCCGACTTGCTTGAAGAATCATAGTTGAAGCTTGGATCATTCCGAATACGACTCTGATCCTGAACAAACTTAGCTAATACACTGAATGGTGGAAATGGCACACTATTTTCGATTTTGTATCTAGCCGCTAATGTCATCCATTTTTCTTGAAGGTTGTGAGGCAATTTCGAAATGATCGGATTAACGCCAACAGCAGAATCGAAGTATGACAATATAGTAGTGTACCTTGAATCTTCTTTCAATCCCTCGATTTGTGACAGAATATCTGACAGGTCATACAATTTTGAACAATTCTTCAACGAAATTTTGGGAAATGCTTCCAACAATTTTACAACTGCATCGTAAACATTTTCTGGTGATCCGTAACGATCATCCAAGCGGAACCATATCTTTCGAAGACCTTCAACAGGATCAATAATATACGCCGTCTTAATAGAAATAGCTTGACGCTTTGACACAGGACCCAACCATTTGATCAAGAGGTCGATTTCTTCAGAGGGAGAAGCTCCGATTTCTTTAACCACTGCTTGGAATGTTGATTTCCATGACTGATATGTTTCTGGTTGTTCGTTGAAGGTCGATAGTCTAGACATTAGGATGTCTTTCCTCAACAAAAACTTAGTAGTCATTTACTGTTTGTGATGTTTCTGTTGATTTTCCGTCTGGTTTCATGTGGACAATAGGTTGTTTTGAAACGTATAATGCACTTTTAACTGCTGGATTTACTGTCGAAAGTTCATCAAATCCACTGTGTTCTGAATCTTCGGAAGCTTGTAGCTCGACCTCCGCAATGGCAGCTTCCTGTGTCTCTTGTAGTAGTTTTAAACTAATTTCTAGCTCTGATTTTTGTCTTTGGCTGACGGCTGCTGCAATCTTTTCCTGTTCTTCAATTGCAGCTTTTTTTCGTTCTAACTCGGCCGTTTTCTCGGCATACAATGCTTTTGTTTTTAATGTCTGCAGTTTTATTGATGAAGTTGACCTTCCTGACTGCGATGATTTTGTAGAAGAATTTTCTGCTCTTTGAAGCTTAGATTCTCTGATTCTTTTTAGGAAGTTGTCTGCTGTTTGTCTCTTATTGATAGATAATTGAACCACATCTTCAAGTAACTGTAGACTTTCAGTTGTCTTGACACCTTGTAAGTATCTTTGATAATCAGTAATGTTTGCATCATAAATGTTGAACTGTTTAATAATTTCTTCTTTGACATGTTTCAGTTTCAGTGTGTCATAGCAAGTAAGGTCTTGATTATCGTTGATTACTCGCTGGACTGAACCCCATTGCTTATCAAGGATTTCTTCGAATTTCTGCACTCTTTCTTGATAATTCGCCATGGCTTTGTGCGTTAAGGTTCGTACACGTCTAGACATTCAGGAGCTGAATGTGTATGTGTATACTTATTGATCAGCACTGTGTTTGTCCCCTTTGGACTTCGAAGATGCGTAGAATCTTCTTGAACAATATCGATCTTTTACTATGCTGCCTCGCTATTTTACGGTGGACCCAGGACCAACAAAAGTCAACAACGAGCAGCTAGTATTATACCCATTTATTCACGGAACAGTTGTATTTATCCAAGTGTCAACATTGCCGTGTATGTACGTGTGTGCGTGTGGTAAAAGATCGATGCGACTCAGAAGGCATCTAGGAGTTTTACAGGCAGGTTTTCTAATGAACTGAGACTAAAGCGGCGTGGTACGCGCCATAACGATCACGTGATGTCTAAAACCCTGACGACTAAGGACCAAGTCGGCTATCAGGTTGTTCAATGCTAAATTTTAATCCAGCACAAAATAGTTTGACAGAATTTGTCACACACGAGATTCCGCATGCACGTAGTAAATTATAATTTCTAATGTCTATCTATCAATATTTTGATGTTCTTTTATATACATGTGTCGGTCACTAAGGAGACCCTAATGGTTACTAAACATAATTTCTGAGGTTTCGTGTTTTGACATGCATAATTGTCATATTAAAAACACAATGATTACTTTGATTCAAATATAAAAAGAAAAGATTAATAATCCAAAAGTTAGTCATTCTGCTTATACACTTTAACAATTAGCAAACCTTCTTTAAAGATTACAATCATGGAATAAAGAAAGGTGTCAGATACTGTTGATTGAATAATACAAACACTGTAAATAATTCTAAAAATCATTAAAATGAATACCTTTGCAACATGTTTGTACAAAACAAGTAAACATTTTAAGAAATAATATAATTGTGCTAAGAAAATTATTAACTAAATATTTGTCACAAATTCCCGTTGTGACAACATCCCCTTGCTGGGAAAACAATGCTCCTGCATTGTTACTTCTCCAATGTGAATAATCCATGAGATAACTGCATCGTTAATTAAAAGTTGAGAAAATACCGTTTGCTTGATGAAACTTATCCTTTAGAAGTTTCAGAAAGCCATTATGAAGTTAAATACTGTATGCGAAAGTCAGAGTAATTTTTGTAATAAATTAATAACACAAACACTCTGAATTGTAATAATTATTAAATAAACATGTTTTATAGTCGTTTGTATTTGTCGTTTTCAGATGAATAGTCGTTTTCAGACTGATTGACATGTTTATGACACTTTAAAAAACTGTGAGATACGTGCAATCCATTCTTGTGAACTGGTTTCTTCCTCAGGTTTTTCAACTGTAGGAATATGTTTCTCCAAAAACTGAACATTTTCGAAGAACACTTTTCCTTCTATTAACTTCTGTAGAATATTGTCACATAAATTCAAACACTGATTTAAACCTTGTTTTCCTTGTCGGTTCTGTCTGGTGTTATGAATAAATGTTCTAATTTTATTTAAAGCGTCCATATTTCTTACAAATATTCTGCAATTTTCCTTCATCATATATTCAAAGTGTTGTTTAAACTGTTTGTTTTGTAGTTCGCGGAGTTGAAGTTTGTATTGATCCTCTTCATACTCTTTCACTTGCACTTTAAGTTGTTCAAGCTTTTCCTGACATGTTGATGAATGGCAGATTTTGCTATTTTCCATTTCAGTTTGGCATTCTGCGTTTTTAGCGCATTTAGCAACTTCGTTAATTGAATAATTATTGTTAGACATAGAAGTTAATATTTCATTGTTACTCACTGTTGCTATTACATTCTGCGCATTTGAAGATTTCTGATGGTTGTACTTCTTTAATCGTTCGGCGTCACGCTGAATTCTTTTAGTTGACTTTTGCCTTTGTTTCCTCCCTGGTGTAAATTTAGTAAAGCACTTTCGTGCAAAATGTCCGTACCTTCCACTTTTGAAGCATTGGCTGTTTACAGCTGGACATCTTTCCATGTGCCATTTCTGGCTGGTGTTGTGACCACAGCGGTAGCAGAGCGTATGTATCTGATGGAACCCATGAGTTCGCCCGGTATGGTTGTGCAGCCATTTCCGTTCTGGCATCTGCTTCAGAGTCCATCTTATGAATTTGTTCGTCTCCATGACATCATATTTAATACAAACTTGCTTGTGAGTAGAGTCCGAGAAAGTTACAGAAAGATAGAACTTCTGTATACGCGGATTATGTCCACCAATTATGACAAAGGTAAATCTTTGTCACATCACTATCGCACGTGCGTCACACTTAGTCTAAGTTAAGTGGGGGAATTAACAATAAAACATCTTTTTGTATATAATATATTATCCTTTTATTTAAAAGTTACACTGTCCAAGTTATAAAATTAACCAAATAGTTTGACAGAATTTGTCACACACGAGATTCCGCATGCACGTAGTAAATTATAATTTCTAATGTCTATCTATCAATATTTTGATGTTCTTTTATATACATGTGTCGGTCACTAAGGAGACCCTAATGGTTACTAAACATAATTTCTGAGGTTTCGTGTTTTGACATGCATAATTGTCATATTAAAACACACAATGATTACTTTGATTGAAATATAAAAAAAAAGATTAATAATCCAAAAGTTAGTCATTCTGCTTATACACTTTAACAATTAGCAAACCTTCTTTAAAGATTACAATCATGGAATAAAGAAAGGTGTCAGATACTGTTGATTGAATAATACAAACACTGTAAATAATTCTAAAAATCATTAGAATGAATACCTTTGCAACATGTTTGTACAAAACAAGTAAACATTTTAAGAAATAATATAATTGTGCTAAGAAAATTATTAACTAAATATTTGGCACAAATTCCTGTTGTGACAATATTATACCATACCATATACTATACCATACAATTACACATACTAAACCACACCATACCACATACTATACCACACCATACCACATACTATACCACATACTATACCACACCATACCATATACTATACCACACCATACCTCATACTATACCACACCATACCACATACTATATCACACCATACCACATACTAAACCACACCATACCACATACTATAATACACCAAACCACATACTATACCACACCATACCACATACTATACCACACCATACTAAATACAATGCCACACCATACAACATACTATACCACACCCTACCACATACTATAGCATATCCAAACCACATACCATAACTTACCATACTATATGACACTATACTTTACCATACCATACTATACTATACCATACTCTACTATATATACCATTGCAAACCATACTGTAATGTACTATACCGTACCACACCGCACCACACCACACTATACCATAATACACAACACACCACCAGACCTCACGCAAACCACCACATACTATACTCTATTCATGTATCAAATGTTCAGGTGAGTAAGTTATGGTCTTTTGCCCTCTTGTTTTCTTTTTCTTTTTTTTTATTTATACAGCCATAGCTAGATGTATAAACGAATAACAAAAAAGGGAAGATTGGGTGTTGAGTGGTTTAGGGGGGAGATTGGACGTGGGCAGCAGGGTTGCTTATGTTTTATATGTTTGTGTGCTTTTGCATGCAACATTGTTGAGCCAATAAGTGGGTTGGAGTTGTTTCACCAAGACAACTTGTATTTGTTTTGTGATATGAGAACCTGTTGGGGCAAGTGTGAGGTTGGTGCACCCTAGAACCTGGTTTAAACCCCCAGTGGCAATTTCATTTGCCACTGACCGTTCCAAGGCGGTAACCCCTCGGGTTCTCCTTTTTGTTAATTGTTAGTGGTGTCTCTTTTGAAACTGATCATTTTATTAACCATGCTCTCTCCCTCTCTTCTTCTTGACTGTGTGGGGAGGCTGTTTTTTCTGAATGTGGCGATTCCTGATATGCATATTTCACCTTTGCATAAATGACGGATGTTTTATCATATTGCATGTGAACTTGTTACTCTAAAAATAACGGATCTCAGGACAAATAAAAACTGAAATGGTTTTACTCACCAGTGCAAAAAAATCCATTTTTTTCTTAAACAAATGAAAACAAGTAAAATGGCCTCCATTTTGAACATTCAACATACACGATTAGTTCGTCTCAGGTGACGTCACACTACCGATGCACGTTCTGAATCTTGATTTTCGCGCTTAAAATGGTAATATGCCGATTTTGCCCCAGGGCTGTACTAGCCCCTTGAACTTGTTTTTGTGAATTAAAAACTCCACTCACCCATCAGCTCAACAATGCTGCATGCAAAAACACAAATACGGCAAAAACTGGAAAAATACTGTCGACTTATTTCCACCCTGCATTGCTCCTGTTACTACTCGTCAATCGTCGATCATCTCGGTTTTATTCATTTGAGTAAGCTTTTACTCGGATTTTTTTTCGTGATAATTCTTACCTAACATTCCGAAAATCATATTTTAACCACTAGCTTCAAACGGTAAAACTCGGAGAGGAAAGGAAAAATACGGACGTTGCGTCGGAATAATTATGATTTGTATTTCAATAGATAAAGGTATGGGTTTATAGTCTGTAATTACTGAACGAATTTAACCGACTTCCACATTTACCCCCCGATCACTGGATATATATGTCGTCCGTTAACAGTCGTAGGCAGCCACGGAACATTGGCTTATACTCCTCATTGGTACCCATTTATAAACCTGGGTGAAGAGAAGCAATGAAGGCGTAAATTCTTGCTTAAGGAAATAAGCGGTCGGACTAGGGCTCGAACGCGGGACCCCTCGATTCCCTGGGCTACAGCTGCCTTGGGTAAATTCGGACGTGTAAATAAATTTTAAAAAACTATCTGTATACTTAAAGCAATAAACTTATTATTTGTTCTAAAGTATTTGATTCTATAAGTGTTTCAATCATCACAAGTTTACGAAATTACAAACACATTCGTTGTTAGAAAGCTAAAATCTGTGGACTGAACAAGGTATTTTTTATTTATTTTTTATTTTCTTGGACTTGGTGGTTTTGCATGCTTGTTTGTTCCTTTTCACGTTTCTTTCATCACTCATCAACAACTAATAATATGTACACTTATGGCGTGTAGATGCAGCTACTGGTCTTTCTGGCAATGCTGGCGAAATAAATAATTATTCAATAATCGACCGAAACTTTGTAAACTTTATACGCTAGGTCTATATCAGTCTGAAGGTAACTTTTGCTCAGGAACTCAAACATCAATTATGGATCACTAAAATCAAGGACAGGCTGTACACTGGGAATAAGCAGTTGTTCTGGCATCTCTAAAGTGTTGTTCATGTTCATTGCGCGCTCAAATATCCATTTATTGATTAGAGCTGTCCGTTCTACAGGTGTTGTCGATTCTGGCGTAACATTAGTAAGTTTGCTAGGATCGCATGCTTTCATAGGAACTGCTCTCATTCTGAGCTCGGATATAAGCGCTTGTAACAGCATTATCCCCGGCATTATCCCCGGCACGAAACAACAAACTTGCAACGGAGTTTCTAATAAATATGACGAGCATGTGTCATTATAGACAGATTTGATTATACTGTAGGATCAAGTGGTCGGAGAAAGTCGGTGTGGTGCAGAGGAAAGACTATAAAAGTTATGTTTTCTTCCATAGCTCTTTCGATGATGGCTAGTGCTTCATGTGAGCCATGACCGTCCAACAGCATAAGTTGGGGTCGTTCAGGACCACAATGTTTAAGAAACACGTGGTTGAACCAGTGCTTCCCAATTTCATTAGAGATTCACTCTTTATTCTGAAAAGTCCAGACAGAATCTTCTGGGGCATCATCTATCCGAAAGCTAATACTCGACCTCGTGGTATTGCCTTTTGTATTTAGCACTGAAGGCATTCGTCTACCATTTGCATTTACACAGGCCATTACAGTGATATTCGATGGTTTGGAGCTTGCTTTGCTAACAACAGACCTGTCACCTTTTTCTGCATAAACACGAACGGGACTGTGCTCCATGTTGAAGCTAGTTTCATCAGTTCCACACTCGCTCTGAATGTTCACCATTGTTGCCGTCTGCGATCACTACCCAAAGCATCAAAATACTTGCCAAAAACTTTCTGGATTAAGCATATGTACACGAACTGATGTTAACTTCTCTGGCTTCCCCAGAACTAACTCGTGATACCTATGTCTGAGACCTTCAGACCAATCTTTTCTCGCATATTTAGACTGAATCTTCATTCGGGAGCACAGTTCATTTGTTCACAAGTATCTGACTTTTACTTAAACCGAATCCAAGCTTTGCGGCCATTTTTATACTTAATACAATTTTGGAATCTTATTCAGGGTCAGTTCAGGCGGACTTGAGCCCGAGTCTCCCGGATCGAGTAACCAAAGTGGATTTTGGCATATTGAACTGCTTGACTACTTGCCGTACAGTGAGCCCACCTTCAACCGCTTAAACAGCCTTCTCCAAAGAGTATTGTTCATACATCATAGTTTTACCCCGTTTCAAGGCGACCGTCTTTTCGGCATGTCTGTAAACCCATTCTAATTTAATGAGCCATCTTAATATTGATTACAAGACAGTTTAAATATACGCTGCGGGGCGCCGGTGTGTTAGAGGTGGTCTTTCATAGCATTGTACTAAAACTGTATTCATGATCCATTTGCGCGTAATCACACTCGGTTGACTAGAATGGGGGGGGGGGGGGGAAGGGGCCTTAAGCAACAAACAAAGAACCATCTATAAAAGTAATATGGTATAACTTTCATTGTTTTTAACCTGAAATATAAAAAGAAAACTTTAGCTTCGTGACAAACGTTATCAAATCTTATTTCACTTCATCGTTTGATTTTCTCATTTTTTTCCTTTACTAAATAGCGTAACCAAAACAAAGATATGTAATAAAAGAATGTTAGATATTTGTGTTTGTCGAGAATGTTTTCTACTTGTGACACATAAGAACTTTTGAAACTGATAATTGTAATACCATGCTCTCTTTTCCTCTCTATTTTTTGGTTGTGTGGGGAGGCTGTGTCTGCTGGATGTAGCCATTCCTGATATGCATATTTCACTTTTTGACAGTAGAAACCAAGATTACAACGCTTAACAGATCAACCTCTCTTGAAAACTGGCTCATACTTGGGCTTTATCAGTATGGGTTTCTCTATAAATAGTGATATCTCCGAAACCATTGCAGCATCGGAACGTTTTTTAATAAGCAGAGTAGATGGTGGAATTAATGTCACTATATACTGCGACAGCAATTTAGTCCGATTGATAACCCGGCTCGCGTCTACCCTTCGCCGGGCACTATCCCAACGGCAACCGAATATACAATTACTTTCTTCACTTCCCTAAAATGGACATGGAAAGAATTAAATAGTTATTGTCATCCTCATCACCTATAACTTAAAAACATTAAAGATATAATATCAAGTTTAGGTATCATATTCGATTACGAACGTTGGATTGTATTCTTTCATCTAGCTATCATAACATAAAGGATTTATTATGTAGATCTAGGCGTCTCTTTCATTATATTATAATTATAGCATTAAATCGGTTGTGCATTTTACTTAATATAATGATCCTGCTTCTACGTGTTCTATATGTCCGTATTTTTTACTTTGGTGAACATTTCATACGGGATCAATTCGGACAAATAAATATTGTAATTTTTGCACTTGTTGAATATTAATTCATCTTTTCATAGACACTTTTAGCGACAGT
Organism: Corbicula japonica; assembly: GCA_038501625.1. Taxonomy (NCBI): domain Eukaryota; kingdom Metazoa; phylum Mollusca; class Bivalvia; order Venerida; family Cyrenidae; genus Corbicula; species Corbicula japonica. The sequence continues at coordinate 2,289,739 of JAZAYU010000045.1, forward strand.
TTCAAGTATAGTTAACTTCATTTTGATTAAGCGTTTATCTGATTTTAGTTTGGTTTTTCACCACTGGAAACCTGCAGATTATATCAAGTCAGCAAGTATCAGCCGAATTTCAATAGCAAGTTATAAACTGATCGAGAGTACTTAAAGTTAGCTCCCTGGTTTAAGAAATATTTTTGCTGTAGCTATTATTGGGCAACTATCAAACATCATTCAAAAAAACTAATGCCTTAACTGCGCTTTACTCGCGTTCTTAAATATAAATTCCTTTTTTTTCTCTTTCAATTCTGTGCAGTTCTTTCTTAAAGGCCTTTTGTTGCTTTTTTCGTATTTCTACTTAGTTTTGAGGCTTTTGATTTGTGAGACAGTGGGAAATGCTTATTCATTACTTCTTCAGGCGAGTCAACGCTTCACACAAATTTGGTTTTATAAATAAACATAAACATTTAAATGACCAGATGAATGCCCCCAATGCTAACTAAAAAAGGCAAAACCAAGAGGTTTAACCACTAGCCGTCATTTATATTGACGCCACTAATATAGGCAGTGCAATACTTGGACTATAGCCTGTAATCAATAACTTCCAAAGCCTTTTCATCAGGAACTTCCTTCATGGTTTCAGTTTCAGGTTCTTCACTCAGAATCCCGTCAGCACTTACCTGGAACAGAAATTCAACTGTTTCTACGTTTGTCGGTACAAGTTCGTCGACATATACCAGGACAAAGGCCTCCTCGGTTTCTGTGTCCAGTGGAGTGGCTGTCAGTATATTCTGAATTACAGACCCAGATGAGTCTTCAGTCAAGTTCTCTAACGTGTCAGTACTGACATCGGCTGCAGTATCGACCGGACAGTCGAGAGTAGAATGTAAGATTGACTGAAGGACATCAGCTGCTGCTTTGGTGGAGAAGGCTACGTCAAACTCTGCCACTTTCGCCTTGGGCATAGGCTACATCGGGAATAACTGTTGGGTCTAATGGGGTACCCTGAACCCGCAACAGATAATGTCGTGGGTTATGGGATCCGCCCAGGTCTTTCCAAAAGCCCTTAGGAAGCTAGAGTGGCCGAGTGAGACTAAGTTGTCAACTCGTCCAACTTTTTTAGCAACTTGAATACAGCTCTATCAAAACGGCTGAGTCAAGTTACAGGTGTAGCTAGGTAACTCGTCCAAGATAATGCCTTCCGCCCTAGCTATCTTCAGAAACTCTGTGCTATTATGTGAGCCATGACCGTCGAATATAAGGAGCTGCGAACGAGCTTGACTGATATTTGGAAGGAAATGGTTTTTAAACCAGAGATGACCGATGCCCTCTTTGGTCCGACCACAATCACTTACACTGAACTAAGCACCGTGGTTGGAACTGTGCATGATTCAATGACGAAACCTTGAACTTCCTTCGATATCTTGCAAGGGGCTGTCTGTATCCCTGTCAAGTCCATATTCAAGATCCTTTCGGGAAACTGGTTGAAATTATTTTCGTCAAGTACGTTCCTAAGGGCGCTGAAGTAGGCCCCGATCCGCAAACAAGGCCGACGTTCTTCAAGAACGTCCCTCTGCTAAAGCTAATGCCGAGTAGTTACAGAATGCACGAGTGCAGTCTCATATTCAGCTGAAAGTTTTGAAATCGTTCCCCAGACACTACAAGGATTTTCTCGACCTGTGACTATATCGGACATCGTCAACTTATCAACCTTTTTGGGGGTTGTCCCGGTTAGCTCAGTTGGTTGCGTCGCGGGAATTGCAGGGCTAGGCGCTGTCGCCGTGACGGTGCGGGTTCGCTCCCAGCTAGAGGCACTATCATTAGGAGCACCAAACTCCACTACAGACATGCCATTGTTAACAGCCGTTACAGAGGCACTCCTGTATTTCTCTGCCCATTTAATTTTATACTTTGGCACTGTGAGAAAATGAAAGACCATAAAGAAAAACAGGTAATGGAATTAATTTGTATAAATTTAACTGTATAAAACATATAACACTTTTACAAAACAAGAACCTAACTATACAAGTAATGAATACTTCAAGTCCAACACTTCACACAGTCATCTTTATTGCAATACTAAAACTGTCAGTATATTGTATGAACAATAACAACATTCAAAAATGTTGCCATTCGTTCAGAGTCGGGTCATTGGATTTGAAGCCAATTTTGCAGTTTTGCATAGGTCCCTTAAAGCGGAAAAACTTTTCTGGGCATATTTTAGCCCTGAGATAGCAAGGGCTTTGAAAAAAATGTTAGAATGTCCGTCAATTTCAAAGTGTCTTTGTAGAAAGCACACACAGTGTCTTAGGGACTCATCTGCATATACAGCAATGGCATTGGGGTCTCTTCGGTTGCTTGGCTCTTTGGAGAGAAGTAAACTGGACCGGCTTCAAGTTGCTGAACACCCGAATGGTGTATACCAACAGCGTACATATTCCTTATAATGATGTTATTCATCCTATGATTGTAAAAATCATAATAAAGATGACAGTAGCACGAAAACGAGCCATTTCAAAAGTAAAATCAATACAAAAGCAGATCACTCAACAAAAACACAACATATCATTCAGGATTAAGAGAAAATTATAAATGTTCATAATTGTTATTTTTTAGAAACAATTAAAGTGATATTTTCTAAAAAGTGAAATATCATTCTCTTTATCTGTCATATATCTTTATTTTAATTTTAATTTAATTTTTAATTGTAAGTGGTGTCTCTTTTGAAACTGATCATTTTATTAACCATGCTCTCCCCTCTCTTCTTCTTGACTGTGTGGGGAGGCTGTTTTTTCTGAATGTGGCAATTCCTGATATGCATATTTTACCTTTTTATGATATTGTCTTAATTTAACATCTGTTTAGTATTTCTCAAGTTAAGAAATATACCAATTGTTGAGCTGGAAGTGGAACGCAATGTAGAACAGAAATGGGTTTTGTTTATAGATACCAAAAGAAGTTAACGCACATGATATAATTTTACACAGTTTTATTGTCTAATCTTAGTCTAGAAGTTTTTATTGATAAAATTTATTCACTAAGGAAATTGGAAAAAACAAGGTCGGATCAGTTATCCACCGTCTTACTACTAACGTAGCTACTTTTTTAGTGTACCATACATTAGTAATCGTTATTCTAATTACATTTCCTGAAAAAAGGTGAAATATGCATATCAGGAATTGCCACATTCAGAAAAACAGCTTCCCCACATAGTCAAGAAGAAGAGAGGGAGAGAGCATGGTTAATAAAATGATCAGTTTCAAAAGAGACACCACTAACAATTAACAAAAATGAGAACACGAGGGGTTACCGCCTTGGAACGGTCAGTGACAAATCAAATTGCCACTGGGTGTTAAAACCAGGTTCTAGGGTGCACCAACCTCACACTTGCCCCAACAGGTTCTCATATCACAAAATACAAGTTGTCTTGGTGAAACAACTCCAACCCGCTTATCGGCTCAACAATGTTGCATGCAAAAGCATACAAACATATAAAACATAAGAATCTTATAGCATTGCAAAGCCAAAGGGCGGGTACTCAATGATCTTACCGAGACCAGGCTCCAAGGTAATAAAACTAAGATTTGAGATCAGTCTCAAATCTTAAGAATCTGATTGACTTAAAAGTTTTATGATCTTCAGTAAAATCAGCAAGAATCCGATGACAGGGATGAAAGAAACAAATCGAGCTTCTAGGTTAGTAGTAATAACATTTGTTTTGTTTATAAACCTCATTGTGTTTCTATAAATAGATGAAAAGGGAACTTTGAAAGCCCCCGAACACGACAAATACGAAAATACTGCAGGCTCGGTTTGATTGAGCCTGTTCACGTGCAGTAATGGGAATGCATATTTCTGCCCACGCCGCCTAGCCCCGGGTTGAGCGCAACTCAATATTTACACCAATGAACAGTACAAAATCGATCCATCCCAAACGATGGTATGCATATGGCGGTGAACATGGAACCTTCAATGAGGTATTTTCAGATTAATACCATTCCATGTTCGGTGGCGTATGGTCCCCAGATTAAAGAATGGGTTTGCCCTAAACGAGAAAACAATGGGCGAACCTCAACAGAATAGAATTTTGACAGGGGATCTTCGAATATAAATCCTGCATATCACAGACAATGCCAAAGGCAATATTTAAAAAGCAGGAAGTATATCCTCGGGGGTGATTGGACAATATCCATAACCTTACTGGCTGGGATATTAAAACCACTTATTTTTAAACTACCGAAATATTAAAACAAAAGTAATTTTTGAAGTACTATTAACTTAATACATAAGTATCGTGCTCAACGACCTTCAAAGGACGTAACTGATAACAGCACTGATTGAATGAACGGGTAGACTTTTTACAGCCGCCACACGGCACAAACAACGCTAATGTGATATTGAAATAGATGAAAAGGGAACTTTGAAAGCCATAGAAAACGACAAATATGAAAATACTGCAGGCTCGGTTTGATTGAGCCTGTTCATGTGCAGTAAAGGGAATGCATATTACTGCCCACGACGCCTAGCCCCGGTAAAGATTAATCAGAAAAAAAGGAAGTCGTTAATGGGATTTGAACCCGCGACTTCCAGTTCGGCTTCCAAGTCCAACGCACTTACCGATTGAGCGATATGACCTAACCCCTTTGGGCTTTAACACCATCCTAAACGTCACTAATACGCAACTGATTATCATTTTAATGATTTATTATTTCTGTTATGATAAATATTAATTTAATGAATTGTGCAAATACCCATTTAAGAGGTTTGTTTTACGAGGGTGACAACGTCAATTTTCAATAAGGCCCTCAAAGTATGTACATGTGCATAGACATTTGACAAAGATAAACAGTATAATATGGTAACAAATAAAAATTACATAAGTAACAAAACTACAAAGCTACAAAACCAGTTCCAATGGAACTACATTTTATGATAAGGCGAAAGCTTTCTTCCAGCTTATGTATTTCGCTTCGAATTGCTGAACTGTGTTAGAACTTTTTACATATTCTGAAAAAGAATTCCAGATGTGTAAATAAATGTTTTGCGAATGAGTTCACTGTTTGGTTTAGGTGGATAGAGCTGGGGATTTGAAACTGACCGCAAGTTTTTTAATGTATGTCGGGTGTGAATAGGAAATGTTTTTTCAAGTAAACTGGAGCTTGGTTATTGAAAACTTTGAACATGAGTATGGCCTTTTGATAGTTTACGCGTTTAGGAAAAGTCACCCAATTTAACAGTAAGAAAAGATCCGCCGAAAGAGTAGCAAAGTCTTTATCAAGAATAATCCTTGCTGTCCGCTTTTGAAATTTTACTAATCTATACTCAAGACTATGTGTACAATTTCCCGAAATTAAACAGCAGTAATCAAAATGTGGTAAAATGTATGCGTTGTAAAATTGTATTCGCATTTTAAAGGTAGGAACTTTTTGATACGGATGAAGAGAAAAAGAAGAGAATTGCACTTTTCAGGACTATGTCAACTTGTTTGTCGCAAGATCGAGTGTTTTCGATAGTGATTCCAAGAAGTTTCTCTGAACTAGTAACACACAATTCACTGTCGTTATAAAAGATATTGGGAAGTGTTTCATTTATGGTACTCATTTTATTTTTAAAAGATAAATACATAACTTTTGTTTTTGTCACATTAATTGACATGTGACTTGATTTGCATCATCTTTGAATTGCTGATAAGTCTTCTTTGAGGCAAGCGGCAATGTTTGGCACTGACCTGCCCGCAACAGAATGTGTCGTATCAGCTACGGTAGATTTAAGATGGAGTGGCAAGTCATTTATATGCAGAATAAAAGAATCGGGCCAAGTACAGAGCCTTGGGGAACACCTGTAACTACAGGGTCGGGTTCCGATTGGATACCAGAAATATGAGTTTTCTAAGAGCGACCCTGTAAGTTTGATGAAAACCAGGAGATCGCTGCCTGTATGCTTTGAGTTTTTGAATGAGATCTGCTTGATTTACTAGGTCAAATGCTTTGAAAGATCACTGCTGCGTTGTTGTCAATAGCTGTAATCCAATCGTCTATAAGCCTGGTGAGTGCAGTTTGACAGGAATGGTTTTCACGAAATCCCGATTGTCTATTAGATAAAAGGTTGAAATTTTCCAGATATGTTTTTCAGATAGATACTAACATGACGCTCTAGTATCAACGAACAGATAGGTAAAACAGAGATTGGGCGGTAGTTGTTCTTGTCGGTTGCATTTCCATTTAAATATTGGGATAACTTTAGCCAATTTGAAACACTTCGGAATTATGATTGCGAAGCAATACTGTTATTAAAGAGTTTCACGAGCAACGGCGTTATAATAGATGCAGACATTTTTAAACATTTTGCACTTAAATTGTCTGAACCTGTGGACTTCGTCGTGTCAAGAGATTTTAACTGATTTGCAACAAACTTGTGAGCAATAGGGGGAATTATAAAACACGACTCGTCCTGCAGTTTGTCATTATTCGTTTCTTTTAAATGTCCAACCAATTTGATTGGTGAATTACATCGTGTTGTTAATAGGCTAGGTACACATTTGAAAACTGCTTATTAAATATATTTGCTGTCGTATTGGGATCAGTAACTGGATTTCCATCGGCATCATTCATGAATTGCGTTTGATGCTTTGGCTTTAGCCCAGATATTTCACGAAGATTGTTCCATAGTTTCTTTTGGGTTTTTCTTATTTGAACTTATTTCAGCACTATAAAAATCACACTTTGAGTAAAAAATGAGTGTTTTTACCTTTTTTCTGATAAATTTATATTTAAGATTTTCTCCATGTTTATAGCATGTTTCCCGTATTTTAATAGTATGCAGGATTTCCGAGTTTATCCAGTTTGGTTGAGAGATTTTGTTTTTAAAGGCGCATGCTTATCTTAAACTTCTTTGTTAAGTCGAAAAAGAAATTAAAATCACCGTCAATGTCATCAAAACTATCTAATAGTGACCAAGGTTGTGAGGAAAGATCATTTAGAAATTCAGACTCGTTAAAATATTGCATTTCTCTGTAGCAAATTGTTTTGTATACGGGTTCTTTCAAGTAACTTGAACTTAGTTCTCGTCTCAAACAAATCGGAAGATGATCACTTATTGAATAGCAAGGAACTGTAATCGTGTTATTATTTTCAGGTGTGTTAGAAAAAAAGATGGTCTATCAATGTCTGAGAATGACTTGTGATGCGAGTTGGATTTTGGACAAGTTGTGTAAAGTTAAATGACTTAACCAGTTTTGAGTAGTACGGTCATCTTTCAATAAATCGTAGTTATAATCACCTAGAATACTTTATCTTCAAGAAATGTTTTTTCAAGAATGGAAGCAAAGTTTGGCAACCATTCTGAATTAGATGAAGGTGGCCTGTAAGAATATTGTAGTTAGAAAGATTTAGAATTGTGTTGTTTGATTTCTAAACACAGTGGCTCAATTGAAGAAAGTTCTAGATCATGGCGTTGAGCACAAATTAAGTATTCTTTAACGTATATAATTTAGCACCCGCTATTGGATTTTGTTTTCGAAATATTTTGTAACAGCCCAGTTCCAGTTCACTATAAAAAAGAATCATTAAGAAAAGTTTCACAGAAACAAAGAATGTCAATGTTTTTATTTTGACAAATAATCAATTTTATCTCGTCCAGTTTTGGATAAAGATAGTGAATGTTAAGATGAAAAATGTTAAGTCCTTTTTTAGAAAACCACTTTTCAAAATTTAATCACTGTCTCTGTTAAACGTTTGAATTTCCGTTGAAGTGCTAAAACTTACATCTGTCTCTTAAACGTTTGCACTGTGTTCCAGTAAGTCGGCATGTTTACTTTCCGTTGTCTTGTATCTGTTGGTTCGCATCGTATGGTGTCTGGTTGTAGAGACTGTTGATATTGACCTCCGTTGGACTGAGCTGGGGGCTGATTGGTTTGGCCATGTGCTGATATGAAGTTGTCTGGTCTCGGGTGTGAATGGTGTGAATTCTGGCTGCATTGGTTAAGAGAGTTCGGGGAACTGATGTTGACTGTTTTGATTGTTGACAGTGTTCCTTCGCCACCCTGATAACCTCCCTTCTTGAAAATTTGAATCCTTATTTAACGAATTCTGAGTTTCAGTCCCGTTACAGCTGTTAGTTTTGGGACAAGTCTTGTCAAGACTTTACACATTAACAAGAACTCTACGCATTTTTGTGCCAAGAATGTTGCCACCTTTCTTATTTAAGTGTATATTGTCTCGGTACAATGACTGGTCAGGATTCCCCTCAATCAAGAAGTCTGTCCTTGTCTATGTAAGTATGGCCGTTTTTCTTTCAGACAGCCGTTAGGAAAAGATTTGACTTTTGGACCACACTGTTGATGAGTCTGTCCTGTTTTTGCGGAAGAATATTTGACATTGACACCTGGACTTTTCTCTGATTATCAGCAGAAAACCGTTGACTGTTCTGTTGAGGCGAAGGCCGAATATTCTGAAATATTCCTGAAAATAAAAAAAAATATTATAAAAAGATATTTTACAGCGCTCTGCAGGCCTGGTGATAAACCCATCTACAGTTGATCACTATGCTTACCTCTTTGGTTGCGCGACGGTGGCAGGGGTTTAAGAGTTTATGAAGGTTTATGGGGAAATCTTTTCTTAAAAGAACCTAGAAGCTCGATTTGTTTCTTTTATCCCTGTCATCGTGTTCTTGCTGATATGACTCCAGGAGCTCTGGTCTCGGTAAGATCATTGAGTACCCGCCCTTTGGCTTTGCAATGCAATTAGCTTCTTATGTTTTATATGTTTGTATGCTTTTGCATGCAACATTGTTGAGCCGATGGGTGGGTTGGAGTTATTTCACCAAGACAACTTGTACTTGTCTTGTGATACGAGAACCTGTTGGGGCAAGTGTGAGGTTGGTGCACCCTAGAACCTGGTTTAAACCCCCAGTGGTAAATTGTTTTGCCACTGACCGTTCCAAGGCGGTAACCCATCGGCTTCCTTTTTTCTTTAATTGTTTGTGGCGTCCATTTTTTAACTGATTATTGTAATACCATGCTCTCTTTTCCTCTCTACTTTTTGGCTGTGTGTGTGTGGGGGGGGGGGGGCTGTGTCTGCTGGATGTGGCCATTCCTGATATGCATATTACACTTTTTTATCAACTTGGTCATATCGTTTGCCTTGCCTTAGATATATAGATTAGTTTTTAGCTCGACTATTCGAAGAATAGGGGAGCTATCCTACTCGCCCCGGTGTCGGCGTTGGCGTCAGTTAAACAAAAAATGCACTTTGGTCCATAACTTGAAAACTACTTATGATATAAACTTGAAACTTGGAATACATATTCACCATCAAATTCTACATCATTACCAACAACACCCATAACTCTGCTACAAATACTTTTCAAGTTATGCCCCTTTTTCACTTAAATTTTGCATTAAGGAAAATATGCACTTTGTTCCATAACTTATAAACTACTTGAGATATCAACTTGAAACTTGGAATATATATTCATCATCGAATTCTACATCATTACCAACAAGACCCATAACTCTGCTGTCAATATATTTCAAGTTATGCCCCTTTTTGCTTATATTTTGTGTTAAGCAAAATATGCATTTTGCCCATAACTTTAAAACTACTTGAGATATTGCCTTGAAACTTGAAATATGTTTTCACCATCAAAATCTACATCATAACCAACAAGACTCATAACCCTACTTCCAATATTTTTCAACTTATGCCCCTTTTTCACTTAAATTTTGCGTTAAGGAAAATATGCACTTTGGTCCATGACTTATAAACTACTTGAGATATCAACTTGAAACTTGGAATATATATTCACCATCAAATTCTGCATCATAACCAACAAGACCCATAACTCTGCTGTCAATATATTTCAAGTTATGCCCGTTTTTCTTATAGTTTGTGTTAAGCAAAATATGCATTTTGCCCATAACTTAAACTACTTGAGATATTGCCTTGAAACTTGAATTATATTTTCACCATCAAAATCTTCATCATAACCAACAAGACCCATAACCCTGCTTCCAATATTTTTCAAATTATGCCCTTTTTTCACTTAAATTTTGCGTTAAGCAAAATATACACTTTGCCCTTAACTTTAAAACTACTTGAGCTATCACCTTGAAACCTGGAAAATATATTCACCATCAAATTCTAGATCATTATCAACAAACCCATAACTCTGCTACCAATATTATTCAAGTTATACCCCCTTTTCACTTATGCAATTGTCCCATAATTTTGAAATTACAGGAGATATTACTTTGAAACTTGGAATATAGGTTTGCCATCAGTTTCTAAATCATTATCAACAAGATCCATAACTCTATTGGGAATATTTCTGTAAGTTATGCCTCTTTTGCATTCAGTTTTTACCTCGCCTATTTGATATTTCATTGAAACTTTAAATATTTTTTCACCATCAAAATCTACATCATTACCAACAAGACCAATAACTGTAATACAATTACTCTACAAGTTATGCCCCTTTTTCCACTGTTCCTTTTTTTTCACTTATATTTTCACTTAAGTGCACTTCATCGATAACTTTGCAAATACTTAAGCTATCAACTTCAAACTTCCATTATATTTTCATTTCAGTTCTTTTTCTGTAACATTACTGAAGTGATTGATATTGAACTAAAAGTAAATGTCTCTAATAAAAAATTACTTACAAGTTTTCTAACAAATCCAGAAATATTTCATAGTTATTCCCCTATTCAGTTTAATATTTATGGTACATTAAGGAATTATTTCTGTTATTTGAAATGAATTTCTCCCTTACCATTCACTTGTTAATATTTTTCCTGATTGCACATGAATGTATGGCCAAAGTTGTTATTGTTTTAATCTCCATATTGCATTTGTTTAAAATGATTCGAATAGTCGAACGCGATGTCTCCTCTGACAGCTCTTGTTAGTTTTCAATTTAGTATTTTCTTCTTGAAGTATGAGACTTTCGCCGTTTGATTTAGAAAGTTCGGTTTTCAATTTAGTAAAAAGGTTGAATATGCATATCAGGAATTGCCACATTCAGAAAAACAGCCTCCCCACACAGTCAAGATGAAGAGAGAGGGGGAGAGCATGGTTAATAAAATGATCAGTTTCAAAAAAGACACCACAAACAATTAACAAAACTGAAAACCCGAGGGGTTACCGCCTTGGAATGGTCAGTGGAAAATCAAATTGTTTAAAACAGGTTCTAGGGTGCACCAACCTCACACTTTCCCCAACAGGTTCTCATATCAAAAACCAAGTACAAGTTGTCTTGGTAAAATAACTTCAATTCCTATTTTTTTCCTCTTTTCCGTTCGCGGATTTCATTTTGTCCTTTACTAGTCCTAACTCCTTTTCAAGTTTACTGATTTTATCATTGTTGTTTCAGGTCCCTTCTTAACAGTTTCAGTGATTTTAGCAATTGATTGTTTTCATTAATGACGTCAGATGAGAGGCGGTCAGGTCACACTTCGATGTTAGTTTGTGCACAATGGTCTTGGGATTCGACTGTTTCAACAAATCGTTCGTTATAAGTCTGGGTACCTATTCATTTCAATTCCGAGTGGGTGTTGCATTCAATTTGTACGCCGGTGATGGCTGATTCATCTCCTTAAATACTATGAGCACGGCGTATAGCACGTACACTCTGCACCTGGTCACGGAGCATTCGGACAGACTTATTTCCTACTGATACTTGGGTATGATCAGTTTCTGAACGTTTAGTTATTTTCAAGAGTTGTGATAAAGCAGTATGTAACTCATCCAGACTCAGCCCACTACTTCTTAAAACGTTTTCTATTTCATAAAATATTTCATGGAGGTCGTTTTCAAGAAAGGTGCCCACTTGTTTTCCGTTTATCAGACAGGACGACTTGGTATGATACATATTTAATGTGTATTGATGCCATTTACCGGAGACTACTCTGTATATCTCTTCAACTAATCGGCCCAGCTGGTCCTGCACATGAGTCTTCTTACATTTTCTTTCAATCATATCGGCGATAAAAACAAACTCATTCACCGATGTTTTGAAGATTTCGTACGTTGCCGTACTGAGGTATATCCTGACACCGCCTCCCGTCTCCACGATTTCAACTTTCTTCCGATCTAGCGCCTAACGCTTTTTTCCAGCGATTTGTTCCGATTTAACATATAACTTCTAACTCACATTGTCTATTTTCTGCTTCGTTGTCGTCATTCATGTGACTTAAACTGTAGTCGCTAAGATTCTGTGGTGTTTTTTGTTTGTATTTTCTTAAAATTGGCATCAAAATACGCGCCGTCAAAAGATCTAACAGATAAAGCAATGTGTATGACTTAATACACAGAAACTACTGAAATATTTTTTTTCCTTTTTCGGCAACTCGCTTTCAAAATAAACAACATGACGCCATGACGTCATTTTCCTCGATTCGTTACCGTTACCGCCTTGGAACGGTCAGTGGCAAAATAATTTGCCACTGGGGGTTTAAACCAGGTTCTAGGGTGCACCAACCTCACACTTGCCCCAACAGGTTTTCATATCAACACACAAGTACGAGTTTTCTTGGTGAAACTCCAATCCACCCATAAGCTCAACAAAGTTGCATGCAAAAGCAAACAAACATATAAAACATAAGAAGCATTGCAAAGCCGAAGGGGTGGGTACTCAGTGATCTTACCGAGACCAGAGCCCCTGTGGTCAAATCAGCAAGAACACGATGAATGCGTCTGAGTCATCATCAAATCCATGTTCTTCACAAAATGGCGATATTTATGGAGTATCGTCACAAAAATATCAAAATAATGACGAATATGGCATGTTATGTAAAAAGCGATGTTCCGTGATATTAAACTTTTGATGACTAATGTACAACTACATGTATAAGGAAAGAAAGTCTTACTTTCTTAATAGTTGCGATTTCAAAGTTCGTTCTTAAAAGTATGTTTTCTTATGTAACTGCTTCAAGAAGTGAACGAAAACTCTACATAATAGTAGTGGAGGGGTAAAAAATATGAAAAAACATCATTTTAGGTAAACTAGACTTGCGGGACGGTATACATTTAGCTGAAAAAAACGTCCTACTTAGGATCCACTCTCTTACACTATTGGCTCATTACATTCACCTCTTTAATAGGCTGGGACTACTTTCAACTACTTTTACTATAACTTAAAAAATAGCTCACCAATTACATTTAAAATTGCTTGGGTTTGAATGAAGGATAGTTAAAATATCTGTCATTTGTTTAATGACAAGCTTTCATATTCATAATTATGACTGTATAAAATAAGGATGTCGAGATATGTCAAAAAACTTGACGTTGAGCCTTTAGCAGAGATGTAAAGTGAGTGTTAGGAACGACAACTCTGCGAAGAAGATTGCTTAGGATCGTGTCCGACTCTCGATCAGTTTACCCTATAAGCATGTGTTCCAAGAAAATGTAAAGGGGAATAATTTGTTTTAGATATTGGTTACATATATTAATGCATGTATATGCATTAATATATTTGAAGGAGTCTTTTCCCTTGAAAATGTCCCAATCGTTACGTCCGTCCGAATTTGCCCGGCTTTACCTAAAAAGCTAAAAGCATTGTAAAGCATAAGTGCGGGTACTCAATGAACTTACCGAGACCAGAGCACATGGAGTCAAATCAGCAAGAACACGATGAAAGGGATGATAAAAGAAACAAATCGAGCGACAAGATTCCTTTACAAGATCTCCCCATAAATCTTCATAAACTCTTAACTGCTACCGTCGTGCAAACAAAGAGGTACGCTTAATGATCAACTGATGTGTTATTCACCATGCATGCGGAGCGTTGTAGAATATCATTTTCTTTTTGAATTTACAGAAGGTTTTTACGAATGACGCAGAGAAATTAACATTGTCTTTTTTATTTTCTTAAGTTAATAAGTTTGCTTTGTACAGTAAATGCATCACCGCTAGCGGTAATTTCATCTAAACCGGAGTTTTTAGCCTTCACAGGAGGAGATTCGCCAACTGACCATTTTTAGAAGGTGCTACATGGAGATCTGCTATTGTTAGACAGACGGGGTCTGCGCTCCGTACTGAGGTGAACGATTCTGCATGTGAATATATCTTTTTTTGCTTTTGTGGATTAAACCAAAAATTCGATTTCTTTCTTTACCCTTTAAACCTTAAAGTAGGCAAAATTATTTTGTGCACTTCAAAGAAGTGGGGTATATTGCTTTGAACATGTCGATCGGTCGGTCCGTCCATCCGTCAGTCCGTCCCTAACCACCTTGTCCAATCGATATATGTGCTTGATTTCACGTAAGTTCCTCAAATTTGGAAGGAAGGTTGGTCATTACGTGTAGATTACCCCATTGATGTTCAGGCCAGACAGTCAAAGGTCAAGGTCAAAGTAACCTTTAACAAGGTCACAGTGACCTTCAACACAAAAACCTTGTCCGATCATTAACTTGACAATGCTAGGGTCCTTTAATTTGGTAGACAGGTTGGTCATCACCTGTAGATGACCCTTATTGATTTTCAGGTAAGAAGGTCAAATGTCAAGGTCAGAGCCATCTTTCACACAAAAAAAATCATTTACCAATAACTACATAAGGATTTAGCCTTTGATCCCCCAATTCGGTACTGAGATTTGTCATCACATGTACATGAATCCTATTCATTTGCAGGTCAGGATTCAAAGGTCAATGTCGCAGTGACCTTGAATACATAAATCTTGTCCCGCCAACAACTAGACAATGATTTGGGTGATCAATAACAGCAGATTACTATCCATCTACGTTGTTTTATGCCCCCGCCATGAAATTGCGGAAGGGCATATAGTGTTCACCCTGTCCGTGGGTGTGTCAGTGTGTGTGTGTGTGTGTGCGTGCGTGCGTGCGTTCGTGCGTGCGTGCGTGCGTGCGTGTGTGTGTGTGTGTGTGTGTGTGTGTGTTCGATATTCGCGTCCACTCTTCATGTCGGGGGCATAAAGTGTTCGCCCTGTCAGCGGGTGTGTCAGTGTGTGTATGTTCGAAAATCGTGTCCACTCTGTACCTTTTTTATTTCTTATTTATTGGATTCTAAAATAACTTGGTATAAATGTTCACCATACCAAGACGGTGTGTCGCTTACAATACCCATGTCTGTAGGTATAAGGTCAAGGTCACTGTTACTAATAATAGAATTTTCTTGTCCGGGCTGTAACTTCGTTATGAAAGGTGTGATTTCAAAACAACTTGGCAAAAATGTTCACCATGACAAGGCGGTGTGTCGTGTACAGTACCCATGCCTGCAGGTCCACGGTCAAGGTAACTGTTACTAAAAATAGAATTTTCTTGGGAAAATCGTGTCCGCTCTGTAACTTTGTTATTTCTTATTGGATTCTAAAATAACTTGGTATAAATGTTCATCATATCAAGACGGTTTGTCTGTAGGTCCAGGTCAAGATCACTGTTACTAAAAATATAATTTTCTTGTCCGGCCTGTAACTTCGCTATGAAAGGTGTGATTTCAAAATAACTTGGCACAAATGTTCACCATGACAGGGCGGTGTGTCGCGTACAGTACCCATGCCTGTAGATCAAAGGTCATGGTCACTGTTATTAAAAATAGAATAGTCTTGTATGGGCTATAACTTTGTTTTTAATAAAGATTTCAAAATATCTTGGCACAAATATTCACAATGTCAAGGCGGTGTGTTGTGTATAATACCCATGCCTGTAGGTCCAAAGTCAAGGTCACTGTTACTAAAAATAGAATTTTCTTGTACGGGCTATAACTTCGTTATGAATGGAGGGATTTCAAAACAACTTGGCACAAATGTTCACCATGATAATGCTGTGTGTTCGTACAATACCCACGCCTGTAGGTCCGAGGTCAAGATCACTGTTACTAAAAATAGAATTTTCTGTCGTGGCTATAACTTCGTTATGAATGGAGGGATTTCAAAATATCTTGGCACAGATGTTCATCATGACAGGCGGTGTGTCGCATACAGTACTCATGCCTGTAGGTCAAAGGTCAAGGTTACTGTTACGAAAAATATACTTTTCTTGTTTCGGCTATAACTTTTTATGAATGAAGGGATTTCAAAATAACTTGATACAAATGTTCAACATGACAAGGCTGTGTGTCACTGTCACATACAATACCCATGCCTCACTGGCGCTTGACCAGCCGCCCCACCCCTTGCCAACCCTTACTTATACGCCCTTTTTTGTAAAAATGGTGTCAAGTCACTAATAAATGCAGGTTATTTTTTTATAGATTCTTCACCCCAGTGCGACTTCCGGAAATCCCCGCCGCTTTTGTTCGGAGCGTTCTGATTGGTAGAACTATTGACGTAGTCCGGGAAATACTTTGCACACAAATCGTTCGACCAATTAGAACGCTTCTAACAAAAGCGTCGGGGATTTCCGGAAGTCGTACAGCGGAGAAGAATCTATGAAAAAAATAACCTGCATTTCGGGGGCCGTTTTCTGTTGAATATTACGCGTATTTCGAGCTTTTTGTGAGACTTTTTGACATTTACTGTTAGATCAGACACTGTTGCGTTGAACCAAACAGCTGTCAGGCTGGAATCCGTCGTATTGTAGGAAAAACAGCCTCTCGAACGGGGGTAGGGTCTGGAGCCGTTCCTGACCATTATTCAATTATATACTTAGAAATATACTTTTTTTTAGAATACGATTTTGACGGTGTATTTTGGCATATTTTGATAGAATGGAATAATATTAGTGACTTGACATCATTTTTACAAAAAAGGGCGTATTAGTAAGGGTTGGCAGGGGTGGTGCGGCTGGTCAAGCGCCAGTGCCATGCCTGTAGGTCCTTTAAAGGTACATAATTGTGATGTTAGGGAACAATAACATTGGTATGCTGTTGAACCCTGCTAATAACGACAGTACTCCTTCTTTAAAAAGTGGTCTTAATAGTGGATGGTCTTATTATCAGGGATTCTACACAAGTTGATTGCAATGTGATACAATGGTATAGAATGATCATTATTTGTTGAAACTGACCAAACTTGGTAATAGAGTTTGGTTACACCTGAATAGCTCTACTGACATATATGGAACCAGGAACGGACCCCTAAACAGGTATCTGTGGATGTAGAAACAGGTATCTGTGGATGTAGATTGAGTCAAAAAATGGGAATGTAAAAAGAACATACCAGAAATTTTCACATTTATTTTTAGAAATAGTCTTGAAACCTTAACATACCATATAGCTTCTCACAAATTTCTAAGGTCTTTCTGTATAACATAAATAATTATTGTTCATTTCCTTATCAAAGAATCTACATTCATCTTAGACTATATTGTATAAGCTAAAATCAGTAATGGAATTGTTCAGATAAGTTTTTAATTTCCTTTATGGTGGTAGTTTGAACATTCAAATGTACACATTGTAAAATGTCATTCAATAACCACTGTTTGACTAAATAAATATTAATGGCAAAAATACATTTACAAATCACATATAAAAACAAATATCTCAATATAGAAACACTGCACTCTTATTTGTTGTCATCATCAACAAACTGGGGCAATTTGAGAATAAAAGTATAGCATGCTTTAGAAGCATTCAGTTCCATCACATTTCCTCACAGAAAAAGTTTTATTCCAATAATTGATATTGCATGAATGCATTATCAAGTTTCTTAAATGGTTTTTGTATTCAGCACCACACTTGAAGAAAGGGCCCAGGCATTTACCCAAGGAGTCATTTTCAACATCACACTAAAGAAAGAACCCTTTTTACTTGCATGTTTTACTTGTACCTGCATCTTAACATATTCATGAACACATGATTTACATACTAGTTTAATAGAACCAATTTAAAACATTTCTTACAAGTTGCTTTCCATATATCAGCATTATTATGAACTTTTTATAAAACAGTTGTTTGTTGATTTACAATAACACAACAAGCTGTACCCATAGTACATACTGAATAACCCAGGACAACAAAAATCTGGAATACAAATAATAAAATTCAATGCTCTGCCCCGTCATTCATAACTTTTAGCAAAGAAAACCAACAAACTTTTGACTTCAATATCTGATTACAGTAATTTTTATAAAATAACTCTCAACAATTTTATACCCTTTTATCAGACTATGATTATGTTTCACCAGGCCAAATGACAAAGTTTATAATTATGAAGTTTTAGGGCTCTCACTAGAGGGAGACTTGGGAGAAGAAGTCTCCCAAAAGTGACCAGACTTCCTCCTAATGCAAACATCTTTATTATTCAGTAAGATTATGACAAAACTTCTCCCCGATTTGCAAGTCTAGTGAGAGCCCTGCAGTTTTATAGATGCTACTAGTACTCTCTACATAAACAATACAGACAAAGCATAAATACATGAGATCAACAACAGCACAACTCTGTCTCTGAGACATTCATTTTCAATCTTAGTTTAGTTTCTTACAGTCTCTTAAAGAGTAAAGGAGCAACAACTCTCGGTAGAGATTGATTCATCTTGTATTCAGTCCTTGTATTCATTATTTAGTTGTCATTTCAGCCAATCAGGTGCTTCAGATTTGAGAGTGGTCTCCAGTTTAAGTTTTATGATCTTGGGCCCTGTTATTTTGTTGTTGCCATAAATGCCAACGTCTGAACTAGTCTCTGCAGTCTGCACAATGACACTGCATAAAGCAAGTGTTCTGAGTTCTTCCTATACATCTATGGGTTGTTGTACTCAGCATTACACTAAAAGCTAGTAACTGAGTCAGTATTGTAATTTCTGTTCCTTTTATTTTGAAATCAGTTTTCATACAGAACAAGGCAGTTGTAACGACAGCAATATCCCACTCCGCAGATGTGAATGTGGGAAAGGTTATGGATGGTTAAGAGTAAATTACACAATAGCTTTTTTCACTTAAGTTTCATGATATTTATTCCTGGGGTTCAGAAGATATAAACTGGACATGAAATGCATGGATCAAATCTTCAAACACCACTGGTGACCTTGACATTGAACAAGGCAGTTGTAACGACAGCAATATCCCACTCCGCAGATGTGAATGTGGGAAAGGTTATGGATGGTTAAGAGTAAATTACACAATAGCTTTTTTCACTTAAGTTTCATGATATTTATTCCTGGGGTTCAGAAGATATAAACTGGACATGAAATGCATGGATCAAATCTTCAAACACCACTGGTGACCTTGACATTGAGCCGGCCATGTTGGAACATAAGTTCTGCACGTCGTCTTGATGGGGAGAACAGTTGACTAAAGTTGCATGAAATTCCTTCTAGGGGTTGAAAAGTCATAGAATGGACACAAAGCATGCAATCATGAAATTCCTTCAAGGTTTTTCAAAAATTACCACTGGTGACCTTGATATTGAGGCGCCATGTTGGAACATGGGTTCTGCACGTCGTCTTCATGGGGAGAACATTTGACTTAAGTTTCATGAAATTCCTTCTAAGGGTTGAAAAGTTATGGACCGGACACGAAATATGCTTAAACACCACAAGCGGGCTTGACCTTGAGCGGGCCATGTTGGAACATGGGTTCTGCACGTCGTCTTGATGGGGAGAACATTTAAATAAAGTTTCATCCTTCTAGGGGTTGAAAAGTTATGGACCAGACACGAAATGTGCATGCATAGAAGGACGGACGAAGACCATTCCTATATCCCCCAGCCGCTATGCGGCGGGGGATAAAAAAATGTCCTTACCAACACGTGTTATAAATTGAGATCAGGAAAATGTTCAAAAGAAATTTAGACTTGCCCGATAGCAAACAAGAGGGCCATGATGGCCCTGAATCGCTCACCTGAGTATGAAACTCAAGTTATTAACCAGAAACTGAATTTTTATTTTTAGCAACAGTGACCTTGACCTTGATCACAGACACATGGGTAGCAATCCCAATTTGTCTCTTGTTATAAGCTACCCATATACCAAGTTTGGAGTCAATATGCCAAAGCAAACTCAAGTTATTAAGTGGAAATTGAATTTCTATTTTTAGCAACAGTGACATTAACCTTGATCACAGACACCTAGGTAGCAATCCCAAGCTGCCTCTTGATATAAGCTACTCATACACCAAGTGTGGAGTCAAAAAAACAAAGCAAACAAGTTATTAGGTGGAAACTGAATTTCTATTTTTAGCAACAGTAACCTTGACCTTGATCACAGACACGTAGGTAGCATTCCAAAGCTGCCTCTTAATTTAAGCTACCCACACACCATGTTTGGAGTCAATTTGCCAAAGCAAACTCGAGCAATTAAGTAAAAACTGAATTTCTATTTTTAGCAACAGTGACCTTGATCTTGATCACAGACACCTGGGTAGCAATCCCAAGCTGCCTCTAGATATAAGCTATCCATATACAAAGTTTGAAGTCAAAGGCCAAAGCAATCTCAAGTAATTAAGTAGAAACAGTGACCTTGACCTTAATCACAGACACCTGGGTAGAAATCCCAAGCTGCCTTTTGATAGAAGCTACCTGTACATCAAGTTTGTAGTCAATAGGCCAAAGCAAACTCAAGTTATTAAGCAGAAACTTAATTTCTATTTTTAGCAACAGTGACCTTGACCTTGATCACAGACACCTGGGTAGCAACCCCAAGCTGCCTTTTGATATAAGCTACCCATATACCAAGTTTGAAGTCAATAGGCCTAAGCAAACTCAAGTAATTGATCAAAGATTGAATTTCTATTTTTAGCAACAGTGACCTTTACCTTAATCACAGACACCTGGGTAGCAGCCCCAAGCAGCCTTTTGATATAAGCTACCCATACACCAAGTTTTGAGTCAATAGGTCTAAGCAAACTCAAGTAATTGAGCAAAGACTAAATTTCTATTTTTAGCAGCAGTGACCTTGACCTTGATCCTGTGGTCATGATTTGAACAACTTTTGTAGACATCAGTGCCAGGATGCTTCAGGACAAATTTGGTTAAAATCCATCAAGTGGTTTCAGAGGAGATGTTATTTAAAGAAAATTGTTGACAGACGCCAGACAAAGACTGGTCACAATAGCTCACCATGAGCCTAAGGCTCAGGTGAGCAAAAAAGATGTAGTGAATAAATGATCGAGTGAACAAAAAGCTAAAATGCCCAGTGCATTTATATCACAGTTCTATTAGGTTTTTTAATGCAAGTCTATTAATGCAAGTTATACAATACAACACTCATATGAAGGTGAACTATAATGAAAATGTAAGAAAATTCAAAATTCGCTTAATAAAATGCTGTGTATTTTCACTTTGCCGCAGACATTTTTGATGCTGTTGACAACAATGATTTGATAAAACCTGCATGAATGAAGTAAAGGATTAAAACTGTGTTTGAACACAAAAGTTGTTTAGATGGAGTGGCTTGAATATTTTACTAATGTAGACCAAGACTTTCATTTCAAACCAGAAGAATCCAAACTGGAAGATATAGCAGACATTGTATACAAGAAGAAAAATGTTATTGTTAGTGTCACAAGTTAAATGATACTGAAAATGGAATTCATTCCATATGAATATGTTTATGCTCATGTTCAACTTTTCATCCCTATATACGCATTTAACCCCATGTGCAAAAAGTGTAGATCCAGACTGTTTGCTTTTTGATATATTTGGTTAATTCTGACCAAAAAGCAAACAGTGCCTATCCTGATAAACGCACAGATGTGCCCAGTTATCTAAATCTACACTGTTCGCACATGCCATAAAATGTCTATCAATAGAGGAAAGGGTTAAATGATATTCAAAATATGTACACCAAGGCTTGTTGTTTTTGTTATCCCATATGTTTAACATTTAAATTTCATCTCCATTTGGCTAATAATGTCTAAGAACATTAATGACATCTGAGCTTGTTTCAGCTTGTGTATATTGTAAATTCTAAGTACTTTTAACTTTATTTTGTAATGGAAGTAAGTTATTTTGAATAAAAGTCTGTAATGTATGCCCAGACAATAAATAAATTAAGATACAAGTGTCACAGACTGCTTTAGAGATAAAAAAAAACTGGAGTCCTAAAGTGTCCAAATTAAATTCTATATGGAAATTAGCTTGAATCATGTGAATTTAGCACTTATATTTTAGAAACAAATACTGAATGATGATGCTTTATTTTGAAAATGATCTAAACATTGAAACAGAGTATATCAAACAATTATAGCAAAAGGATAGCAAGCACCGGAAGTATAAAAACACTAAATTCCTGTTGGCAATATGTCGAAGCCACTTTCATCTGACATGACCTTGATACAAGAACCTGGGGTTTGCCTGTGACACTCCATTTCATTAAGGTTAACATTGAGGCAAATATAAACAAGAATGCTCAATGCATGTTAAAGTTTATGGGACAGACAAGTTCAACATGACCTCTGACCCCTAACTGTGACCTTACCTTTCAGATGGGAATCTGGGGTTTGCACCCAACATTCCCTCTCGTTTAGGTTAACATTAAAGCCAAACATATTAACATATGCCTGTTTAAGTTATGGACCAGAAGAGCTTCTGGATCTAAATGCTATCAAACCCATATATACTGTATGGAGTAAGGGGTTCACATCTGGCCTTTGGAAATCGAAGTAGACCAATAGGTTTCCTATCCCACTCAGCACTGGACCCAAGACCATAAAACTGAATCTAAAACTAAAACTATAATACACATATTGTCTTCTTCTTTTTTAACATGGCATGTAAAAAATCCACTTTATGGTGGTTGTTTTAAAATGACACTGGTTCCACCTTGTTCCAAATTGTAAACAAATCAAATATTGTGAACCAAAAACATCATCATTTAAGGAGAAGTTAGTTTCCTTTTTTTAGTGCATTTGCTTTTAATGGAATAGTCATATGATCTGTGATGTTCTTACATGCTAACTATATTTACAATACTTTGGGTGTTCATATTTTTAAAATCATTAGCAAAATTATATCTGAGATCTAAACAATATTGATTCATTACAGATGATCTATAAGCTGATGGAAAAAACCTTCACAAGCAATTTTAACACAACTGAGTTAAGACAAATACAATCATAAAATTTAATTCATCGTCAAGAAATTCTCATGAATTGTACATCACAACACCACTTATATGCAGAGCACTTTCAGATTTATAAAAATATTAAGTGTTTCAAACCTTAAGAGAAATAATAGTCACTACAACTGTAAACACTATCATTTAACATTTACTCCACATATGTGGGTTGAATTACAAAGGTGAAGAGTGTAAATCCAGATCAGGCTGCACATTTGTGCCATCTGATCAGGATCTGCACTGTTCACTTTTAGATCCAATGGGTTATTTCTGACCTAGAAGCAAAGATTGTGGATCCTGATTAGACTTCACCGATGTACTGGCTTATCTGGATCTACATTTTTTCGCACACAATGAATGGTGTATCTATGTAGTAAAGGGTTAAATACACATCTACAAATGAGACAGAACAATGATACATCATGAGATATACATGAACTGGTATATCCCATTTTTATAGTTTTTACTTGCTCAGAAAAAAATCTCATTTTTTTTTCCTTTTTGTTTTCCAAATAACACAATTCTTTTATTCATATTAACTCTGTATTCATGTTATCTAAACTTGTAAAAAAAACACAAATTTTTAAAAAAATTCTGTATTTTCCCAATGGAATTTAAGTTTCAGAATACTTGTTACCTTGAACTGTTTTTACATAAAAATCCAACAACACACAGCACTAACTAGAATCAACTTAACAACTCACACACATGCACATGTGCAAGCTCATGCATATGCACATCACACCTTTGGTGAATTCATGAAAAAAAAACTCATGATTATCTTGTATTTTCTCATAATTAATGGTGATTTTGTTACACATTTAAAACATATAATGTTATTTCTTCAGCCAAATGCATTATAAGCAATGTTGTCTGACAGTATTTCAAAGACGGATGTCCGCTTTCTGAAGACACCTTTTTCCATTACCTGCCCTTTCAAAAGAAATGGCTCCAATAGAATGGTTTCATACATTTCAAGATTTACATTAAGTCTGAAAGTAAAACTTATGAACCAGATTAAAAGTCACTCAACTGCTACATCCTTTGTAATAGATCAATATTTGTTCAAAGTGCATTAAAAAACAACAGCTATAACATACATTTTGATATGTGCGTAGCAAGATAAATAATAAAATTAAAGTAGAAAAACAAAATAATGTGTATTACTCAAACAATATATAAAAACAGTATACAAACTATTAAATAAACAGGTGAAGCAAGCTTTGTGACTCAGATTAAGAAGTGAAATGTAGTAATTGGATTTGTTTTTACTTTTGAGAAAAATATATTATTTTATAAATACATAAATTGTAAATAGAAATATTATATAATATATAATTTTATGTATATTGTTTCATTATAATGCAAAAGAGCAGTGTTGTCTGCTCATATTTATTATGACTTCTGAAGACTTTCTGCACTTTTCTGGTGCAGTGGCTTAAACGAAGACAAACTGTAATTGTGCTTTATAATGATCAAATATCATGTACTTATTGTAGTGAAATGTTAACCAGTGGTAAGGCAATTCACAACCACAACCCATACAAAGTAATTGTTAAAATATATATATATACCGGTAGTAAGAATCAAATGACTAGATGTATGCGATAGTACTGGTCCCTAAATATTTCTTTGTATAAATCTCCTCAGACCAATGCCACAGAGCCCATCTGTGGTGGTTAGACTTGAGCCCACCTGTGCTAGAAAGACTATTCCTACCCTTTCTTAGCCTCAGCTATTCAAGCTGATCATCGAATATCAATGAACTACCTATACTTTGTAATTTTTACCAGTATTTGAGCAGATTTCTCTGGAAACCTCTGGTGACCAATTAACACATGGTTGACTGTTTATCTCCTGTTTTAACACCAAGGCATTTCTTTATTCTTTAGAAAGTGATGTTTATGTGCCCCCTCTTAAAATTTCTTTAAAATCATGCTGTTGTCCCCCCCCCCCCCCCCCCCCAATAATACTTTTATGTTCCCCTTCTCAGAAAAATTCAAGCACTTTTATATTTTAATTTTTTATGGTACGGGCAATAGCCCATGGCAGTGAGAAAAAGCCCTAGACATATTGGACTTTGTTTGTTTTCATGTCTCCATAATTGCAAGCTTGATAACAAGGTGCATGGTTTTCTCATCCAAGTTAACACAGCTAACCTACATGTACCATCAAGTTACGAAAGTTCAGAGAAATGTTTAGTTCTAGTTGGCTAACAACACTTCCTTTTTATTATGAGTGACAGCACACAAGCGAAAAACATTTACTTAGAAATAATGAAACTGTATCATTATTCATTGTGTCATTATTCATCTTAAAGAGAGATAACTTTCAAATTGTGCTTTGGGTTGAGGAACAACAAAGAAATAAATCTACTCAGTATCAACATAAAAATGATTAATACTCATGTGTAATAAAAACCAAGCAATATACAATAAATAGTAGTTAACTTATTTCAAAGCTTAAAAACATTGTGTTGTTTTTTGCATTACAAAAATTTCAAACATTTTATTATTTTTTATCAAGTTTGTAGATAAATAAAAAGATGCATGTTTATTTAGTGTTCACAGCTGTAAGTATCCCAAATCTTAAGACTAATGTTAAGCCAAGGCCTTAACAAACATCACGTGAAATAACACTGTGAATGGAAAGACAAATCAGTGATCTGTTACTGCCTAGGAACTTATATGTAAGCACTTTTTGCAATATAAAATCCATCAAGTCCGTATCTGTTTCCACCTATAAACGGGAGGCGTACATCTCTCTCTCTCTCTCTCTCTCTCTCTCTCTTGCTGCTTCAACATGAGGCTGTGTCGGACATCTGTGATGAAGTAATGGTATCAACAAAGAATTGAACTGAAAAAGGCAAACCAGAATTTCAAAGTTGATGAAACAAAAAACAAATAATGAAACTCACATTGACTTATTACTACACACCTAGACATATTATGAATAAGAAAATTTATGATGTATTTAAAATAATACATTAAAAATATGTATCAATACACAATAATATGAATGATTTTTTAAAAATAACATTATGAATGAGAAATGATGTACCATATTTAAAATAATATTATGAATGGGAAATTCACCATAAATTATTCTGCTACTACATTTCTGTTTTGTTTTGCAATGAAGGTGAACCTTTGGAGTGAATGGTTAACTCTTCTGTTTTGTTTCTAGTCCAAATGCAGTTGAGTTAACCATTCGCTCCAAAGGTTCACCTTCATTGCATGGGCGTATAGTGTAGATCCAGATCAGCCAGCATATCCATGCCATCTGATCAGCATCTGCACTGTTCACTTTTTGATTTATGAGGTTATTGCTGACCAACTAGAACTCCGCAAGTAGGATGTGTCGATTGACGAAATTTTTGTTAGTCGACATAAAAAATATTAATAATTTTTTTGTTGTACAGTTATTAGCAATGTATTTGCACAAAATTCACATATAAAATAACCTTTTAATTGTCTCATTGCAAGAAACATGCACAACAAGTTATGCCCTTGGCAAGAAATGCACTAAAAATCAATCAAAGGGGAATTATTTAAAAACGGAAGAAGGTATAGTTACAGTTCTTGTGCACTGCACTTTAAGTCATTGCCAGAAACTTTCATACCAAGTTTGGATTTATTTGAACCTATTGTGACAAAGGTACGCTCCGGACAAGAAATGCTCTATAAAAATCAAAGGGGAATAATTCAAAAAATGAAACAAGGTAGAGTTACAGTTCTTGTGCACTGCAGTTCGAGTCATTGCCAGAAAAATGCCTACCAAGTTTGGAGACATTTGGACCTACGAAGTTAGACAAAGTTAGGCTCTGGACAAGGAAATCCGGACGCCGCGGACGCCTTAGAACACTGCCATTGACACTGCCACCGCTGTCAAAGTAATCCCTATATGTCGCCTAGTCAGGCGACACAAAAAGTGAACAATGCAGATCCTGATCAGACAGCACAGATGTGCCAGCTGATCTGGATCTGCAATATTTGCCCACACATAAAAATGCATATAAATGGAGTGTAGGGTTAAATGAATAACTGGTATGCAAAATGACAAACCTGATGAAGGCGACGAGAACATCATGTTGATGACGCTGAAGCTGACAGGATGGATGCACCGGCTGACATGTCTTCTACATCCTCGTCATCAGCGTCCTGTAACACAATATGCTCGTATCAAAACCACAGTCCTAGCAAATTTTTTAAGATGGCCATCCTTACTGGTTACCAGTTTTATAGTAGCAAACTCTGTATTCCGGTATTTTTAGAACTATTATATCACTCAAGTCATATGATCTGAAAATTTTCAACAATGAAAATTATGAATAAAACACTAAATCACCCAGTATGCCATTAAAAAATACACATCTGGAATCAGGTAAAATTGATAAAAAGTGAAAGAAAGATGCAATTGATCCCCACAAAAATATAATATAATATCCATTTATTAAGGATTCAGCTTGGACAATGATTAATAACTCATAACTGACAATCTTATTTTGTCTTTCCACGAAATCAAGGTCAAAACATTTGGCTGGTTTTCAAACCTGACCTAGAAAATATGACCACATATATTGATTTTAAGTTTCATACAGATCTAATATAGAGTATGGACATTGCCAATTTTTCACAACTCAAGGGCCATAACTCTGTCACTGGTCTGAGCTGGGTGATAAATGCACAATCACATAATAATGGCATTGAAAATTTGCTAGCAGCAACCTTGAAAAAAATAGCTTATACTTTCATAGGCAATGAGTATTTTTAAGTAGAGAAAAGAAGGTTTCTGTCACAATAAGTTAGAAAAACAAACTGATCAAATTTCAAAAAGTTAAATAAGACCTGTTACCACGGAAATCAGCAATCATGGTCATCTACATTTTGAATAATACGCATGTACTGTAAGGTCGAACAATGGCTGACCAAAAGCTACAGGCTACATACATCATCCCAGTGACAATACCTAAACATTGCGACCAACATAGCAACTTGATTCATCATAATAACTGCACTTTGATTGGTTGACAGACTGCACTGTAGACAGGTAAGTAGTGATGAACTTAAAAATGAAACATGTTTCAAGTAGTTTGAAAGATGAGATAGCAAAGTATAATATCAAACTACGGTTTGTGAGAAAATAAAAAAATGTTTTTGAACTACCAAACCATACCAACTACACACTGTTAGTGGAGTTTTTACCAATTCTTTCAGTTAGTGAATTGAATGGAATAACTTCGACAAATGAATATTCAAATGAGACTGCACATCAGGGTCTAGAATGTCCACATTCATTTAAGATTCATGTAAGTCAAGTGTACACTAAAGATGTATCTTATTTCTATGATTAATATTATGGACTGTTCCAAATTGACAAAATGCCTTTTTAAGGTTTCAGGTCTTTAGCATAAAATGGGTGCGTACAGAAAAAGTCTGCCCTATTAAACAACCAAAAAAAACCCCAGAGGTGTACAGTTTTGGCCATTCCTCATGTGTATGACCAATAATTTGAATGTGCCATAAGCTCCAAATAACCCAAAATTATCAGGTTCTTGGAATGCCCAGTAAAGCATTGCGATAAAACTAAATATATATTATTTAAAACTTGCAGATTTTGGTAAGTTTGGAAAACATTTTGTACTTTTTTTTATATTTAGAATTTAATGTGAATTTGTTTCTTACTTCATTTTATTATAATATTCTGTATAAATTGCTGCTATTTAGACCAAGAGTGCCAAATGCCAAAACATATTCCCTGATTATACAATCTGTCTGGTTATTCAACTAAGTACAGATATTATGCCCAGTATCTTTCTGACCATGTTTGGTGAAGATTGGATAAAGGCTTTTAGAGTTAGAAGGTGGACCGTGGTAATTTGGTCAAATATCAGCAATCAAAGTGCCATAACTCCATAACTGCAGGGATTGCACTGATTTACCATGATAGCTCTATAGCTTTAAGCATTTGGGCCAAGTGTGATGAAGATCTTGTATTACTCAAGTAAAACAGCCAACAGCATTAATTTAATTAACAGGCCATAATTCCAGAGTAATTGGAGCATTCTGACTGATTACTGAACTGGTTGAGATTCTATGGCCATTAACAATCTGAACAAGTTTGGCAATTTCTAAGTAAGTACTCAAGTTACAGAAAGAACAGTATTTATGGACCCAGCACAAAGCAGATGTTCCAATAAATATGTCACCTTTTCAAAAAGTTATATAAAAATACACATGGACATCTTATCAACTTAATGTCAATTTAAGAATGACATAAGCTGATTGAACTTCTTGATGACACAGTGTCTGCATAGTGAAGTAACGAGAATTTTTTATACCTGTATAACTTCCGTGAGCTGACTAAGTTTCATCTTGAGGTTTTGGATTTCATCAATTATCTGCGAGAACAACTCTGAATCTATGACAACTACTTCTCGTCCATTCATCATCATCGTAGTGACTTGAGGCTGTGAGATGGCCGAGGAAAGATCGTAACTAATGTCAGAACCATCTAATATGGATGATCTAAAATAAAAGATTTAGAATGTAAGGATGCCATCATGTGAATCTGCTTTGTATTGTCTCTCCAGGTTTGAAGTGCTGCTACAGAATTGCACAAATCATCCCTTCTACTGTCACTTTGCTAAAATATGGAATCAGAAGTCTAAGGATTAACCTTTAAAAAAGAAAGCAAAAGTAGATTCAGTACTCATACTGTATATATTAAAACACTGCTTTTTTTTTAAAGGAATAAACTGAAGGAGAATCTATTATGGTGAAAACAAATATCTTAACTATTCAGATATTTTCAAAAAATCTTTATAGACATTCTATTTAAGAAGCAGTTTGAAACAGACTGTTTTATTTGAATTTCTTTTTCATTTTATTATGCTATTTACACTGTTTTATGACTGTCATCTAAGTAATGTGACTAACACATAACTGTTCAATGAGAGCAATCATGAAAACTGGTGCTAAGGTTATAAAGCTGAGATTGGAAACCAGTCTTAAATCTCAAGCATCTGATTGGCTGAAATGGCGCCTGGTCGCCATTGCAGCCAATCAGATGCTTGAGATTTGAGACTGGTTTCCATTCTCAGTTTTATAACCTTGGACACTGATTGCTAATTAATGTGATTTCAAATGAATTAAATTTAGATGTAACTAAATACAAGCAAATCTGTCACGCAAACAGATGAAAATCCTGGTGAGTTACAACACAAAAATTCCAGATTTCATCAACATATCATGCATTTTTCTATGTTCATGCAATAATAACCTGTAGACCTGTTTTTGTCTTTTATCACTGCTTCAACAGGGACTTGAGACTATCCCCAGTCATGAACAGCTTGTTAGTTAACCCTTTCCTGTAAAGACACACCTTTATTGCTAGGGCGACCAGTTTAAATCCAGATCAGCCGGCACATCCGTGCCATCTGATCAGGATCTAAACTGTTTGCTTTTTGATTCATTAGGTTATTTCTGACCAAAATGCGACCAGTGCAGATCCTGATCAGACGGCACGGATGTGCCGGCTGATCTGGATCTACACTGGTCGCACATGCGAAAAACGGCGTATTTATGGAGGAAAGGGTTAAAGATCAGCCAGGTCACCAAACTGACCAATTGAAACCAAAGCTTTAAGTGACATGCACTCAATATAAGTAAGCACTGAGTGAGAATTACACTGTGTATATTTCTTAAGTATTAATCACAATTTTCCATTCAATCAGTGAGCTAGAATATAAAATATTCTGCACTAGTGGCTTCATTCACTTAATCATTAGGTGTCTGAAAGATATTCATAAAAGTTTGACAATATAATAATCTGATATAAGTAAGGTAAAATTTTAGCAAACAATTTTTAAAGTTATTTAGTGTTAATTTAGTTAACAATTAAGAAGTCATGGTAGCTTCTCAACACTCAGTTCCCTTAGGGTTTGTTACTGTTAAACTTTAATTATTTACGTAAATATATAAAAACCTATGACAAACACAAACCAGGTGACTGACCTATTTTGTCTCTCTTGAAAAATATAATCAAATTATTATCAGAGACATTAGAATCAATAAAAAAACAACATAATTAAAAGAACTAGAAATGAGGGTAAAAGCCTTTTTTCAATACTGATTCATCTTGAAGTTAAAAGGAAAGTGTTTATTTGATACACAAGGAGATACTTTTCTTTACAAATGAGCTCTAAATTACGTCACAGCTTTAGGTCACATGCTCAAACAGTCTGTTACACATGAAAACAAAAGTATTATGCAGTAACCTGTTGCATATGTAAATCCTTTGCTAATCTGGTAAACTTTGACCCTTAAAATGTTTGACAATGTCTAGACTGGAATCACTCTGCACAAAGATCATTGGTCAATTTAAAAACAAACCTAAATTTTAACCAATCAGATGCATCATACTGAAGGTCGGTCTCCAGTCCTAACTCTTACATACTCTCAAAATCGGGTCAAGTGGTCAGTCTACACTGTTAATGCATGTGAACTATGAATAAATATGCCCTATGACACTAAGGCTGGTCCATAAAAGAATTCAGTTAGGTTAAAAATGGAGCAATAATTTTAAAAGACGTCATATTAGTTGTTTTTTGTTTCATAAATAAAGTATCCAATTTTATGGAAACCATAATGACACAACAGGTGGCACAATTAGTAAAATCACAAAATTGTTTGGTTACTATTTAAGAGCATTGTTTGTATTTCATTCACTTAAACTACATTTAAATGGAAAGTAATGACTTTATTTCATGTTTTACTGTTAGCTTCACAAGCAAAGTTATACAAATGCAGTATGTTTCGAGTTAAATATAACAATAAAGTGTTCCACAGCTATTTACAACACAAACATAATACATATGGAGGAAAGCTTAATTTACCAGAATCAGCTCTGATGCAGCTGTTTACATGACTAAAATAAAATTTGACTGAACTATATTGCAGTATATTAAGTAAGAAAAATATGCAGCAAGACCATGACTGGGACCTGGAAAATCTCGATGTATGGGGTAAATCTTATCCATCGATCTGAGCTCCCAGGCCCACACTGAATACATTGATAATGTGACATACAATAAGTAGATCTAGGATTTAACCCTGAAGGACATTCATATCTGTTTCATTAACCCCAGTCGGCAATATTGGCATAATTCTGATTTTTCAGAAAGTAAAGCAGTTACTTACAAAAGCATTGGAGTAACTAGCAGTCAAACACAAATCAATACATATCAAATGGCATTTAACAACATGACACACGTGTGTATCACAACTAGCTGCTATGACCACCTGACTGTCTAGCAAAGCAACATAATGAAACACTGGTCTCTGACTTACTAAAAAGTAACTTACTGGCCACCGACTTTGTAACACTCAGAATATTTCCCTCTTTACACGAAAGCATAACAGTGACACAAGCAGCATGCTGATTCGTAACATGTCCATGCATATTTTTTAGTTCAAAAGAAAAGTGCAACAAAAATCATTCCCTAAACAGCTAGTTAAAATCATATGGTATACATAAATAACATAAGTTCATGCAATTATGGCACATAATTCCAAGCAAAATCTTTACAAAAAATCTGATTATTGGTGGCCATGATTAATCATAAGGAAAAACAGTTTTATCTGAGCCCCAAACCCACAAAAATGGCAATTCATATGACAGCTTACATTCCCTATCGCCATATTCTGCATCTTAATTCTTTAATACTTTTAATCATAAATAAAATAAAGCATTTCACATACTGTACTTGTACCGTTTCCTCCATTTATACCCCTTAATGATGCGGGCGAACAGTCTAGATCCAGATCAGCCAGCACACCCTATCCATCACATCAGGACCTATAGTGTTTGCTTTTTTATTTATTAGGTTATTTCTGACCAAAAAAGAGAACAGAGCAGATCCTGATCAGATGGCATTGATGTGCCCACTGATCCAGATCTACACTGGTTTCACATACATGTGTTAAAATGTGTATATATGGAGTAAAAGGATAAACCATATTTCTTTTAGAATGGAACAGTATCAACTTTTAAGGACACAGTTCTTATGAATTCCTGATTAAACCCTGGCATTAATGTTGTGTTTGATTGTAGGAATGGAGCATGGCCTCTCCATTTGCATGGCTGATATGCTGGCAGACACATTGGATATAGCAAAACAAAGTGCATCCTACTGATCCCTAGCAAGACTATGACAGAATAAGATTTTATAGTACTAAGAAGCTCCCCAATAGCAAGAAGTCTGAACTTCCCAAGATCTGCATTCACTGCAGCATCATGTAGGATTGTTAATGCACATGTCTGACAAATGCGCAAATTGAAACTCTGAAAATGCTCATACATGTAAAAAACTGAAGTTTTTGGAAACAAGGCAATATTATAACCATATTCAACAAAACTGTAATGATGTAAGCATATTATATTAAAATGAACTTGTAGAAATGGTACTGACAAGATTTTAGGCAAGTGTTTCCAAATGCATGTTTAATGAGAGAGAGCTAATACCTCTCCTCCCAACATCAGCAGTGCACCATCTTTGTTAACATTTATGGAAGAGCCATGCTGTGTATTTCTGGATAAGTATTGCAGGTTATTTTAGAATGGCAGAACAGTTTTCTTTTCTAACATTTCAAAAAGAAGGATGCATGCACATAATGTTATCTACACATGCAATCGGACCAAGGTTAAAAGTAGTTTTAAATGAGTGTTATATTATTACAGTTATTTTAGATTAATCTGACAGAATTTTTAATTAATTTCAGTGAAATTATCCTAGCCTCTAAATGTCTGTTACAACAGTCTCAGAACAAACCAATGGTAATCCTGATAACAGTGTCAGTTTATATCATAGGAACCAATCAGAAACCTCTGAGGTGCATGTAGCAACAAGCAAAAAAGCATGAAGTTCTATAAAACCAGCAAATAATTATATTCTACATGTATTGTAATCAATTAAAGAGGCAGTCTATAATATTAGTTTCATAGACATTTTTAAAACTGAGCACAAAACTGAAAAGATTTTTAAAATGTGTTCACTGGTTGCTGAGATAATCCCAATTCAACAATTCAATATTGATGCCAGTGTCAGAAACAGTCAGCAAAGTGACATCAACAATTTATGTGCATACATTAATTTTTCATATACATGTATAATTCTTACTATAGAATTACTTAATTTAAATAGGAATCCTCGGGAAATACTTAGAATCACATTGTTTTGCACTTGAATATTGTTACATTCAAAAAGTAATGTTATACTTAGTCTAAGACTTCCTTTATTTAACCCTTTCCTGGATATATACACCGTTTTTCGCATGTGCAACCATTGAAGATCCAGATCAGCCGGCACATCCATGCCGTCTGATCAGGATCTGCACTGGTTGCATTTTGGTGAGAAATAACCTAATGAATCAAAAAGTGAACAGTTTAGATCCTGATCAGACGTCACGGATGTGCCGGCTGATCTGGATCTAAACTGTTCGCCCTAGCAATAAAGATGTATCTATACAGGAAAGGGTTAAAATTTACATAACATTGTGTGCATACTAATTAATGATGTCACTGATGATGTCAAAATAGGCTTTAAAATTAACAACTTCAAACAATCCATTTTTTGTCACGTATCATGTGAAATTCTTTGTCCATTGGTTGAAATACTTAAATGAGTAACTTATTCAGTGTTGTTAAATTTAACATGGTCTTCACTGATTGAGATTTAATAAATTTACATGCTAATAATAAATATTTTCTTCTTTTAAGTTTAAGTTTAACAAACAATTATATTTTTTGCAAAAACGCTAATGAAAACTTGAAATAGAAAAACATATTATTATTAAAAACAGAGTTAATAAAACACCAAAACAAAGCATACAGTTACAATAAAAATTTGTTAATAATAAACACAACATTTTAAACATTTCAAAATGACAAAAGCAGCACATACATTCAGGGTTCTCAATAAGAGCCGGCCGCCGGCCAAAATGGCCATTTTAAAATCATGTTTCGGCCGGTTAAAATTCCCAACGGTTCAAAAATCGAAAATTTTCCATGTGTTTGTTTTCGCTAATGTTGATACTTTTCGGCACTTTCTCCCCTTTGCGCTATTTAATGCTGTTTCGGAATGGTTTGGATAACAGCGTTATCGAAATGTACGCTGATCAAATTTGTCCAATAATTTGTGATAGTTTAATCGCTCTGTGAAGCGAAAAAGCAAACACAGTCCACTATGTGTGATAGTTTAATCGCTCTGTGAAGCCAAAAAGCGAACACAGTCCACTATGTTTTGAAAACGTGATCTGTCAAAATGAAAGAGATAGTTGGACTGCCGGTCAAATTTGTTTAAATATTTCACGTCCAGTTACTGAGATTCAGCGTTGATGCTTTGTGTGTTGGGTCCCCTGTTGCATGTTCTTGTTTGCATGCTAAGAGTTTTGAGTCTTTAACATATTCCAGATAAAAAAATCTGTTGCTGTGCAATTCTTAAATTTTGAACAAACCGCTTTTGTTTCAGGTCTCGTTTGTGGCTTTGCCTTTTGTAGTTATTATTGAAGTTCCTTGTTTTGTATGAATAATTTGTTGAAAAAAAATTATGAAAGACTAATTTCGTATGGTAATTACTGAATGAAATTAAAGAGTAATAAATTTCAAAAAATGTCAACAAATCAACAAATCGAGATCTGGCAATTGCATTGCAAAATTTTCATTAGAATTATTGATTAAGGCTTAGTCATTTTCATGATAATGAGTATCCATTTTATAAATGTGAAGTGCAAAAATGTGTTTATAGTGTCCATATTGCATGGTAGCATCATACTGCTATTCGGACAATCTCACAAGATAATAGATAGTTACATGCAGTCGCTTCTAGACTTGCCGATTCCAAACAACAGTGTGACAAGTTTACGCAGTTTTCACGACAGAATGGAGAACTACATCCGGGGACTGGAATCTTTAGGTGAGTGTCAGGGTTCCTATGGTGATTTACTGGTACCTATAATCATGAAAAAACTTCCCTCTGAATTACGACGCAATTTAGCGCGAGAACACGGAAATGTACGGTGGCAAATACAAGATTTGAGGTCTGCTATCGCCAGAGAAATTAACATTTTAGAAGCTGGTGTAACTGACGAAGTCATGGAACCGCACATGCCGACGGCATCCTTGTTCACTGGAACCGAAAAGAAGAAAAGCACTGTAAAGAAACAGTCGCAAACCAGGGATAATTATAAATCAAAGAAACTGTGTCTGTTTTGTGAAGGTGAACATTCATCGCATAGTTGTGAAAAAGTGAAAACCCATGAAGAAAAACTTAACATTATAAGATCTAAACGTCTGTGTTATAATTGTCTCGGAAAGCATCCAGTTTCAGAGTGCCGTTCAAAGTTCCGGTGCAGACACTGCCAGCGAAAACACCATTCAAGTATTTGTGAAAAATCATCAACTTCCGGTTTGAATCCCAATGCAGCGTCGTTCGTGATCTCTACTTCCGGTCAAACAGGAACTGCAATTCTTCATTCAACAACGCATCAAAAATCGAACGTTCTGCTTAAGACAGCAATCGCTCAAGTTAGTTCACAAGATTTTTCTATGGCTACAGCAAACATATTATTTGATGAAGGCGCTCAAAGGTCATTTGTTACAGAAGAGCTTGCCAAGAAACTGAAGCTTAAACACACCG
Organism: Corbicula japonica; assembly: GCA_038501625.1. Taxonomy (NCBI): domain Eukaryota; kingdom Metazoa; phylum Mollusca; class Bivalvia; order Venerida; family Cyrenidae; genus Corbicula; species Corbicula japonica. The sequence continues at coordinate 2,326,356 of JAZAYU010000045.1, forward strand.
GTTCGGACACTATATCTTTAGCATCTTTCGGTGGTAAATCAGAGCAGTGTCAGCATATACCGATGGGCCGAGTGTTTCTACACGCCGATCATGGAGAGACCATCCGACTTGACGTACTTATTGTACCCACCATCGCAGTACCGTTACCTTACCTGCAGAGAGAAGTCAAAGGTTTGAAATACATCGAGGGTCTTAAACTTGCGCATCCTATTTCCGCTGCTGACGACGACTTTGAGATATCTCTTTTGATTGGAGCTGACCATTTTTGGCAAATTGTACTGAACAAGGTCATCAGGGGTAATGGACCGACGGCAGTAAAATCAAAACTCGGATACTTATTGTCAGGACCTCTTTCGTCTGCTAAGAAATGAGTCGTCTGCCAGTTACATGTTAAACGTCATCACAGCGCCACCTAATGTTGAAGATCTTGAGAGATTTTGGAAGTTAGAATCTATGGGAATATGTGAAGATGAATCTGAAAAATCTACTTCCAGTATACTTGAGACATACAAGGAAAACAGTATTACCTACAAAGATGGACGTTATATAGCCAAACTACCTTGGAAGGAAGACCACCCCGTACTCCCTACAAATTACGAAGTTTGCAGGAGGCGCACAGAGAACACAATTAGACGTCTTTCATCAGAGCCGGATCTACTGCAACAATATGGACAAATTATAGAAGATCAGTTGAAACGCGGTTTTATTGAAAAATGCGATACATTAGTGTTACCCCATCCCACCCTGTACATTATATACCACACCATCACGTAAAGAAGGACTCGAACACAACACCAATCGGTATAGTCTATGACTGCAGTTGTAAGTCACGTGACCAGCCTAGTTTAAACGACTGCCTGATGTCTACACCACCTGAACTTAATGATCTAACTGGAATTTTACTTCGTTTCCGAATGAATAGGTACGCCATAGCAACGGATATTGAGAAGGCTTTCCTCAACATTGCTCTTGACGAGAAAGACCGAGATGTGACGCGATTTCTTTGGCTTAGTGACAACAACAATCATAACAGCGACTTGACTACGTATAGATTCTGTACAGTCTTATTTGGAGCCACGTCGTCACCGTTTATTCTGTGTGCAACTATACTCAAGCATCTTGAAATCCACAAGGACAAGAAGGCTAGCGAATACTTAAGAAAAGATCTGTACGTTGACAACGTTATATCAAGCTTTCAACAGGAAGATGAACTATTGCTATTCTACAGCGAGTCACGTGAGTTAATGTCATCTGCAGGCTTTAACCTGAGATCATGGAGTTCCAACAGTGAAAAACTTCGCATACAGGCTAGCAACGATTTAGTCTTAGATAAAGCCCAATCTCCGAAGGTACTCGGTATGAAATGGGACCCAGACAGAGACATTTTACTATTTCCGGTCAGTAACATAATATCTACCAAGACTGTAACGAAAAGAGAAATATTGCAGAATACGTCTCGAATCTACGATCCTTTGGGTCTACTCATTCCTGTTACCATCAGAGCAAAGATCCTACTACAGGAATTATGGCAACAGAAGTTTGAATGGGATGCACCTTTACCTGAAAATATACAAGAAATATGGCGTTGTTTAGTAACAGACTTAAATTCCGTGACCGCCACTACGTTCCCTAGACACTACTTCGAAAATACAAAACGTGACCCTAGTAACACGTGCATTCACATATTCTGCGATGCTAGCTTGGTTTCATATGGTGTTACTGCATACATCTGCAGAGAAAACCAATCTACTCTGATGATGGCTAAAACTCGTGTTGCTCCTTTAAAGAGGTTAACATTACCTAGGTTAGAGCTGCTGGCAGCAGTGACTGGCTCCCGATTATGCAAACACATACAACAGAACAACGGCATTAGACAGATACACCTATGGTCAGACAGTCAGATCGTACTTTCCTGGCTTCAGACGTCCAAGACTCTCCAACGATTCGTCAGGAACAGAGTGACTGAAATCCACGCGCTAACCGAAACCCGGAAATGGAAATACTGCCCAATGAAAGACAACCCTGCAGATTTACTTACCAGAGGAATCTCTGCATCTCAATTCAAGAACAGTAGTCTTTGGTTCCACGGACCTACATGGATCAGCACACCTGACAACTGGCCAGTTTGGCAAGTCGATACTTACGTTACCATGGCAACGATTACTGACCCCGTAAACAGACAAGATGATACGACAACCTTGCCACAGAAAAACATCAGTTTTATAGACGTGTCAAGATTTAGTTCGTTGACAAAGTTGCTGAGAGTTACAGCTTACGTACTGCGTTTCATAAACAACTGCCGTGGCAGAAGACAAAATGAACCGTTGTCTACAGACGAACTACGCAGGGCAGAGGAGTTGTGTATACGCAGCTGCCAGATGTCCAAATATCAAGAAGAAATGACGGATATAAGCACCGAGAAAAACAAACTCCCGTTATGTAGACAGCTTAAATTATTTATGGAAAATGGAATATTAAAATGCCGTGGACGTATTCACAATGCTCCACTGGACGAACTGACCAAGTTCCCGTACCTACTTCCGGCTAAGCATCCATTTACCAACTTAGTTGTGAATGACGCACATTCTAGATTGTTACATGCTGGCGCTAGTTCAACTATCACATACTTAAGACAGAAGTACTGGATCCCTTCTATCCGTCAAACTGTGAAAACAATACTTCGTAAATGTACCCGTTGTATGAAGGTTATTGGTAGACCCTACTCAGCACCTGATCCGCCTCCGTTACCCAAGAGCAGGGTTTCTGACGTCAAACCCTTTACTTACACCGGAGTAGATTTCTCTGGAGCATTACTGGTCCGAGATAGCAACAGGCGGGAAATGAAAGCCTACATATGCTTGTTCACATGCGCTACCACAAGAGCAATTCATCTAGAACTTGTTCCAGATCTATCAGCAGAGTCATTCCTACAAGCATTTCGACGTTTTTGCAGCAGGAAGTCCGTTCCTCACGTGATGATGTCAGACAACGCAAACACCTTCATATCCGCATCAAAACAACTTCAAGATTTGTTTAAGTCTACCACAGTAAGACAAGAACTCAACAACAGAGGAATTGAGTGGAAAATGATACCGAAGCGCGCCCCCTGGTTATGTGGAATGTGGGAACGACTTATAGGCGTAACAAAAACTACAATAAAGAAAGTGCTGGGACGTTCCTACGTCTCCTACGAAACATTACAGACAATAATCACAGAAATCGAGGCTATGATTAACGACAGGCCGCTGACATATGTATCTTGTGATACTCCAGATGAACCGGAAGTGCTTACACCGTCACACTTACTTTACGGCAGACGGATCAGCAAGCTTCCATATGAAGAAAACCAACCAACAGACCCCGTAACAACAGATCGCTCTTCAATTATCAAACGTTTTACAATGCAAACGAAGTTGATAAACCACTTCCGGGATAGATGGCGTCACGAGTACTTGACCGCCTTACGAGAACATCATCAGACGACAGGCAAGAATGACCAGACGATATCCATCGGAGACGTTGTATTGGTCCACGATGATGCTCCCCGTTTACTGTGGAAACTTGCCGTTGTTGAAGAACTCGTTAAAGGAAATGATGGTCTTATTCGAATTGCAAAAATTCGAACTCAAAATGGACTTACACATCGTGCAATTGTGAAACTTTACCCATTAGAAGTGTATTAACTTTACACATTTAAAGAAAAATGATTCGTGAAGTAGAGACACTGTTTAAATAAGATGTGATAACATAATTAAAGTGACATTTCTAAATTATTTATACTTTAACAGAGATAACTTTAATTATCAGTTAATGAAGTGATTAATTTTCAGATTACTTTTTGCGCCCCCGAGTATGTCGGGAATCTCTGGCGTGCCTATTATAGCGCGACGTCCCACGTGACGTCCCGCGCCTTTACGTTAACGTCACATCCGACTTATTGTTATTGTTATGATTAAATGATATGAGTAAAAGGTCGAACCTGGAAGCGTATTTGTCTTAATACCACTATACATCCCCATACTGCCATGTAATAAAGATGCTTCAAACACATTTTTGCATTAAAATATGCCAAAAAATGGCTTCCAAACAGTGCTATTAAGTAGTATAGATTTAGCCTAAAATGCAGGAAATGAAGCGACAAGTTTCAAAATTTTCCGGGGGAGCATGCCCCCAGACCCCCCAAGCAGGCCTGCTAGATTGTTAATTGGGCCTGCTGGGCTGAAACTTATTGAGAACCCTGACATTGTATTTATAAATGAGAAAACCAGTTGAAAAACAGCTTACAATTTTTTGCATTATATCAAGCTGGTTTCATTTCTCTCTGCCAATCTGAAACCTCATTCTGGTGCAACAATGAAACCTTGTATTGATATGACTTTGAGGATTGCAAGATATCCATAACACTTTTTGCATGATGCCTAACTTTCATGTTATAGCAACATAACAGATTTCATATAACATCATTCTATATTAGAAGGATATAAACTGATTACATTTTATTGTATGCTTTTCAGTGAATTATAGAATTTTCCAGGTGAAATAAAAGTGGTATTTTTCATGTTGGTACCCAAGCCCATATAACATTCCAAATGAGAATGTTAAAAAATGGGCTCAAATTTGTATATTTGACGTCATGATGTCACGTCATAAGCAAGTGGTTTTGGCGCCATTTATTGCAACTTTTCTGTAGAATTCAAGCAAATTTTGCTCTAAAAGCATAAATAAAAAGAAAATTTTTTTTACCAGTGAAAGATAGAAATATATTTCACTTGTGAACTCCAGAATTATGTATTTTGACTTGTGGCTTCGCCACTCGTGAAAATAAAAATTCCGGAGCTCACTCGGTGAAATATATTTCTATCTTACACTGGTAATAACAAATATCCTCCACGTATTAGATGAATATCATGCAATGAAGATACATTGAAGGATACTAAACTGTGTGTTATGCTGATATATTATGTACTGTGGCAATATAGTAACAAGAATTTAAGATGTCTTCATGTTCAGTTCCTTCATTGCTTAACCCTTACTGAATATGATATATCATCATATATACATTTTTACTGGATGGATCAACAGTAAAGATCCACATCAGTAGGCACATGGGTGATCTATATTGTTCGCTTCTAGATTCTGGTTATTTCTGACAAAGAAGCAACTGGTGTAGATCCAGGTCATATGGCACAGATGTGCTGGATGATCTGGATCTACATTGATTAACCATGTGACAGAAATGTTTATATGGAGTTAAGAGGTAAGAGTACATGATACTGGGGCAACAGTATCAAAGTGTTCTGCTGCCTAGATTTTCAACTACATTGCTTACACAAGTACATGCTACATAATACTGTTTTGCATCCAAAAAATGTAACATACATTATTGAGATAGCTCTAAATTTCAAGCAATCCAATCCATCTCATATCAAGTGTGAAGAATAAGAAAGAAACAAAGCAAAAATGTTAGAAAGAAATGCAGGGTAAAAAACAAAATGGGCTTACCTAGCATAACTCTTACCTATGTTCTGTTGGTGTTCCCAGTGAATTCTGCCGTATTGCCAATCTAATTTTATCTAGATCTGCCGGTGATTCAGTTCTCTTGTTGGACTCACTAAGCCTTTCTATTGAAGCGACTGATTCTCTATTGTCTCCTTCTAATCCAGAAAAATCAAATTGAAATTGCAACGTATCAGAACAATAACCAACTTGATTTTTCAAACTTTCACCAAAGCGTTTTGAAAAATCATAGCTACTCCCCAAAGCAAAATCTACAGAATCAAAAGTAGCTAAAGGTGCATTAAACAAGCTTATATCATCCCCCAAAATAGAAGAACACACACTTTTAGTTCTATCCAAACTTATGGCCATTGATTCTAAATAATCTAAGCTGTCTGCAGACTTCCATGATAACCCTTTTTTCCGGCGAGATCTCTCTGAATTATCTTTTTTCAAACTAGATTTCAAAATTAGGCTTTCTGAACTTGTGTTAACATGATATGACCGTGAGCTTTCTGAAAATAAATGACCTTGACACTCACCATGGCAACTACAGGAATTGGAATGTTCTGTGAGAACACTATGTCTGTGAGAATCACAATATGTGGTATTTGTATGATTACATGAACACTTAGCATTCCCTGTATGTTCAGGTTCCTCGCTTTCACAACCACAGTTTTCACAATCTTGGTCAAAGGAATTGACGCGAGTTTCCAAATTTTCTGGACATTTGTCAATCATGTCACTATTCTCTTCAACACCTTCACAAGTTTTACACCCCTCTACCACTATACCACTGTCAGAAGTTGAAACTTTACCATCTCTTAGTTCCAAGTTTTTAGCAACTTCTTTCTGGACATCTTGAGCACTTTGAGTATTACTGGACTTCCATTTGCTCTTGTCATTTATCACAACACAATCATTTTGTTCCACAATTTCACAACCTGTCAACACTTCGATATTTTTATTTGCATCTCTGTTTAAATTGTTCAGACTAGTCTGCATACTCTTGTTAATGCAGTTTGCTTCATCCGCTATACAAAAGTGACTGTCTTCTGTATAGACTGTGTCACTCAAGTCTCTCTGTATTGGAATGTCTATAACCAGTCTGGGGTTCTTCAAGGACTTGGAATGCCCATTCTTCTGAGATCCTTTCCTCCGTTCTTTTGGTCTTTTTTCTAAGTCTTGGTCAATTTCTTGACCCGATTTGGAATAGCATGTTCCCATTGCTGTTGTTCAGAATTTTTCCATCTGCAATAATAGAAAGTACAACTCAACTTATTTGGAATGGATCAAAATTGTACTGTTTATTGGTGTAAATATTGAGTTGCACTCAACCCAGGGCTAGGTGGTGTGAGCAGTAATGTGCGTTTCCATTACTGCCCATGAACAGGCTAAATCAATCTGAGCCTGCAATATTTTCATATTAGTCGTGTTTGATGGCTTTCAAAGTTCCTTTCTTCTATTTCAAAGAACTCAACATACTCATTTTTTAAAATGCTGACGATACAAATCTTACTTGATTAATTTGGCCAATAATAATATGAATACACTTCACAATAACATTATGCCTTTACCGCACAGATATGCCTTTATTGCATAAGCTAACAGTGTAGAATCAGCTCTACACTGTTTGCTTTAAGATATATTAGATTATTTTTTACCAAGATGTGATTAGTGCAATCTAGATCAAATGTCATGAATGTCTGGCTGACCTGGATCTACACTGGTTGCACTTGCATTAAAATGCATATACCGTCTTCGTTTGAATATAAGCCGCACTTTTTTTCCAGGATTCGGCGAAAAAAAGTTGGGGTGCGGCTTATACATAGGTTTAGGTTCCCAAGACATTTTTCCAGGCCTTCAAAACACCGATTTTTTACCGCGGCGAATTTGTCAAGCGCACTGGTATATGGACGCTGAACGAGATATTTGTCACGTCTACACGTTTTTATTTTCGAAAATATTATTTGACAGGTAAAAAAAATGTACAAAATAATAAACTATTATTGAAATCTTTTACTCTTCTTTTTATTTTGAGTACCGGTAATTGCAATAAAAATAATCGTCAGTTTGCAACTTGTCATGATCGGGGACGTTTCTATGCAATGCGGTAATCATGTGCGAACGAAAATAATTATGATTGCCACAGGCAAACAACTGCCTAGAAATGCTGTCACAAACTCTACTGCAAATACAATTACCTGTACGTAAATAATCAGCAACATTTACGACCGACAAAGTAAAATAATTATTATTTACCGACCGCTAACATAATTTCCATCATTTAAAATATATCCTAATCTTTAATTTATTGCTTTTTATCACATTTCAGTAATTAATGCATCACACTAGCTAAAAATGACAGGCGCACACTACCAGGTAGATCAAATGTTTTTATAGCAAAGCCGAAATAAACACGGATGGTTGTTTCGAGCCGACAACGTCTTTTGAAGTCGTGTTTGATGTTCGGCGGTATCGATTTTTTTGCCTCCATACGAAATACACAGCATGGTCATGTTTTTTGTATGGGATACATGCGGTTGTTTTTCAAATTATGCGGATTATAAAATTTAATGTAATAATTAAAGATAAATGGAAATAAAATGCGGATTTCGTAAGAACTGACATCACCATCAAGGTAATTATTTTAACTTATTTAAATCATGCAGTTTGCAGGCTTTTACCAGTGTTTTATGTATTTTATGGAAAAAGTGGGGTCGGTCCACGAATCGATTGCGTTTTATTTAATTACGCGTTATATCAGATTCAGTACTTCAAGAAAAACGCGAACGGTAAAATCACAGTGACCGTAATGTGTGAAAAACTCTGAAAGCCAGATGACATGTTTAAGATCCCCTTGGTAAAATCAGCGTCACCCTTAAGCCCTGGTCACAACCTGCCGTGCGTCTTTTTGTCCGTACGTGTTCTGCGGAGGTTACGTTCGCTGCGTATTTGGGTCGGACGTGGCAAGAGCAGGGAGGACGCATGTCACACTCACGGATTGCGCAAGGTGTGAGTACGTGGCCCGCACGCCACGTCTAGGGGTAAAAGGATGCGTGCAACGTACGTTCCGTAGGTGGTAAGTGAGTTGTACGTGCTGACAACGTGCTTACAACGCAAGATCTCCGTGCGATTTCCATTTCAACGTACGGAGGCAGTACTGCTCACGTATGGTGTTCATACTCGCTCGCACGTTGTAAGTGCGTGCAAGTGCGGTGAAAGTGAGTTTATTTCGGTGGCTGTTGGTTGATATATATATTTATATAAGGATATATAAGGACGACCTATTGATGCTCCAAAGAAACCATAGCTGCCTTTGCCTTGAAATGCCGCCCCTTCAACAGCAAAAACAGCTTGCAGTGGCACGGCAGGAACACAAGGTGCTATTACTTGCAGTTGTACTGGAGATGGAGAGGCAACAAGTGGTCAGAAGCAGGAGATAGTGGGTTCATCCATGGATCGAGGAGGGGAGGGGGGGGCTTTTCGGACAGTACGAAACGATGTTTCAAGAGCTCATGCGTGAATCCAGAAGGGATTTTGTTGGATACATCAGAGTAAATCCCGATCTCTTCGCAGAGCTCGCAGAAGTCGTGCGCACACCGTGCGTTGTAAGTGCGGAGCACGTACTTGCTCGGTATGGTCGGCCTGAGTTCTGTGCGCGTTTTGGACAGTTGAACTGAGGAAGCACGGACCACGTACGGACCATGCAAGGACAACGCACGGACCACGCACTCAGTACGTGCGCGTCACGGACTATGGGATTTTTTTTAAAAGACGCATGGAGGCATTGCGTTATGCGCTCGTGGACATACAGGACACGCACGTCACCCGTTCGGGGGGAGAATCCGTAGCCCGCACGCAGATCGAACGCAGAGAAAGTTTTGCATGCATTAAAAATGCTACAGGGTGTCTGCGTGCTCACAAATCCGTACGGAGGCGGTACTCACCACGTAGGTTTCCCTGAATTTGTCCTACGTTTTTGCACGTAGACAGCACGCACTTGCACGTACGGCGGGTTGTGACCGGGGCTTTAATTGGCAGCTTGGTCTCACCTGCCATAGAGGGTATGTCAGTTGAGGAATGTGTAAAAACTGAAAGCATGATGCAATGTTTGAGATTCTTATGGAATGTTTGACAAGATATTGAGATGACACGGTCGACTCGAGTTTTATTTAAAACTCGCACATTTTAGTCATATATCATTCCCGCCAATTTTCTCGAATATTACTCTTCATTTAAAATGTATATACCTTCAAATTGTCAACCATAATTATTATCATGGGTCAAACGCGTATGTACTTCACTGAAAAAGTATAGCTTGCTATTGCTGCCTATGCTGAGGCACACGGAACCGGCGATTCAAAATGGCGACCAGTCTGAAAAAGAGACCGCGGCTTATACATAAAGTTAGGCTTTTTTCACCCATTTCCATCGGGGTTTTAGGGGGTTTTAGGGGGTGCGGCTTATATATCAGTGCAGCTTATATTTAGACGATGACGGTAATTATATGGAGTAATGGGTTATAACAAGAGACCATCGAAGACGGGTGATGCTCCCCGAATGGGTACTTTGTCACAAAAACAGTAAGTTGTAGAACTATTGAGGTGAATTTTGAAAAAAATGTATTGCTATGGAATCAGACAATCTTAAAATCCAACTATAAATAACAAAGTTATGGACCACACATGATTTAGGTTCAAGGTCATGCTGTGACCTTAACCTTTAAGGAAGCTTGCCTCAATATGGTGATCATTTCTGTGAAATTATTTTTTAATCTAACTATCAATAACAGAGTTATAGACAGGACACAATATTGCTGCAAGGTCATGCTGTGACCATGGCCTTCAAGGTAGCAACCCAAATGTTGCGAGACACATCATCTCATTTTGGTGATTATTTCTGGCAAATAATTATAAAATCCGACTTATAATCAAAAAGTTATGAGCCTGACACGATTTTGGTGCAAGGTCATGCTTTGACCTTGACCTTCAAGGTAGCCACACAAATGTTTCCCGCGACACATCATCTCATTTTGGTGATTATTTCTGTGAAATAATTTTAAAATCCTACTTCAAATAAAAGTTATAGGCCGGACACAATTTTGGTGCAAGGTCATGCTGTGACCTTGACCTTCAAGGAAGCGACCCAAATGTTGTCCACAACACGTCATCTCATGATGGTGATCATTTCTGTGAAATAATTTTGAAATCCCATTTCAAATTTAAGAAAAAAATGGGCCGGACACGATTTTGATGCAAGGTCATGCTGTGACCTTGACCTCCAATGGCGACCCAAATGTTGTGCGTGACATTTCGTCTCATTATGGTGATCATTTCTGTGAAATAATTTTAAAATCCGACTTCAAATAAAAAAGTTATGGGCCGGACACGAATCGGACGGACTGATGGATGGACAACCGGCGACTATATGTTCCATAGAATTTCTTCGGGGAGCATAATAAAATACATATATCAGTATTGCCTGGGCAAACATTGTAGATCAAGATCAGCCTGCACATCTGTTCGATCTGATCAGTACCTAAACTGTTCGCTTTTTGATTTATTATTAGGTTATTTCGGACCAAAATGCGACCAGTGCAGATCCTGATCAGATGGCAAATGTGTTGCATATCCATAAAAATGCGTATTTATGGATGAAAGGGTTAAGGTTATACTGTAGATTCATGCATATCTTTCTAAGACTTTCTAAACTAAAGAATTTTGATCCACAAGATTACAACATCCTTAATATAGAAATATAAACCAAAACTAATGGACTGAGCTGCATAAAAATCTGTCACTGATGTTGATTATATAAAGCTAACTACTAACAGACTGCGGCCTGCGGGGGCTGTAACCACTATACACTACTTTACATTATCATACCGGTAATTCAATTTATGTACTAAACCTAAACCTGAATGACTTTAAAAGATTAATGTACATAACTTCATATAATAATCTGGGTATTTGAATATCAACACAGTCATGTCAAATATGATGACTATACATGACTAAATGTAGTCTTCCTGTATAAGATCTTGATGTTCTATTACTAAGCTACGATGTAAAGAATAACATGGATGACAGTTCAAGTAAAACAAGGGAAACATTTTTCATCATTACTCTTTTACAAGTAACATCAGGTGAATGCAAGTGCAAGGTTAACAGAGTAAGAAGACCTTAAGTAATCAGTCTCTAAACAAACTATTATGATTTCAAATTCATAAACAAAAACCTCTGTAGAATATTCATTTGTTTACTTTAACTCTGCCATAGCAGCAACCTCCATATCAACCATTAATTCATCTTTCAAATGGTGTTTTCCATACATTTACATAGACACTCTGGGAGCTGCTATAGCATGATGGTTTTTACAGAGGTAACCCTTTAAACATTAATCACAGCTTGTATCAAAATTGTGACAAGCAATATGTCAAAATAGTGAAAGTTGTAGACCAGATCAGCTTGTACAGTGTACATCTGCATAGTCTTATGAGAGTCTACATTGAGATAATGGGCAAACAGTGTAGAGTCTGATTTAAATGACTGCATCGGTTTTCTGACCAAGAAAGTACCAGTATTGATCCTAAGATCAGACTCTAGATGTGCAGGCTAATCTGGATCTACACTGGTCACACTTAAGATAAAAGCTGTATTCAATCTAGAGTCAACAGGTCATGCTAAAACAGAACAGGAATATATCTTATGAAGTCTGTGGTTAACAATTCAGGCTTATATGTTAGTTTGATCAAAACATTACTGTACATCCTAAGAAACTAAACTACATGTTCAATCAATTCGCTTTATGCGTTACAGGTTAACATTCATCATGTCATGTTAAACATGTATTAACCCTGTCATTAACACAACCATTAAACATTCTTACCAGCCACTGCATCGGATTCCGCTTTAACAATTCTTTAACCTCCTTTTTTCAAAACATAAAATCACTGGTATTAAAACTTCTTTTTATATCAAAATAAAACAAAATTCATTCAACATATAATGTACCTTGTACTACAGGCTGAATGTTAAATTCCTTACTGATATTTGAAAACCAAATTAAAATTGATCCATACAGACAAAACAAAGCTTGTTTGTTTGAGTTGATTCAGCTACTACCTTCACTGTTCTGGAATCACAAACTATGAAGAGACCTCTGAATAAATCAATTGTAAAATCTCCCATCAATAGATCTTTACTCTGCTGTGATTGCCCTGATAAGTTAACCTGTTATAATTACAAGGGCAGTGTACTGCTGTTGACACCGGCATACAGTACTACCATAGAAACAATCCACCTGTGGAAAATACTTCAACATGCAACAGAATGCTATTAAAACTAATTAGGAAGAGAGAAGAATGTCATCATCTGATGTTTTCACTTAAATTTCCTACAATGTTTCATTTCCTTGTGGATTCGATTACAGATCTCTGATATTTCATTTCCTTATTCACAAACAAGAACTGCATACAAATTCTCAGTTTTTGTGTGACTCACATAATTTTCATTATTTTCACAGTCTTATTTAAACAATAATCAATATATGAATCATATGTACATAAAAAATGCAAAATCTTTTTCACTAATCCTTTACTCTGTATAATATGGATTTTACATGTGTGCTACCACTGTAGACCCTGATAAGCTGGCACATTCATGCCTTCTGATCTGGATCTTCACTAGTCACATCTTGGTCAGAAACAACCTAATGAATCTAAAAGCCAATAGTTTAGATACTGATCAGACAGCAGGGATCTACAATGTTCCTCCAAATGTTAAATGTGTATCTATGGAGTAAAGGGTTAATTATCTCAAATTGTTTTTGTAAAACATCACTGACAGAATTTGAGGATGCCTAACTGAACTCGTAAGCTCAACTAGTCCCTTACCAGTAGCCTCAGGTAACACAAGAACAAGTTCTGACTTACTCTAAATATTTAGAGGAACGCATGCTTCTTTAACCTTTAACATTTAATATTTTGACATCTATATTTTTCATTTATTGGCAAGCGTTACCTCTAAACGCGATGCATCAAAAACGTGTCGCATATTTAGTTTTAACAAAAAGTTTACAGAAAGTCATAATCTCAGCTTTAAATGATTAGACACTGAAAATATATAACAAAATTCACCTTTAAGGGTCAAATCATCGGTAAACATGAATTAAATCCGGTAAGAAATTATATTCAAGTACTGTGTATGCAGAACTTTCACTTGACATATTCCCGATTAACAGTTGCATAAAAACTTCGTAGACGAAAATAATATTTTCAATAGCCAGGTTATGTCCTTTAAACAGTAAGAAAAACAATAAAACTATTGTAAGCTAACTTTAATTATCAAGAAAACATATATTTCTGTCGGATTTTATATGGAAGTATGATTTATATTATAAACTAGAAATGTGTCCATAGGACACGGATGCCCCCGCTATGCATCGTTTTCAGATACTAAAGTGCAATGATGGGAATAATAGCATTTCAAAGACAGTGATGTTCGAGTAATTATAAGAATAAATCATAAACTTGATGATCAAGTAAATTATTTGTATTTGTGGCACTGTTGTCTTCTCATTACGGAAATGTCTGTGAAGAAGTTGGTGGTAATGCAATGCAATGTCATAGTGAAAATTTGTGCCAAGTTATTTTGAAATCCCTTCCTTCATAAAGAAGTTATAGCCCGAACAAGTAAATTCAAGTTTTAGTAACTGTGACCTTGACCTTGGACTTACAGGCATGGGTAATGTACGCAACACAACACCTTGTCATGGTGAACATTTAAGCCAAGTTATTTTGAAAACCCTCCATTCAAAACAGTTATAGCCCGGACAAGGAAATTCTATTTTTAGTAACAGTGACCTTGACCTTGGACCTACAGGCATGGACATGGTACACGACTCACCACCTTGTCATGGTGAACATTTCTGCCACGTTATTTTGAAATTACTCTATTCCTAACGTAGTTACAACCCTGACAAGAAAATTCTATTTTAGTAACAGTGACCTTGACCTTGGACCTACAGGCATGGGCATGGTACGGGACACACCATCTTGTCATGATGAACATTTGTGTCAAGTTATTTTGAAATCAATCTATTCCTAACAAAGTTACAGCCCGGACAAGAGAATTCTATTTTTAGTAACAGTGACCTTGACCTACAGGCATGGGCATGGTACGCGATACACCGCCCTGTCATGGTGAACATTTGTGTCAAGTTATTTTGAAATCCCTCCATTTATAATGAAGTTACAGCCCAGACAAGAAAATTCTATTGTTAGTAACAGTTCCTTGACCTTGGACCTTCAGGCTTGGGTATTGTGCGGACATACTGCATTGTCATAGTGAACATTTGTGCAAAGTTATTTTGAAATCCCTCCATTCATAACAAAGTAACAGCCCGGACAAGAGAATTCTATTTTTAGTAACAGTGACCTTGACCTTTGACCGACAGGCATGGGCATGGTACGCGACACATCGCCCTGTCATGGTAAACATTTGTGCCAAGTTATTTTGAAATCCCTCCATTCATAACAAAGTAACAGCCTGGACAAGAAAATTCTATTTTTAGTAACAGTGACCTTGACCTTCCACCTAAAGGCTTGGGCATGTACATGACATACCGTCTTGATATGGTGAACAATTATACCAAGTTATTCAAAAATCCAATAAGAAATAACAAAGTTACAGAGCGGACAAGATTTTACAAGAAAATTCTGTTTTTAGTAACAGTGACCTTGACCTTGGACCTACAGGCATGGGTATTGTCACGACACACCGCCTTGTTATGGTGAACATTTGTGCCAAGTTATTTTGAAATCCCTCCATTCCAAACAAAGTTAAGGGCAAAGTGTATATTTTTCTTAACACAAAATGTAAGTGAAAAAGGGGAATAATTTGAAAAATATTTGAAGCAGGGTTATGGGTCTTGTTGGTTATGATGTAGATTTTGATGGTGAAAATATATTTCAAGTTTCAAGGCAGTATCTCAAGTAGTTTAAAAGTTATGGGCAAAATGCATATTTTGCTTAACATAAAATATAAGAAACAAGATATATTCCTATTCAAACTAATGTAAATGGAAGCATCAAAGGGCCATAACTTCTGAACGGAACATGTAAGAGCAAAACCCCAACTTTATGCACAACAACATATCAGGCCAAGCATTGCGGTTAAGTTTCATCAAATTCCCAGCAGAGGTGTAGGAGGAGTTGCGTTCACGAAATATACTCCTATTAAAACTAATGTAAATGGAAGTATCAAAAGGGCCATAACTTCTGAACGGAACATGTAAGAGTGAAACCCCACCTTCATGCACAACAATATATCAGGCTAAGCATTGTGGTCAAATTTCATTGAATTCCCACCAGTAGTGTAGGAGGAGTTGCGTTCACGAGATATACTCCTATTAAAACTAATGTAAATGGAAGTATCAAAGGGCCATAACTTCTGAACAGAACATGTAAGAGCGAAACCCCACCTTTATGCACAACAACATATCAGGCCAAGCATTGTGGTCAAGTTTCATTAAATTCCCACCAGTAGTGCAGGAGGAGTTGCGTTCATGAGATATACTCCTATTAAAACTAATGTAAATGGAAGTATCAAAGGGCCATAACTTCTGAACGGAACATGTAAGAGCGAAACCCCACCTTCATGCACAACAACATATCAGGCCAATCATTGTGGTCAAGTTTCATTAAATTCCCACCAGTAGTGTAGGAGGAGTTGCGTTCACGAGAATATCAGACGGACCGACGGACGGACAGGAGCAACTCTTAATGCCCATCGCCATTTCATGGCGGGGGGCATAAAAACATCTATTTATTAGTAATTTGTCCAATAAGTACTGTACAACATAAGGCGGATGCTTGATTTGCATGAGCCAATCAGAATCAAGCAATGTCTACACGGCTGAGAGCCGCATATACAAAAATACTGTGGTGGAAATTAAAATGGATTATCGTAGATTATAACTGGATAATGTAAGTAATTTTTGTGTCTGAAGCAAGAATAAGAGTAATATTAATGAAAAATTGCTATATTTAGGCCTGTCATGTTGTAAATTTGCAGATAACTTAGATAATTGTCCCGACTGAAAATCAGTCGGAACATGCGACAGGAAAACTGCATTCGGCGATATGAAGTTGTTATTGCCATAAAATAAAAAAATGATAAATAAGCATTTACGACGTCATATTTATAGGACTAGTTCTGACTCACCTTTCAATGCTGGATAATGTGCAACATTATAACTGGCACTTCTAAAGAACTGAAAAACAATAACAACAAACCTCAGCTTAAAACTAATACTGTCACATTTACCATTACTCCATGGATAACATTTTTATCACATGAGAAAACCGTGTAGATCCAGATCAGCTTGCACACTTGATATAATTATGCCTTATCAGGATCTACACTGTGTGCCTTTATATTCATTAGGTTATTTCTGATCCAGAAGTGAACAGTGCCGTAGAGATGGCATGGAAAGGCTGGCTGATCTGGATCCACATGGGTTGCCCATGTGATAAATATATGGATGTACTATATCCACGCAGTTAAAGGGTTATTTTCACTGAGCCTTAAGCATCTAGTTAGATTTTGCATACATATTTTTAGGAATGCCAATAAACATTATTATCTAAACCATTTGATGGTGGTTAAATGTAAAATAAAATAACAGAAACATTCCACATCTCAAATAACAGCTGAACTAGGCTGTGATTGTGTTGCTACCAATTTTCTATGAAAGATAAATATTAGCTTTTACACCTTTCATCTATGGATTTATTTATATACACAAGTGACAGCTTTTTATGATCAAATAAATATCCATTAATACTTGAACCAATATGGGGAAACAAATTGATAAAAAAATATGAATCATGATTTTTTTTTATGAAAATGTGAAGTAAGGCTAAGTTGTAATTTTTATTATCAATATATAGCAAATTCAATTGGTTGCAAGTGCTGTTCTGCAAGTTCTAAGAAAATATTTGATTTGCTAAAATGGAGCAGACTGTCTGCCAAATTAGTATAAGTATCAGACTGTCTGCCAAATTTCTACTAGTAACTCAATATAATGGTCTTGTTTACTTGTACTGCCTTGACCACTTGTGTTGACATATTCATGAATATAATATATTGTTTGATCCTGACCAGTTTAACACCAAAAAGGTAACTAAAATATTCATCGAAGTGTAGACATTGTATGGCATATATCTATGGCAATAAATGGGGAAAAAAGCCTAATTACTAACTTAAAATCTGTCTGTTACTGCAACACAAGTCACAATAGTCCTGTACTGGTTTTATGCCTTGTCAGTAACCATAGCTTAAAAAAATTTGAGTCATGCTAATACGAAGAAAAATTTTAATGCTCTCTGTTGTTCTCATTTTCTGCAATTAGCGCTTATTTTATTAGCCTAGGATTAATGTTATCATAAGTTTGTCCCTTGATTGACAGCTGGTGTTACCAGGTTCATTTTTTATACAAGTTGAACACCCACAAAGTCTTTTATGTTTTCAAGTTTTTTATTTGCCTTTTATCACAGTAATTCCACATGAACAATTTTCAAATTAAAAGTTAAGTTTCATTAAGTTATCAGATTTAAAGTTTTTCCTTTCAAAGGGGGAGATTCACAAATGTTCAAAAGTGGCTTAAAATTATCCCAAATTTTCAAACTGCATTTACATCACAGAATGTGTGCCATTTATAATCTTTATGGTTGTTTCCATCAAAAGTTTAAATGAAATGTACAATGAATAACACAAATAAAGAATTTTAAATTTACTTTTAAATTTAAAAATGTTGCAAAATATGCATTTTTGCAACTTTCCAAAACATTTTGGTGATTTTCATATGGGGCATAGGTTATTTAAACAATTTTTTTTTGTATTCAGTGTTCAGATAAAAGAAACATCAAATAGTGATCAAACTGACGAAGACCTACACACACACATATTTTTATATCTTTTTATGTTTTAATATAATATTTTTCAAGGGATCTTGATGTTAAATAACTTTTGTAACAGACAGACAGACAAACACTTGCCACCCTTAGCTTGGGGGAGCATCATTACAAATCAGTTTTACACCTTAATTGCTTTGGATCTTAGTTGTAAGAGTACTTAATAAATTCTCTTCCCCCCAACTTTCTTCAGAGGATCTCAGCTCATTAAAAGAGACTGCACCATGTACTGCCTGATATTTTAAAGCCAGGTGTTTTGAGAAACAAGGGTAAAGAATCTCAGGGTCTACTATAAAACCATCACTGACAGTTTCTGTATCCAGGTTGTTAAAAGTCTTGTTCATACCTATGACTCAGCAAAATACATGCACAACGGAAACTTGACGCATAAAACAGATGAGAAATTGATCTTAGATAAGTCTTGATTTTCGATATATCATGGAGAAAAGTGATACACTGTAGCAATATTTAAAGATTATTAAAGAAGATATTGCATTTGTACAAATTTATACATCTAGATCTGATGGGGCAAATGTGCCCACAGATTTGGAACTACACTGGTCACATATGTGTTAAAACATATTGAGTAAAAGGTTCAGCTTCCTGGTATGATTGCAATGAAATATGGCAAAAAATGCAGCCGAAATTTTAATTCACATTCTTTCATGGTAACTTCTGGCATGAGGGAATTACGAGATTTAAGAGATTTTGTTTAATATGTAAAAAATCAAGAACTAAAAATAACATTAACATGCGGTACAAGTTTTCATGGGCAAGAACATCCACTTTAGCTGTCCAACATATGTATTCTATAAAAGGTGCCAGTTATTTCTGAGTTTATTCATGAAGTTGCAATCTTCTAAAGTGATTTGTGATCCTGTGATTGACAATTAGGTATTATTGAAGGAAAGTATGACCTGATGTTTACCTAGCAAATCACTGGTTAAAACACAATGTTACTTTTTTGTAAGTATTGTTATGTTTCACTTTAATATTATAAGGGTTAGGCTGATTTCCCAAAGGCAGCCAGTGAATATCAAGATGGGCCTGCATATCTGTGCACCGAGTCTAATCAGGATCCACACAGTCCCCCTTTTACATGTAGACTCATTTGGTTATTTGGGACCAGGTAGCAAATTGCAGATCCAGATCAGATGTGCAGATTGATTACATCTACACTGGCCACCCATGGGAATAAACGATGTATCCACAGAATAAAGGGTAAACTGAGGCTTGATTTACACATTTTGAACTGCAAGGGTCACAATTCTCTGAAAAACAAAAGTTTTATAAATCTTTCATGCATGTAGTAATCTTAAAAAGTTCTTAGACAAGAAATGTCTTGGCTGAAATTTGCTAAAATTTGTAAATGTTAGTCATGAATGCAATTATTGCAATTAAACATGTTATAAAAAGTTGTTTAATTATCATTTTTGGTTTGTAAAGTGTCATGGTTATCATTATTGTTAGAACACTGTTAAAATAAATACATGTTCATGTACACAAAAATGTTGAAGCTGAGAGATTTCAAAAATTCTTATTTCCATTGTATATGTAGTTGCTACATGTATGATGAAATAAAATTCTATGTCAAAAGTAATCATGTTAGGTAAGTATTGCAACTTTAGCTGAACATTTTTTCATGTGTCTAGGATATTATTTGGCCAAACAAGAAGGACATATTTGAATTTTACATCATAATTAATGTAATGTCTTATAATGTATTGTCTATAATATATAGGTAGCATTAACCATCATTCATACACTTATGTTCACCTAATTCATCACTGTATTCATTTTTTGTCAATTGTAAGCTGAAAAATATCATTTTTGACATATCCTTGTATGATGGTTATAAAATAAATGATGTGACATCAGAAATTATAAAAATACCAGATTTATTCCACTTAAGCCAATTATAGCTATTTAAAGGAACACCTTCATATTTTCTAGATCACTCTATAGTTGAATATTTACTTGGTTTGTCTCATATTTTTGTGTCCTTTCTGTTACAACATGCAAATCATCATATATCTTTGAATAAGCTACTTAATTGGGCTTGTCTTTTAATTAACTGATTTAAGAAAATGCTCTGGAAAAAATCTTTTTCTGTGTACTTTGGAAATGGTCTTTGCAAAAATTGGGACTTTTTAGTCAAAGAATGTCCAGAATTGGGGAAAAACATTAATGAAATGATGATTTGGGACAAGACCATTGGACATTATACAATTTTCTATTGTCAATGACCTAAGTTTATTTATTTTCAACTTAGGATAACCATGTTAGCAACATGACAGCTATCTTATTGTATCTTTGATTATATTTTTCGTTGCCAAACCTTGTCCATTTCAACCATAGAACTTTGGCTCTTTCATATTAATCACAAAGCATTGAGGAAGGGCTACAACCACTGGGGGTTATACAGGGTTCCATTTGACCCGGAAGCTCTGGTTTTGACCCGGGAGATTTAGAAAAAACGCCAAATTGACTCGTCGTAAATCTAGAGCATGCGTCATCATGACCCGGGGCGAATTCGACCTGTGCGTCAATCAAATCAAAAATAACATCGAAAGCCCGCCTAACGCAACACAACTGGCCAATCGTAAACGCCGATTTACCAATAATCAGTCTCACTTACTGAAACGTTACATCACACCTGTGGTTAGAAAGTTAATTGCTGTGTAAACATTTTATCGATAATTCACACGCGCCTGTATATTATGATCACTGATGATTGGAAAGTTATAGAAACATGAAAGGTTAATTGGTTAATCAAATTTGTCGAGTAATGAAATGATTATCGGCAAGTTAATTCATCAAAAGTTTTCGGATAACGGCGTGAACGGTAAATGGATCTTTTGTCTTTGAGATCGTAATTGTACAAATTTATAGAAGCTGTGTCACGTTGCAACTGAATTTCGAAGTATTTTAATATTCCTTGGAAATCTCAATTAATGCATCGCGAAAATGGTTCAGACCATCTCATTGCAATTCATGTCAGGCAGTTGAAAGCGACCCGTTGACGATTCCGATGTTGACACAAAATCCGATTTCTGGAGTTTGCCCAGTACTCCCGTAAAAAGAAATAAAACAGATGATTCGACTGAAGGTTTCTCGAGTGCTTCTAAAAAAGTAGTGAGAAAGTTTAACTCAAATTGGCCAACAGAAATTGACTGGCTCGCGCATGAACAAAACAGTAATGGAATCATGGCGATGTCATGTAATTTGTTTAGAAATGGTAAAAAGAAAAATGCGTTTGCAACTAGCGGCAACACAAACTTTCAACACAGTGCTCTTGACAGGCATGCTAAAGCTAACCCCGAACATTTTTTTGCTTGTTGTGCCAGAGTGATGTGATTCTTGCCAGTTGTCAATCAATAATGTGTGATGTTATTTATTATTGTACGTTGTTCATTTTGATAATTGTCATATTGTTCAAGAAGGCTGGTAAACATTATATGAATAAAGATTGTGAAAAATTGATTTTAACAGTATTGTTTTTGAGTATGAAATTTAAGCACATATGAATAGGGAAAGCTTTACAGCAGTCTGTTTCGCACAGCATTGTTAAACGCATACATGACCCCTGAAAATTTGATGATGACCCCTGAAAATTTGAAAATGACCCTTGAAATTTTTGGCCTAAGGGTCTGAGCCAAGTGGAACCCCTGTTATATACATGTACTAGGACATGTATGCAGGATATGTTTTTATCACTAGCCTACGTATGTCTGTAGTAATAAGAGTAAACATGTCACAGGGTAAGAAAGAATGTGCAGCTAGACTGGAACTCGAACCCAGGACCCCTCACTTACAGGGCAAGTGCTCTCCCGACTGAGCTATCTTCGGGGCCGCATACACAACTTCTCCCCAGTTAGTGATTTGATTCGTACAGTGAATATCCCCTCCCCCCACACACTTTGGAAATTTATTCTCATATTCCAGAGGGTACTTTCCATAAACCATGGCGAGTGTCGTTAGACATACAAGCATTGTTGTCTAACTTGTCACAGTCCCACATTCAGGGCACCAAATGTCACAGGGTTAGAAAGAATGTGCAGCCAGACTTGAACCTGGTACCCCTCGCCAGGGCTTTTTTCACCAATTTGGGAATATGAGCTACAACCCTGGAATAGGGAAATGTGGAATTGTTTTGCCAACATTTGGGCATTTTTTTTTCATCATTTAGGAATAACAAGAGCTGTCACTTAAAATTGACATATGCCCCTGAAATGCAGCTTTGAAATCAAATTGGTATACATATGTAATAAAAATATGCCTGTGGAAGAGATGAAGCATACTGCATGCACATAATGTGAAAGATGAAAAGGATCATTTGTTAAAAATAAACAAGTTACAGATAAATATTACATTTTTTTAGAAATTTCTAAGATTAAAGGGGAGATTATCCTGGAAATATCATTATTAGAGTTATGGACCTTACCACATATGATGTGGGTAATGAAAAGGAAATTTGTGAGTGATGATAAGAAACATATTTTTGAAGTTTGAAGTAAATCCCTCACTAAATATAGAAGTTAAGCAAACCAAATGAGTAAGGGCCCATGACTCTGCTAAAAGTATCCAAGTGGAAAATCTTGAAGATATGAACAACTAGACTAGGGTCAAACATTCCTGAGGAATTTTAATGAAATCCTCCAAAGGGTTTGGAGATGGAGTGTGGACAATGTTTTTATAAAGAAGTTATAGTACAAATGACTAAGGGCACATAACTTGGCCAAAAATAATTCAAGCGGAAAATCCTGATGTTATGGACAACTAGGCTTGGTGATAAACACTCCTGTGAAGTTTCAATGAAATCCCTTAAGCGGTTTTGAAGATAAAGCATGGACAAGATTTTAATATAGAAGTTAGGGTTAGTTAAATATGACAAAGGGCCCTTAACTCGTCCAAAAATAATCCAAGCAGAAATTCCTGACGATATAAACATAAAGCTTGGTGACAAACATTTCTGTATATTTTCAATGAAATCCCTCAAGTGGTTTTGAAGATAAAGCATGGACAAGATTTTAATATAGAAGTTAGGGTTAGGGTAACCGGTTAGTAGAAGACCTTAGGGTTAGGGGTTAGGGTTAGTTATAGTCCTTAGGGTTAGGGTTAGTTAAAAAATGAAACAGCCCATAATGTGGCCGAAAATAATTCAAGCAGAAATTCCTGATGCACAACTAGGCTTGGTGACAAACACTCCTGAGAAGTTTCAATGAAATCCCTCAAGCGGTTTCGGAGAAGAAGCGAGGACAAGATTGTGCCGGAATTTCAAACAGACAGACCGATGGTGCAACAACTTTATGCCTCTCTTCGGGGGCAAAACAAGTTTTATACTTATTTAAAATTATCATAATTTCTGGATTAAAGAAACAAATGATGCCGGAATATCTAACAGAATCCAAAAACCTAAGGTTAAATCAACCCTTGTAAAACAACAATCACTATGTTAAATGAATTTAAAATAGGTCACCTAGACAAAAAGTGATTGACATTCAAAATTGTAGAAGTTTTGAAAAATTAAGCTTTTCTTATCATAACGCCGAGGACCGCTTGCCATATTGCCATAAAATCTAGCTCTAAGGGGTGACAATACAAGTGTTGTACTCACTTAAAAAAGCCGGGTTACATACACCCGAATCGACAAAAGACTTCCAGCTACCACAGGTGCTTGGAAGACGGACCCCGTATTCTCCAAACAGGCCGCCCCCCCCCAACAAAAAAATAGAGTCTACACGGGGTCTTTACTACATAAACTCATCTTTTTTTCTGTTTTGATAGATTGGGATCGATATCAGTCTATGCACATCGAATTTACTATCAAATACCAAGTTCTCTGAAAATTCGTGTTCCGACTATATAAGCCAGTAAAGGTTATTAACAAAACCTCCATTCCGCCATTGACGTCAAGCCCAAATGTAAACAAAGATTTTAAAAATCGGCACATCTCAACAAATATTGCACTAACCTTAACAAATCTGGTATCCTTTGAAAAGTTATCCCGTCCTCTGTTGAATTCCGCCGAGCATTGGCTAGGAAATTTAGAACATAACATCCATTTTTTCATTTTTCCGATGCCATACTAAAAATTATCGCCTCGGGACAGAGTTTGGTTACAATGCAGGTATAGTGAGTGAATTTTGATTGGACGAGCGATTATTAAAGGAGCTATTTTTAGCCGCGGAGCCTATCGCGTAACATATTCTTGCACCGGCTCTCAATAAAGTTGTATCTACGGAGGAGACTGTAACTATATAATTATTACACGAGCTCTATGTAAAAATTGCATTATAGCCCACCACTTGAGTAAGGTAGTTTATTTACATCCAACAGCCACATTTTTTAATATTCATTATAACAAAATATACTCACCAACTTAACGAAAACATGTAAATATGCAGTTTCAAACGTTGAGCAGCTTCATCAACCGTCACTGAACTATTCGATTAAATTTTTAAATACACGCGGTAATTTTCCAGCTAAAAATAGCTCCTTAAATTATCGCTCGTCCAATCAAAATTCACTCACTATATCTGCATTGTAACCAAACTCTGTCCCGAGGCGATAATTTTTTGTATGGCATCGGAAAAATGAAAAAATGGATGTTATGTTCTAAATTTCCTAGCCAATGCTCGGCGGAATTCAACAGAGGACGGGATAACTTTTCAAAGGATACCAGATTTGTTAAGGTTAGTGCAATATTTGTTGAGATGTGCCGATTTTTAAAATCTTTGTTTACATTTGGGCTTGACGTCAATGGCGGAATGGAGGTTTTGTTAATAACCTTTACTGGCTTATAAAGTCGGAACACGAATTTTCAGAGAACTTGGTATTTGATAGTAAATTTGATGTGGATAGACTGATATCGATCCCTATCTATCAAAACAGAACAAAAAAGATGAGTTTATGTAGTATAGACGGGTTACAGTCAAAACGGCCTCACGTAAAAACGGCCTCAGGTTAAAACGGCCTCATTTTGGTTAAAACGGCCTCACTTTCAAAAAAATATTGGTTAAAACGGCCTCATTTGAAACGGCCTCACTTTTTAAAAACTTTTTGTTGTTTTCTATTATGTTATTTCATTACTTTTACGAGAAATTGTTGTAAATAAAACAAGAATGTCATTTTAATCATTATAAAAATAAATATGTATATATATGTGCATGACTGAATCTCATACAAATGCATTGAACATATCATGTAAATATCAGCATGACTCTATCTATCTAATGACTGTATCAGACTGATCTTCGAAGCGTCTACTGGTCAGCGACAGAAGCAAATATCTTTTCAAGTCGTGGTCTGTATATTCCTGACATCAGCTTGAGCAAACCGGTGGTCGACACCTCATCTTTACGATAGCTGAAATTGTAAAAAAAACCAACATTATGTAGTTGTAAATGTAGACTTTATTTTATTCTTCTGCTTGTAATTATTATCCTTTAATTTATCCTTGTAGGGATTATAAGTATATAACCTTTACAAAACTCTTTATTAAAACGTTGGCCTTCTTCAGTTTTTAATGATTCAACACTTCACTTTACATTTTCTTTCTTTTACATTGAACACACAAGAAGTAATAATGTTTACTTGACGTCCTTAACGTCATCATCGACGTATGACGTCGCGCCAGTCCCACAGAGACTTTTTTGCGCCAAATTTATAATAATTGATTTTTATACATGATCATTATAAATTCTCAGGTAAGCTAATAATGATAATCACAATTGATGATTATAATAATGATGATAATGATGACTGAGATGTTGGCTATGATGATGATGACAATGCTGATGCTGATGGTGGTGTTTGTGACAATAAAGGAGCTGACAACATCTCAGTCATCATTATCATCATAACAAACATTTGTCACTAAGATGTGAATATTAAATGGTAGCGCGCATTGAATAGGCGATAATTTAATCAAATGCACTGTTATAACACTTATTGAATTTAATCAAGATTGAAATAAACACTTTTGCTTTTTAATGTTTGACCTCTTTTATTCACGCATAAATAAAAATCTTGATATATTCAAATTAAACGCCCAATCTTTTATACAAAATTTTATTAAATCCTAATTAAAATATTTTCAAAATAAATTGTTTCTCGTATTGGTTGTATCGTCCGCTTTATTATGCAAAAATAATTTTAAAGATATATTATAAAATACAAAAAATAGGGGTAGGTCCGTGTTTTCCGTTTGCGACTAAATTTTATTCTAACGACGGCCTATCTTTGAGACAAAAAACTAATTAACTTCTAATTGGAATACATTCAAAAGAAAATGTTTCTTATATAGCCTGGAGTGTTTTCTTTTACATGCAAAAAGCGAAACCGGCTGCAATCGTATTATATGAAACATTATAGTTATAATTTGTCTTACCGGTATTACATGTTCTGTGTTGCCACCTGTCACAAGAGTCACAGGAATCAGCTTCTTGTCGATCCCCAACAATAACGCCACACTCAATACAATTCTCCATTGTATAAAATACACAAATTACAAGGAAAACATAAAGTTTACACACACAAACAGATGTTTAAAATCAATCCAATTCTTTAAACAAATCGCAAATTTATTATAAAAAACTATCCGAATCAATTACTTTAATAAGATATAACACGATTACAGAAGTGATAATGAAACGTATGTGTGTGTTTGAGTTTGTTTATAGACGCCCTTAGCAAAGCATATGGGAGTCTGTCTATAATTATTGTATTACTATGTAATGAAACGTACGAAATTTCAAGACAATATATACTTACTTTTTTACTCAATTCTCCTCACCTTTTTCTTGTGACAAATAAATTGCTCTTGTTAAAAAAATATACCGCTTTCTGATCTTCTTATGATCATTCCGTAAATTAAAGACATACTTCGATTATCAGTTAAGTGATTTGATCCCATTATTTTAATTGTCATTATCACTAACAATTATTGCTCACATAATCCTGTTTACATTTAATAATTAATAATTTGCCGATGTTATAACAGAACAACAAAAAAATTTAACATAATTTACAGTAATTTTCACTTTCAATATTTTTCACACAACTCAGTTAGTATTCTATTTTTTTTTAAATTATTTAAAACTATTTGGAAGAAAACTGTTGTTTTCAATTATAACATTAAAGTATGTGTTATCTTTCATGTGTGTTTAATTTATAAACAATATGCAATATGCATTAATTTTTTTTATTGGATTTCATTATTAATGATGAAAATAAAACAAATATCAATTACTAAGAACAAATCAGAAATTTAGCGAATTGACATGTACATATTTCCATTGTTAACAGTAATATAGCATTATAAACGATCCCTCACTGCATCTAAGTTAAGTTTTCTGATATATTATTTAAAATTTATTTCAAAATCGAGGCCCTTATAACAAAATATTGAGGCCGTTTTAACTAAAAGTGTGGCCGTTTTGACTAAAAGTGCGACCGTTTTAACCAAAAAAATAAAAAGTGAGGCCGTTTTGACCAATTAGTGAGGCCGTTTTAACCAATATGAGGCCGTTTTAACTTGAGGCCGTTTTAACTAGCACCCGTATAGACCCCGTGTAGACTCTATTTTTTTTGTTGGGGGGGGCGGCCTGTTTGGAGAATACGGGGTCCGTCTTCCAAGCACCTGTGCCAGCTACAGCAAAACTTGCCAAAAGGCAAAAAAAATAATTTGGAACACGAAATATTAGTTCGGTAACATAAAGAATTTCTGTATTCACAGTAGGATAATAGTATATTGATGATTATTAAACTCGTTACAAGAACTTACCGTGTGTAAAATTCGTTTTGTCACAAGAGATTCAAAATATTTTAAAACTTCGGTTGTTTACTGTCACAAAGCGGAAGTGAATTTGTATGTGTTTGTTTCGTTTCTTGTCTGAAAAAATCGAACAAAAATATAGACTGCTTCATTGCGAATGTCCCTACCTAATAAGAGAAAAAGAGTGAAATATGCATATCAAATTCAAAAATTGCCACCATCACAATCAATATAGAAATGTTGCACAGCTTAATATAGAGCAAAATAAAACAGTAAAAATATGATCCAACCAACAACACCAAAGTCAAGTATTTCATATATCACACCTTATCATGTATCGTTTATAACGTAAAGCACATAACATAAATGTTCTGATTTATACCGTAATATTTGTATGCAATTAATTCATATTGCAGGTAGTGTAAAAACAAAACAATTTGCTGTTGTTTTTTTTCAAAATCAGATTGTCCATGTTTGCAAGATTCTTCCACACGGAGTTAATTTTTTTCAATCAAATGCACGTTTTCGACGAATTCGTGGAGTTCTACAACCAGAAAGCTGCATCAATAAATGTACGCTTACAGAGAATCGCAAAGTTAGTACCGTGGATGAAATGTATAGAGTGTGAACATTAGTGCAATCCTTAGGATAATAGGCATTTACTGAGTTATATAGTATACCCCCATATTTCAGGTTGTGGGTAAGATTTCCGTACCTAATCGTTAGTTTCGGGGGTCTGGTCTGGGTCTGGGTCTGGTCAGGGTTTTACCCACAACCATATTTCACCTGCAGTTTAATATTGAACCAACGAAGGCATCGAACAATTGACATAATATTTTGGACTTAAGATCAAATTCTTTACATTTAAGCAGTAAAAAAATGCATAGCCTTAGGTGCTCTTAGTATCAAATGCTCTTGATTAAGGGTAAAGCTAGTTTATAACAGTACCTAGATAATTAAAATTATCGACAACCTCTATACTTTGGCCATTATAGGTCCATCTCTCAAATGCTTAGGATAATAGGCATTCACTGAGTTATGACGGGCTTCAACTAAGTTTTGATGACAACAGATTGTTAGCTAGAACAATTGAAAACGCTTTTAACAATAACATCACAAAGAGGAACCATGGTCGTATACCATTTCTTCTATCATTATAGCGAAAGCTGTCAAAATTAAAATTATTAGTAAGTTACCACCACTATAAACTTGAATTCTGTTTTAAAAATCAATCAAATTTTATGCATATGGAAGTACCTAGAAAAGTACCGAAAACGGCTTTTAAAAGAGGTCCATGAATCATTTTATATCATCTATAATTATGTTTTAAAGGGTCACAATTAAAAATAGTAATGCATTTAATCATTTCCCACAATAAAAACTTCAATTCCAATTAAAAATAAAATATATTTGATGCCAATCTCTTTCGCAGAGTTGTCGTTCCTTACACTCACTTTACATCTCTGCAAAAGGCTCAATGTCAAGATTTTTGACCAAACACGACAGCCCTATTTTATAAATAATTTTGAATTTGAAAGCTTGTGGTAAAACAAATGACAGAAATCTTCACTATCTTTCATTCAAACGGAAGAAACCCCAGCAATTTTAAATGTAATTGGTGAACTATTTTTTTAGGCTAAAGTAAAATTAAACTAAATAAAGCAAACACGTCAGATAAACAAGCAAATTTTCTTGATCTTAAAGGGGGATGTGCAGGGTCGAGCAGGTGTACTCGGTAAAATCGTAAACAGATCGATCTATGTAACACTTACGTATTCTTTTCACTAAACTCAACATTTCAAACCCTCCAGGAGGAAGTTTTCTGTTAATTTTACCATTTTTCCGGACCTGAAAACAATCCGCTGAAGAAATCCCTATACAAAAATACATTCTATATTTAGCGATTATGGGAATGTCACGCTTACTATTCGTGGTGGCCCAGGCAATTTGAAACAAATGGCGACGTCGATAGTCGACAAGGTACACCGAATGCGTATTTTGGTTGAAGTGATCACGTGACAATCCCAAAAACCACCGCGGCTTTATGCGGGAAATACAAAAATAGCTAACCTATGCGCGTAGCATAGGATAGGAAACACCATTTATATATCTTTTTTATGAAATATTGGTTTGATATATTTCGGGTGTAAATCAATATTTGAGCTTCAAATAATGATATTCAACTGATTAATAACCCTTTTCGCAAATCTGGTCCATTCATCAATCCTGCACATCTCCCTTTAATCTTTCTATTCAAAATGGATACATCACTACTAAAATATATTATAAAAGAGATGATTTTAATTTATTATAGTAATTTTTCCGTTTTTAGATGGCGATGTTCCTCGTGCAACATCTTACGGGGTTTATATCTCACAACTTGTTCGCTTTTCTAGAGCTTGCAACGATGTTAATGAGTTCAATGAACGTAATCTTTGCATAACAGTATGACTTTTAAAACAAGGTTATCGGTATCATAAATTAAGGAAAACCTTTTGACCATTAGAATGGTCAGTGGTAAAAAATTTGCCACTGGGTGTTTAACCATGTTCTAGTGTGCACTAACCTCACACTTGCCCCAAACAGGTTCTCATATGAACAAAGAAGTACAAGTTGTCTTGGTGAAATAACTCCAACCCACCCATAAGCCCGACAATATTGCATGCAAAAGCACAAAAACATATTTAAACATAAGAAGCTAATATCATTGTTAAACAAAAGGGCGGGTGCTAAATGATCTTACCGAAACAAGGGCTCTTGGAGTCGTATCAGCAAGAACACGTAGTCTCAATAATTCGACTGCAAGCACAGACCCATTATCATACGGACGTTTTTCGTTGTCTGTACTTTACGTCTCAAGCAGTTACGATCAAAACTGTGGTGGAAATCGACCCGATTTAATTTTTTTTTCACTCCCACATGAAAATTTCAACACTGGTATGTCAAATATCGTTATAAAACATAAATAATGATAAAAGTAACAATAAAATGAACGAATATTCCACAAAATAACTTGTTAAACCTACCACAGCATATGCCGTTTACACGGTGAAACCGTTTACACCCATAAGCCCGACAATATTGCATGCAAAAGCACAAAAACATATTTAAACATAAGAAGCTAATACCATTGTTAAACAAAAGGGCCGGTGCTCAATGATCTTACCGAAACAAGGGCTCTTGGAGTCGTATCAGCAAGAACACGTAGTCTCAATAATTCGACTGCAAGCACAGACCCATTATCATACGGACGTTTTTCGTTGTCTGTACTTTACGTCTCAAGCAGTTACGATCAAAACTGTGGTGGAAATCGACCCGATTTAATTTTTTTTCACTCCCACATGAAAATTTCAACACTGGTATGTCAAATATCGTTATAAAACATAAATAATGATTAAGTAACAATAAAATGAACGAATATTCCACAAAATAACTTGTTAAACCTACCACAGCATATGCCGTTTACACGGTGAAAATTATCGATAAACGCGAGTCAGATAAACTTTATGCAGTGTAATCGACATGGGTGGAGGTTTAAAACAATTTTGCATAAAAAACGAAAACGTTACTTATAAAGGATTACATATATTGAATCAAATTGAATGTGGCTTCTCGGGTATGAATTTTTTTTTTAAATCAATGTAGTTTAAGATGCTTTATGAAGCCGGCAAAAGATTGAAAAGTTGCGATTCATTTTCCGATCGGCGGCATATAGAAATAGAATGAAAATTTTCCGCATTGATTTGAATAGTAACTGGGTTGTACGCGAAGGGCAAATATCGCATATATAGAAAAGCCCTTGTCGCGTACAAATAGTTGTGCTACAAGAACACGATGACAGGGATAACAGAAACAAATCGAGCTTTAAGGTTAAGAGTTTATGAAGGTTTATGGGGAAATCTTTTCTTAAAAGAACCTAAAAGCTCGATTCGTTTCTTTTATCCCTGTCATCGTGTTCTTGCTGATTTTACTCCAGGTGCTCTGGTCTCGGTAAGATTATTGAGTACCCGCCCTTTTGTTTAACCTTTGGCTTTACAATGATATATCAGCTTCTTATTTTTTATGTTTGTGTGCTTTTGCATGCAAGATTGTTAAGCCGATGGGTTGGAGTTATTTCACCAAGACAACTTGTACTTGTTTTGTGATACGAGAACCTGTTTGGGCAAGTGTGAGGTTGGTGCACCCTAGAACCTGGTTTAAACCCCCAGTGGCAATTTGTTTTGCCACTGACCGTTCCAAGGCGGTATCCCCAAAGGTTCTCTTCTTAGTTAATTGTTTGTGCCGTCCTATTTGAATTGACATA
Source organism: Corbicula japonica (assembly GCA_038501625.1). Taxonomy (NCBI): domain Eukaryota; kingdom Metazoa; phylum Mollusca; class Bivalvia; order Venerida; family Cyrenidae; genus Corbicula; species Corbicula japonica. Next base: position 2,358,912 of record JAZAYU010000045.1, read on the forward strand.
CATAAAAACATGCTCTCTCTCTCTCTCTCTCTCTCTCTCTCTCTCTCTCTCTCTCTCTCTCTCTCTCTCTCTCTCTCTCTTCGTTTTGCTGCATGGGGAGGCTGTATTTTGTGAGTGTGGCGATTCCTGATATGCATATATTACATTTTTACAAGACTTCCCCATAAACCTTTAAAGCTGTTAACGCCTGTCACCGTCGTGCAACTAAAGGTGGTAAGCATTATGCTCAACAGAGCGTGCAGAGCGCTGTAGAATATCACCTTTCTTTTTGAATTTGCAGATGGTTTTTACAAACAACGTGGCGTTGTTTTAGGAAAATTAAGTTTTTATACAAAATAATAAACTATGCTTAATCATTTTTTAAAATAAATTATATATCAGAATAAAGCTAATTTAAAGAAGATTATTTGTTATCTCCCTTTTTGTTTTATTGTTAAAACGGGTATTCACTGCAGATTCAGACAGAGATGCAAATTAGCTCTAGATAACCTAATCTCAATATAAATGAAAAATTATGAAAAATATAATAAAGCATGTACTATTTTAAAAGTATTAAAAAAGCTAGATGCTCTCCGGGAACGACCGAAAAAATCTGTTAACTCCTTTAAAGATGTAATTTTTAAGATGCGTACATTTTACTGTTTTATTGTTAAATTTTCGTTTTATTAAAATACTCCACCACTCGCATCAGATCCTGGGTTCGCCACTGGATCTACGATTTTTATGAATTATAAAAAACATGAAACGAAGATTATGTGAATGATAGTAGCACAATTTGCGACGTCATTTTGTATATTGAACCTAAATTTTCGAAGTTAATATCAAAATTCACAAGCGACGTTGTCGCAAAATTTAACGGCTAATTCTTTTTTAAATCAAAAATTGCAAAAAATCTGCCGGGATGACCCCTTTTTATTTTTTACTTATTTTCTTCAAAAATATTTCAGTATTCCATATATTCAAAAAAATCTATATGTCACCGTCCATTTTAAAAAGTTATAGTGCGTTAAATCGCTGGAATCGTCGTTATTTTATCGTGCAAAAAGCAACGTACTCAATGTCGTTTAGATTAAATTTAACGAAAACAAAGCAAGATTATCCATTTTTATTATAATCATTCTGTTAGATTTATATTTTATTGTAATTATGTATATAAAACAACAAGAAAAAATGTTTTTGGATAAAAATTAGTGACCGCCAGGTGGCGCTTGTTATCCTCTGAAGACGCCATAAACCGACATCAAAAATATAATTTCCAAAAAGTGAATGATCTGAACTATCTTTGGTATAAATTTCATTGAAATCTAAGAGATAGTCCATTTTCGCCCTTTTAACGTCACCAACGTGTCCATCTACCTTAATATTTTCTTTAATTTATAAATCAAATCTCCATTGAACACGGGTTCAGAAATACTTCGTCGAAAAATAATGTAGCAATGTATTTTTATCAAGTCTTGGTACCGGTGAAAAAGTAAGGCTTATTTCGACCCGCTATTTCGGAATTTTATCAGCGTGTTTGGTATTTTTCCGCATTATTCGATCTTTCCGTTTACATTTACTCTAACCCACTCGTTTTATATGAATGAAGGGCTGTATAACCAAGCATAGAGGCCTTTAATTAGCTGTTAAATGATGTTACACTTGCTGTCTGTATCTTTTTCAAAAATTTCTCTCCAGCTTCTTAACAACTAGGCCTATTGCTCTTTACAATAATTCCGACAAAAACAACAAACAAGTAACGGATAAATAAGTACTGTTTGAGATATACAAAAAGAGGTTAAGCTTATATTATACGTATCTTAAGCTAAAGCAACTAATAAAAAGGGCACTGAAGGGAGATAGGCTAATTATTTTGCCGACAGGAAATGGCGAATCTCTTATCGATGAAATTGTGCAGCATTCATGCAACTCGAAGGTTTAACACATTTCAGTAAAATAGGACTTTCAAGCACATGTATTGCAATAAGCATCAAATTGCTATCAGCAAATCTCGACGTACGCAGTGTAACAGTGAATTATGGTCATTTCGTAACCCAATCTGATTAAAATCATATCCTGAAAACCGCTACGCTATCAGGATCTGAAAATGAGTAACAAAAACATGGTTTTATCACTAACTCTTTAAACCAATCAGATTGTCGCCTACAAAATCGCAAAAGTGAAAGTAAAAAAAAAAAATTTACATCATGAAAAGTGTTGACAGTCTGCTTAAGACATATTTTACTGGAGATACAATGTATATGTGTTTATGTAGTATTGCATTTATTTGTAATGTAATGGCATCTTCAGATCATTTTGCGAGAATTATAAATCATGCTTCCTGTGTTGACAATTTCTAAAAAAAATAATCGGGGAAAACCACGCTATTACTTATGTACAGTGTCTGCGGGCTGTCATCAGATCTAACATTTGTTAGATCTGACTTTAGTGAGATTGTTCGTAACCTTACCATTTCGTAACCGACAATTTTGGTCGATTCGTAACCATTGTCTTGGTCATATCGTAACCGTTCAATAATCCATTGGTCAATTCGTAACCTTTTAATTTATGATTTTGAAATATGAATAAAATGATCTTTGTATAATCATTATATTATAAAGTATATAATAAGATGTCAATCAAGGGGGCACTAACATTGCAAATGACAAAAACTGGCTAAAACATTAATTATTTGAATATTTTACAATTATTGGAAATTGATATTTATGAAAAAATTTCCTTTGAATAAAATTTGAAATTAAACATTTATTTATTCTTGAATCCAACAAATAAGTTTTTTTTATTGAAAATTAAACAGAAGGTTTAATGCAACTAATATTAATCAAAATGTGTTTTGAGTTGGTGATTTTTACAAGTATCAAATTGAAGGTATTATTTTAAAAAGGTGTTATAAATAAAACAATAATCAAGATCGGAGGTGATAATAATAATTGCATTAACGACCAGTGGATAGAAAATGCTACGTGGGCCCCTTGCGACTGGTCTGTATATGGAAACGCCGTCAGGACGAAAAACGACTGTTTCCAAGTTTCAAGTTTTCCAAGTTTATTACATTTTTCTCAGTATGTACAAACATAAACATGAGAACATATATAAAACAATATTCTTATTCCGATCACGGCATGTCTAGTAAGTTTATTTTACAACCCAAGATAGAGCGTATTTTATTTCGTTGATGACCCGCGTCAGTCGAGCGGAAAGCACACACTTTCTACACAACTGTCACCGGTCACCTCTGTGTGTTTCAATATACGGTATGAGTATAAAAATGCTGATTACACGTGTCAGTTAATGAAAATGTATAATCAGTACGGTGAACAATTTGGAGTGGCGAGAAATGGAATTAAGTACAAGTATTATTGATTTAAATGCGTAAATACAGTAAGTATTACAGTTAATTATGATCGACGAAAGAAGAGAAAAGGACCTAAACTGTGTTTTCTTTTACTGGGTTGAACTCGAGTAGGAGGCAGACGGGTCTATGTCTTTGGGGTAAGTGCAATACAATGATAATATATACATTGTATTTAACACTAATACATTAACATAGCATAACAGAATAATATAATACATTAAAAGACGAAAAATGGGACGCTGGCAAATCATTCCCACAGCTTATAAATATACATACACATTTATGCACATCAAATGGATTAACAAAATATATGGAAAACAGTTACTTCAGTATAAACTTTTACATAATAATTTTCTACATTATGGATTTTAAAAATGTTTTATTAAGACTATGAACTATGGCCGACCTTAACCGAAAGCGAAAATGTAAGGCCGACATTTTTTAGATACACTTTCATTTAAATATCGAATATTACATTTCAGACGAGTCCACCTTGTTATAAATAAACATTATGACTGAACAAGGTGAACTGTCCGCAACGGAAAAGACTTATAAAATAAATGGTAAATATCAATGAAATGTTAGACTGTGTTTATTGAAGTGTTATCTAAATTTTTAGTTACAATGTTTATTAATTTAGCCAAATTGATAAGTTCTTTCCTATTCTTCGAGTTAAATAGTTGTTCAAATTTTAGCGTGTTTGGTCTTTTATAGTAGTATGGCTTTATGAAGATTTTTCTTTCATCATAAAAATGTTTACATTCTAATATAAAGTGCATTTCATCACCTAAATAGTTTCTATCATTACAGAATGGACATGTTCTGAGGTTTATTGGGATGCTGTGCCACCTGCCTACTTCTATTGGTAATTTGTGGTTTCTCGTTCGGAAAGCTGTTAATAATTTACAGAAATAGTTAGGAATTAGAGAAAAATATTCGTTTAGTTTGAATTCATGTTTTACCATCTTATAAGTTATACTGCTTGACGCGTTATTAATAAGATCATTCCATGTTTGAATGTATTGATCTTTGATTTTTTGTTTAAAGGCCATATAGAAACATTTCTTGTTGGAGTAGTTCTGATTTGTCCATACATTAGAAAATCCGTTACTTTGAATTAAAGTTTTGATATAATTTAACCATTTCGAATTCAATATTTCTTCTCTATTCAATGAGAGTATAAGTGAATATATTTGATTTGACAATTTATTTTGTGTCACGTCAGATACTCTACACCAATATGATATCATTCGTATTTTAGCTTCTTCATGTAAAGGAAGAATACCAAGTTCTCCATAGATCATATGTGAAGGGGTTGACTGTTTCAAATAAAAAATATTTTTGAAGAATTTAAGCTGAATTTTCTCTAGCATTTTTAGATCTCCGAATCCCCATAATTCACTACCATAAAGTAAAATGGGTTTGATAGTTTTACTGTGAAGGGTATCAGCGACGTCTTAACGCCCGAGTACAGAGCCCTCCACCGTTCTACGTGCTGGTCGAGCTTCTTCATGGTGAGGCTAAATTTGTTTCAATACAGGTGACACTTGTCTCTATGAAGAAGCTCACCAAACACCAGAAAAAACAACAAAACAGATATGTCGGCGGAGAAGCTTCTGCGGAAGTTGTCACGAGTGTATTCTAAATAATAAAAATGGACATTATGATTGTTGGTGAAAATTTACATGGTGTGCATGTGCTATCATTTAAGTTATTTATTTGACTAAATAAATAAAATGTGCTATTATTTATGTTTGTTAGTAGTGTGTATATTGTATTATATCTTATTACTGCTTGTTTAACATGTGCTAGATAGTTTGTTTTTATATATTTATATCTTAATACACGTCTTTTGCATATATGTAAATAATTCATGAAAAAAATGTTTCCGGTAAGAATAGCATTAATGTATTAAAACTTTTGATTATTGTAGATTAATTTAAAACTTATGATTATTGTAGATTATTTAATTTATCCTTTCATACTGTCTGTTACATTTATTTCTGAAATGGGGCTTTAGATATTGCATTTGTTTAGTATGTTTGCTTGTAATATGCATTTGAAATAAAGTTATAAAAATGAATTTGATTTATCTCAAAATTCATGGAATTTACACACTGTTTTGAAAATATAACACTGTGGAATGTGTTATTAATTGAGATCGCTCATTTGAGAATCGATAATGAGCCTTTAATTGTCAGGACTTTGACATGTATTTCAGGAATGTCACACCTCCTGTACAAATTGGTGACACAACAAAACTGATTCAGTGACAGGGTTACGATCACATTACACACAGTTGGTAATTTACAATTTTAATATCATAAACAGTACAAAATCGTTAAATGTCAAACTTGAAACTTAAACAATAAAATAATTTGGACAATTCTAATTTTTTTTTGATATTGAAGTGATCATCTGAAAAGAAAAATAATAAATTAAGGTTAACTAGAATACATTAATAAAACGGTGGTCGTTAAAAATATTTCGAAAAATATTTTTTACCTTTAAAATATCTTCAATATTATTAATAGGAAACAAAACAGATTTAACAATATTTATGTAAAAAATAAAGCGAAAACATTTAGATAAAATTATAATCGATAACTTAAATCATGAATTAGAAATCTGATAAAAAATTATTAATTGCTCAATTTCCTTCATACATTTCTGTTTTATAAGTATCAGCACTGATACTGATTTTTGTTCAACATCTAGTACAAATACAAAATCCTTTAGTCAAATCGTAACGATTCATTAGTTTGATCAAAGATATTTAATACCACAACGAGGTGCGAATGGTCCCATTAGCACCTCGTTTCATATATGGCCAGTTTTCACATATTTTTCCGCGACGGTTACAAATTGACCAAAGGATTTTTGAACGGTTACGAAATGACCAGATACCGTAACAGTTAGTCTCAATAATTCGACTGCAAGAACAGACCCATTATCATACGGACATTTTCGTTGCCTGTTCTTTCAGAGCGACAATCATATATATAGAAAAGCTCTTCTATTGCGCACAAATAGTTGGGCTACCGTAACAGTCAACCATGTGTTTCGTCCGGTTCAAACAGGATAACATATTCACAAACATATATCATTCATTTTATAATCTCGACCACATAAAGTGTTTCCGGTAACTGTCAAATGAATACTGGTCTAATGAATAATAACTGTAATAGTTTTACAGTGTTTATTTTGTTTAACAATGGAAGAAAGTATTGATAGTTGAAAGGTTAGGACATCGCAGTTCCGTTATCGCTCGCAGGACAGGTACGGTACTGGCTGGCTGAGTAGTATTTCGGCCACTTCTTGCTGTTTTTGTTTTATGCTGTTCAGGGGTTTAACACAGGCGCTCAGAGTATGTGTTGCAAATGTTGAGTTTTTTGTTCACCAACTGCAATCAGTTGTGTTTGACATGATTACAATACAAAAATTTTTAAGTCGTCACTATTTACCACTTATACCCACAGACACCTATTTAGAGGTCCTTTTCTGGCCAGTATGTCAGTAGAGCTATATTCTCGATTTCGAAATTAGTTCTTTATCCCGTTTTCCGGTACCGATCGTACTTTGGTCAGGGGTGTTGCCGATAATGGCGATGTATGGAGCGTATTGAGAAAAACATGTTTTACAATTATTAACGTTAAATTTAGCAAACACTTTTAAACTATTTTATTAGATTTGACAATAAATTGTAACTTGTTATAAAAATTATCTAATGCTGGTACTTAAATGTATATTTTTTTCATTCTTTATTAACCTGTATGGACGAAGCTAACTCCACTATTACAATTTTAACTGAGAAAACTGATAAAGTAACCTAAAATGAAATTATTTTTGGTGATACTAAGTATATTTTAACATATGCGGTAACTGTCTACTGAAAATTTTGTTGATTTCAATAAATATTTTAAAATTAGATTAATTTTACTCATATGAGCTATGTCGTTATTCATACGCATACCCCCCTGACCAATTGTATGGAAATACCGACTTCCGTTGATTAGACACTAATTTCGAAATGGTCAATAGGCATAAGTTTTTAACAGAGCTCTAGTGCCAAGTTTGGTCATTTTCAGGTAATAAATGGGTGATCTGTATCAGGAGATGCAACTTGAACACTACAGAACACTTTACGAAAGACCATTGGTGGTGAGAGAATGACAGACTGGCATGACTTTGACTTCTTACTATGCCCTTGACCTTTGAGCAGTGTTTCTACAATTTCCGGCAGGCCAGTCATTGTCCAATTTTCAGCACAGATGACTGATTAAAATTTCAAAATTGAGAAAAAAAATCGTTCATAAAGTGGCTCATAAATTGTAACAAAAATACTGTACCTACATCTACAATTTTTCACAGCTTAACCAGCTATTAACCTATCAATTAACAACTTCACAACTAGGCTACCATGACTACCACGACTACATGTCACGTGAATATCCTGCGGCATAGATGAAATGGGATGTGGGCTGGTTTATTAGATATGCGAATGAACTGCGGGTAGTAAAACTGTAAAAGGGCGTTTGATGTCAGAATTAAAAGAAGCAATACCCGTGATTTTATTAATTTACGTAAACAATAAAACAGTGCCTTTTATTGAAAGAGGTGCTAGTTGGATGTTTGTAGTTCTACATGACCGACGACCGAGTAAAATAAAGTATGTTTAAAATTGATGGTTTCTCAAATTAAGAAAACAACATAGAATGCAAATTTTACTTAAAATGTTTGCCTGTAACAGCAAAGTTGATATGGCTAAAATGAATTTATACTAAACGTTTAAAAAGTCAAGTGACCGGCTTGCTACAGTCTTAGTGAAAGGCACCGGACTGCCGGTCATGTTCGGCACAATTTGCGACGGTCCAGCGGTTTTGTGAAGCCGTGCAGCAATTTTTTATGCAGCATGGGTATGAAAAATTTCGGTGCAAACAGTTTTTTTGTTATAATAACTGTGCGATGTGCCACAGAATTTGATTGGTTGTGCAGCGTCAGATTAACGAATCAAATTGCTTGAAACACAACTGAATGGTCTCTTCTGTTTACAAAGTTCCCGGATTATCAACCATGATAACTATGACATTAAGAAAAGAAATGTTTCTCTTTTAGGGCTTTTAACATCATTGAAACTAATTATTTGGACATTAATAAAAAGTTAACAATGTCATTCCTCAAATATTATGAAAATGCAAAACAGTGATGATAATGACCCTGAATCTGTAGACTTTCAAGATGAAATGGTGAATTTCTAAAATGTAATGGTCTGTCTTAGGGAATTAGCACATACTGTTTACAGAGAAATAAATTGAAACTTTTAAACTTTTTTTTCTTAGCATGATTAAAGCCCTGTTCTAAATTTCCAGAGTGGTAGTGTAGCATAAACATAGTGAAATAAGATAGTTTTACAAAGAAAGTAGGTGTTTTTTTTTTTGTGGTATGGCAAATTCTTTTTCGGTGTGTCAGAAAAATGTTTTCTGCAGACCGGATGACTGTCAGTTTTTCATCCCTTTCGGGAAGACTGTTGCTACTTATGCATATTATGATTCAAATAATTTACAAACTTACAAAACTCTATGTATGCAACATTTATTTCAGCCTCGAAAAAAAATGTTGCATAATTTATGTTAATTTGTTTTATTCTGTATAGATTCAAGAATTACAACATCATGTGAATAATCAAATAATATTTTAAATCAGTTAAAAACTATCGACGTATATTTACGTAAAGCGCATAGTTATCTGGAAATAGTCAATTTTGGAGCCATTGTCAGATTGGGAATTTGAAATTTTAAATCACTGCCTTTTAGATAGTAATCTGTGAATTACAAATGACACTCTAACTCAGTGAGGTTAACTTTCTTACCACATATATAAACAAGAATGCTAAATGCTTGTCAAAGTTATCATCTGTAAAAGCTCTGACATTACCTCTGACCCCTAACTGTGACCTCGACCTGTGAGATGGGAACCTTGGGTTTGTGCACACCACTCCAACTCATTGTGGTTAACATACATAACCAAATTGCAACAAAATTGCAGGTAAAAAGTATTGGCAGGACAACATCTGACATAAAAACCTGGGGTTTGCGCACAGCTCCATCTCGCTGAGGCTAACAATAAACTAAATTGAGCTCATCTCAGCCGGACTTGAAAAATATGAAAAGACAAAAATTCTGGTATGAGAAGAGAATTTTGGGATGACTGTGAATTGTGGGCCAAAAGCACATGGCCAGCAACATACCTATTACCAGAAAACGTAAAAAATTGTAACATAAACACAGAGGCATGTGAAATTCTGTATAGAAAAGTACGGCAAGATATTTGAAGAACTAGATCCCCAATCCAGGCATAGTATTATTGTATATAATAACGAAACAAAGAGCAAACTGAAAGCTATCCCTAATACAATCAGTGTGTTTCACGGAGAGGAAATGTTTTGTCTTTGTGCCCAAAAGTAACTAATAAAAGATTTCACTAAATAAATAAGATATACTTAGATGTATGTATTGATTAAAAAATATATTAAATGGTATTCAGAGTTCTGAAGTGAATGTTAATTTATTAAGTTGTGACCAGAATCCAGATTATGCTTATGATTTAACCCTTCCCTCCCATATATACATAGTTGGGGCATGGGCAAACAGTGTAGATCCAGATCAGCCAGCACATCTGTGACATCTGATAAGGATCTGCACTGTTCACTTTATGATTTATTAGGAGATTTCAGATCCTGATTAAATGGCATGGATGTGTTTGCTCATCTTGATTTACACTGGTTGCACATGAGTTAAAATGATTAATTATGGAGTAAAGGGTTAAATTGTCAATACACCTGGAAAAGGAATGTTGCACCTTATAGCAGATTATTAAAGATTGTTGTAATAAAATCATAAAAAACACATTACTTCACATGCTAGGCATGCAGAATTACATTCCTGTATTACAAGTTCCAGAGATTTCCTCATTTTACACACAAAAAGTCACAAATCATTAACAAGATAATTGGATTAAAATTAAAGATGCTCTTCAAAAACATTGCAATGATAAAAGGATTTTTCCCTTTAATGATTTCTTGGAAAATAACTAACAATTAATAAATGATTGGAAGAATGCATGATTGTACACAGTAGTAACTAAAACAAAGACACATTACACAATATATAAGATGGTCAGGGAAAAAAACAAGACATTTATTTATAGTTATTACTCATTTTTTTTTTGGATGGATGTCACTCCCTAAGTTCACAAAACATATTATTTAATCAATATATTTTAAAATCATAAAATCAATATAAAAATGATAAATCATTATAAACACACATATAAATATCATACTGTTTTAATGTGGTAACATCATAGGGTCTCAATGTTTTAATTTATATTCTGTCATCTCAGTTAATTCTCTTTAAACACATATCTCAACTTTTAAAAGCTTCTTTTAACTGTTGTATTGACAGGCAGTGTTTCATGAGTGTTGCTCTTGCTTATGTTTATTTGTAAATAAGGAAACTGCTTGAATTTTTTTATTTTTTACTCTGACCAGATTTACAAAAACTTAAAACTGGGATTTTTGGTCCATGAGTCCATTTTGTCTGTTGCAGCCATATTAAATGGCTTATTGGTTTTGGGCATTATTTGGTACCTAGTATGATTTGTTTGTAATATTTACATTTGTTGTATTTTAGGCTGTTGGTTTAGAAAGAAGGACAGCAGACTGGTCGTGAGAAGATAACCTGAAGATACTCTTCAATCATCCCGGCAGTGATGGCCAGTGTAGTTGAAGAGTTCCCATCCATCGTTGTAACAGAAATACTCAGCCATTTGACATGGAATGAAAAACTGAATGCAGTGCATGCTATCTGGTCCTGGAAGCCACACCTTCATACTGTTGGGGCGTGGCCCGTGGTACGGTATGGCAATGAGGGGGAAGAAAACATCTACTTTATGAAAGAAAAGCGAGCCAACTTCTTAATTTGTCTTAAAATCTATGGAAAGTACATGAAGCATATAGAGTTGGCATTTGGGTACAAAACTGGTAGATCTGGCTTGCAGATTCTCAATGCAATTGGCAGCCAATGTCTTAACTTGCACACATTTCGATTTCTTCCACAAGAAAACCCGGGTGCTGACTCATTAGAAGACACCCCCCTCACAAAAGCTGATGTTACAGCTGTCTGCTTGCTTCTTAATAACTGTAAACATTTGGAGACAGTAGCAGTTATCTCCCCTATACTGATTTGGAGTAATTCACCTGGTACTAATTTGCTGCTGGAAATGCTGAAAGAAAATGTTGCTATAAAAGTGACAGAACTGGAACTTGTATCTGGCTCATTACTAGATCATGAGGGATATTTGGAACTGTTGAAAGAATTCACTGGATTAAAGAAACTGATGGTACGCAGGGAGAAGATAAACAATGAAATCTTATTAAGACTTGTTCAGAGTGGACTAGAAGAAATCACATTGTATCAAGATGAGGAACTGGCTTTAGTCGATGCACAACAGCTTGGTGAGAAGTTTTGGGATGATGTGTTGAAACTCAACCCACATTTTAAGGTGGATCTCATTTTGCAGTATATTCTAGTCATCAAGGATTCATTTGTCAACAATATGCCGCTGAGATCTCTTGTTTTAGATGATCTCGTCAACATTGTGACAAAGGGTGTGATAGACCATCTAGTCAGCTGTTACCACCAAACACTGGAAAGTTTCACTTACACTAACCTGTATTTGGAGAATTTCGAAAGTGGAGACACAAGACTACCAGGGGCTTTGGTAACCATGGTAACAAAGTGTCAGAAACTGTTCACCCTTCGGTATGGGTTTCCCCTTTCAAGCACCAGTATCCTGTTACTGGCAAATGCTAGGAAGTTTCACACTCTGACAATACCGGCTGTTGAAGTGACATATGAGTTTGATTGGCAAATCCAAGAAAATTGGTCTGCAGATTTTTGCAACTGGCTTAAAACAAGTTGTAGAAGTGAGAATCTGTTGGAAAAAGCAGTTTCTGACCTCTTAGGGTTTGAGTGGCATTTGTACCATGACACTTTTGGCTATTTGACCTTTGAAAGAAATCTTGGATTATCTTTGTAATGGAACTTTTATAAAGGGTACAGTAACTTGCTCATGAAACATGATATTATTTTATGATGTTACCAAGTGGAGAAATTATGGTTTTGTACTCTATATTAGATCTGTGGTAAGATATAAAAAAAAACAGTCTGTCATTATCTGGAATATAAGACTGATGACTTAAAATAGCAGTGATCTTTGTTCCAGCTGTGATAGTCTGATTAAAATCATCTAAAAAAGCTGTTCAATTTTGTTAGATCTGACTTAAATGAGATTGCAGCTGTGATGCATCTGTGTTTATGTCTATGATCCAGAGTCTATGATCACCTTGTCTATCTGGCTGTTAATCTGTTCGTCCATCTTGCTTCCAGAGCATGATTGTCTTAGCAGCCATGAAAGGGATTTAAAACAGATTGAATAGAAAGGTTCACCTCAAAAAGGCTGAATACTGCATCTTAAAATATCTTTTAAAGGTCAAAAGTTTTGCAGTTTCTTAGTTTCAGAAAAAAAAATTTGCAATTTTATGTTTTCGTAAGACATCCAGGTCTTAAAGTCAGTATTACTGTAAAACCCCTTTTCCCCGTTCTGGGTCTCGATGAGGGCAATGGATAAGAGAAATTACTCATCGTCATCTGCATTTATTGGAATCTGTTGTTTAAACTATTATGTCTTTCATGAATGTGTTACTATTTTTGATTCCTTATTGATATTTTGAGCATTAAACTGACAAAATATTTTCTTCAAATATCAACTTGAAACTTTGAATTTATATTTATTATCATAATCTTCATCATTATAAAAAAGACTGATAACTCTACTAGAAATATTTTGTTTAGCTGTGCCCCTCTTTAAAATAGAATTTGCATTAAAGTTTTATGCACGTCTAACATTCAAAAAGTGGAGCACGTCTCAGACTCTTATGACGGCTCTTTTCTGAAATAGGCTTAACACTTTGTGTCATCTGCCATAGCAGGTAGGCACATAGGGTTACTATAGTCCGGTGGCAGAGTAGCATACACAGTTGCTCTTGTCTTCACAATAAAAAAATTTGTGTTGCAACTTGTGTGGTATCTTGCATTTTTAAGCCCCTGGCATCTGGTGATTGAACCCTCTGTACGTCTGTCCGGTTCACCTTTTTTTGCAAGTTGGATATTTCTCAATTTCTACAAAGAGAATTGGCTTGAAAGTTTACACACTCACTTAACTGTTCACAGGTCATGATCCTGACAAGTTACATAACTCTGGCTACCCTATTTCTGGGTTATCTCCCCATTTTGTACTTAGAGAAAGGTTAACCTGTTTCGGCAAGTTGGATATTTCTCAATTTCTACTAAGAGCATTGGCATGAAAGATTACACACTTGCTAAACAGTGAACTGGTCATGACCCTAACAAGTAACATAACTCTGGCTACCTTATTTCTGGGGTTATCTCCCCATTTTGAACTGATGAGAAATGGTTAACCTGTTTTGGCAAGTTTGATATTTCTCAATTTCTGCACTAAAGTTTACACACATTTAATTAGCAGAGCACAGTTCATAACCTTAAAAAGTTACATAACTCTGGCTACCTTTTTTCTGTGGTTATCTTCCCATTTTGTTCGTAGAGAGAAATGGTTAACCTGATTCTCAATTTCAATCGTGTGCCTCTAGTAAATAGCAACCCCCCAAAACCAGTGTTTTTACTTAATGCCTCAAATGGCATTAATCACATAAAATACTGTAAAATGTTGCAAATTCATCTTGATTAATCTGTACTTTATTATCTTACAATATGGGTTACTTTACTTGATTTTCATGTTAAATTTTTCTTGAACAAGTTCTGGCACCAGAAAGTTATTTCCATATTTACACACCTACGATAGGTTAGAACAAAGGAAAATGGCTAGACCTAAAAATTCCCTAAAATTATATTGACATAAATTCTCGAAAACTAAACAACACAAAACAATATTTTAATAATGGGGTCCTACCGATATACAGAGTTATCTCAATATTCTGTCTTAAGTTACCTCCCTTTGTAACGCGCACCTGTCACTGGGTAGTTCCGGTCTGAGATTGACAATATTAAAACATACATGCAGTAGTCATCCATGGTCCTTTCAGATACGTTTTTATAGGGTCTAGTTGGTCAGAGATCAACTTAATGCATAAAAAATTTTGATTATTATCATTTAATAGAAGAAATAGGAAGTTTTTATAGTGCATCGCATAATATTTAAATTTTCTATTCTAAGCATTTCAATACGTTGGAGAGGTCTGTGTTTAACATCGTTATGTTCGACCCCTTCGGTAACTAATAAAGAGTAAAAACTACGAATTTCTTATGCTCAAAAATGGAAGATTTGAGGAAAAGTAAAGTTAGAAAACCTTAAAAAAGGTAGTAAAATTTATAACACATGATATAAAATAAAGTTTGACGTCCGCCAATGGAAACGCCCGTTCACTTTTATACATGTTCTTTCATGCTCATGCAACATTTTTTTGTCAGGAATTTAATAGATTTAAACAAAATTACGTTTTCCTACAAATTGAATGCACAAACCATTCTTTTCATAGATGTGTGCCATGTTCGTATTGACATATTTTTCAATACACTGCTCTTTTTTCTCCAAGAAGTCCTTTCTTATTCTTATACAATTTAGAACATAATTTATTCAAACATTGTTTTATTATGTTTTCACGTTTTTCTCTTTATTTCTGAAAATTTTCAGTTCATATAGTTTCAAAATTAATTTTAATTCATTAAATAAATATATATTTGGGTAAACTTTCCTGATTGCTATTTTATTAAATTCAGTTCGGAACTCTTTACGTGGCCAATATCAAATAAACTTAATATCTCGGGTCTCAAACAACACTGTGGCAATTAATTAGAATATTTAATATCTAGACTGTAGTTAGTTTCCTAAAACAAGGCTTTTACCCCCAACAAGAAACAATTTCAACCTCTTACAAATCTACAACTAAACTTCAAAAGGCCTTTATCACACCTCCAGCTGGTAAAACCCAAGTCTTGTTAATTAGATAACATAACACGGTCATAAAACACCAGGCCCTTTTCTTAATAAGCATTGTTTGCTTGACCTAACGGTGATTGGCTGAATACTTTAGTGAAAGTTTTAAAAAGGCATAATTTCCATGTCAGGCGATAAATCAAATTTTATAAATGATATGTGTGGTTACGTAAATATGTAAAATTGCATTTAGTTATTAACTTAAAAATAAATTTACAAAGAATGGTGGTTATTCCTGATATGCCTGTTTCACTTTTTTGTTCATTCGTCAATGCATTTTAACTTCAAAAGCACTTTGAGACTTTTTATATACACTTTAAACGCTACGCTTTATTACCGCTTCTAAACCGGAACTACCCAATTAGCAAGGGAAGTCACTGTTAATGGGAGGTAACTCAGTATATCGGTAGGACCCCATTCTGACAACAATAAGTTGTGCCTTTATAAAGAATTTCAATTATGAAGAGAGAAAATCAATTTTTGTCACCCATTTACACAACCAGAAAGCGACCAGGAAATTGAAGGTCAAACACACTTACAAATGTTGACATATCTAAGTAAAAAAGTCGCAACATAGTTGTCAGTATCAAATTACTCATGTGGGTATTTAAAATGATGTTTTGTTTTGTAAGTTTTTGTGAATTTATGTAAATAGAAATTAAGGAAATTTTAAGATTTCATTTTTAGCTCACCTGAGCACTTGTGCTCATGGTGAGCTTTTAGGATCGCCCTGTGTCCGTCGTGCGTCGTGCGTCGTCAATTTTTGCTTTAAACAACATCTCCTCTTAAACCCCTGGGCCAAAGTTGATGAAACTTGCCACGGATGTTCCTTGCATGAAGCTCTTCCAAAGTTGTTCAAAGAAATCAATTCCATGCAGAACTCTGGTTGCCATGGCAACCGAAAGGAAAAACTTTAAAAATCTTCTTGTCTGAAACCACAAGGCCTAGAGCTTAGATATTTGGCATTTAGCACCCTCTAGTTGAACTCTACAAAGATTGTTCAAATTATTTCCCTGGGGTCAAAATTGGCCCCGCCCCAGGGGTCACTTCATTTTATATAGACTTATATAGGAAAAACTTTAAAAATCTTCTTGTCTGAAACCACAAGGCCTAGAGCTTAGATATTTGGCATTTAGCACCCTCTAGTGGAACTCTACAAAGATTGTTCAAATTATTTCCCTGGGGTCGAAATTGGCCCCGCCCCAGGGGTCACTTCATTTTACATAGACTTATATAGGAAAAACTTTAAAAATCTTCTTGTCTGAAACCACAAGGCCTAGAGCTTAGTTATTTGGCATTTAGCACCCTCTAGTGGAACTCTACAAAGATTTTTCAAATTATTTCCCTGGGGTCAAAATTGGCCCCGCCCCAGGGGTCACTTCATTTTATATAGACTTATATAGGAAAAACTTTAAAAATCTTCTTGTCTGAAACCACAAGGCCTAGAGCTTAGATATTTGGCATTTAGCATCCTCTAGTGGAACTCTACAACGATTGTTCAAATTATTTCCCTGGGGTCAAAATTGGCCCCGCCCCAGGGGTCACTTTATTTTACATAGACTTATATAGGAAAAACTTTAAAAATCTTCTTGTCTGAAACCACAAGGCCTAGAGCTTAGATATTTGGCATTTAGCACCCTCTAGTGGAACTCTACAAAGATTGTTCAAATTATTTCCCTGGGGTCAAAATTGGCCCCGCCCCAGGGGTCACTTCATTTTATATAGACTTATATAGGAAAAACTTTAAAAATCTTCTTGTCTGAAACCACAAGGCCTAGAGCTTAGATATTTGGCATTTAGCACCCTCTAGTGGAACTCTACAAAGATTGTTCAAATTATTTCCCTGGGGTCAAAATTGGCCCCGCCCCAGGGTCACTTCATTTTATATAGACTTATATAGGAAAAACTTTAAAAATCTTCTTTTCTGAAACCACAAGGCCTAGAGCTTAGATATTTGGCATTTAGCATCCTCTAGTGGAACTCTACAAAGATTGTTCAAATTATTTCCCTGGGGTCAAAATTGGCCCCGCCCCAGGGGTCACTTCATTTTATATAGACTTATATAGGAAAAACTTTAAAAATCTTCTTGTCTGAAACCACAAGGCCTAGAGCTTAGATATTTGGCATTTAGCACCCTGTAGTGGAACTCTACAAAGGTTGTTCAAATTATTTCCCTGGGGTCAAAATTGGCCCCGCCCCAGGGGTCACTTCATTTTATATAGACTTATATAGGAAAAACTTTTAAAATCTTCTTGTCTGAAACCACAAGGCCTAGAGCTTAGATATTTGGTATTAAGCATCCTTCAGTGGTACTCTACACAGATTGTTCAAATTATTTCCCTGGGGTCAAAATTGGCCCCGCCCCAGGTGTCACTTCATTTTATATAGACTTATATAGGAAAAACTTTAAAAATCTTCTTATCTGAAACCACAAGGCCTAGAGCTTAGATATTTGGCATTTAGCACCCTCTAGTGGAACTCTACAAAGATTGTTCAAATTATTTCCCTGGGGTCAAAATTGGCCCTGCCCCAGGGGTCACTTCATTTTACATAGACTTATATAGGAAATCTTTAAAAAGCTTCTTCTCACAAACCACAATGCGTACAGCTTAGATATTTTGTAAGTAGCATTGTCTAATGGATGTCTACTAAATTTGTTCAAATTATGTCCCCTGGGCCAAAATCTGCCACGCCCTAGGGTTCTCTTGGTTTACATAGTTATATGGGAAAAACATAGAAAATCATTTTTCTCCGAAACTAATAGGACTAGACCTTAGATATTTGGTGTTGAGTATTTTGAAGAGACCCTTTACCAACATTGTTTAAATGTTGTCCCTGGGGTCAAAATTGGCCCTGTCCTGGGGGCCCTAAATATGTTAAAAAGGAAAACTTTAAAAATCTTCCTACTGGAAACCTCAATGCCTTAAGCTTACATATTTGGTATGTAGCATTGTCTAGTGGATGTCTACTAAATTTGTTCAAATTATGTCCCCTGGGCCAAAATCTGCCACGCCCTAGGGTTCTCTTGGTTTACATACAGTTATATAGGAAAAACATGGAAAATCATTTTTCTCCGAAACTAATAGGACTAGACCTTAGATATTTGGTGTTGAGTATTTTGAAGAGACCCTTTACCAACATTGTTTAAATGTTGTCCCTGGGGTCAAAATTGGCCCTGTCCTGGGGGCCCTAAATATGTAAAAAAGGAAAACTATAAAAATCTTCCTACTGGAAACCTCAATGCCTTAAGCTTACATATTTGGTATGTAGCATTGTCTAGTGGATGTCTACCAAGTTTGTTCAAATTATGTCCCCTGGGCTGAAATTGGCGACACCCCAGGGTTTTCTTAGTTTACATTGATTTATATAGGAAAGCATGAAAAATCATTTTTATCCAAAACTAATAGGACGACCTTAGATATTTGGTGTTGAGTATTGTGAAGAGACCCTTTACCAACATTGTTTAAATGTTGGCCCTGGGGTCAATATTGGCCCCGCCCCAGGGGCCCTTAATATGTAAAAAGGCAATTTTTAAAAATCTTCTTACTGGAAACCTCAATGCCTTAAGCTAAGATATTTGGTATGTAGCATTGTCTAGTGGATACTTACCAAGTTTGTTCAAATTATGGCCCCTGGGCCAAAATTGGCCACGCCCCAGGGTTCTCTTAGTTTACAATGATTTATATAGGAAAACATAAATAATCATTTTTCTCTGAAACTAATGCGACTAGACCTTAGATATTTCGTTTTGAGTATTGTGAAGAGAACCTTTACCAGCATTATTTAAATGTAGGCCCTTGGGTAAAGCTGAGAGTGCTTTTGTACTCAGGTGAGCAATATAGGGCCATCATGGCCCTCTTGTTTTTTCTTTACTGTTCTAAACTTTCTAAGGTTCCAGTCTACACTCCTTCTTGCACGTTTATCGATAATAGAAAGAAAACTATCAAAATCTCAATAAGGGCAAAATGCTGTTCAATGAAACTTTGCACAAATATGTGTTACTAATGTATCTTGATTTTGCATATGGTAAGACATGTTAGAACAGTAAAGAAAAATAGTAAGTTCTAAAAATTCTATAAACTTATATTAATTTGCATAAATTCACAAAAACTAAACAACACAAAACATCATTTTTAAGCCCAAATGAGTGATATGATACTGACAACAACAATATCTGTGTCCTTGTTACTTACATGAAAACTATATGAGATATTAGTAAAAGTGCATTTGACCTTCATATTTTCCTGGTCGCGTGAACAGGAAACAAACCTTGATTTCTCTTTTCAAAGTACAAAACATTTTCTTGTCCTTATCATTACACTCATGTGGGAATTTTAATTAATGTTTTGTGTTTGTCAATAGAATTTTGGGGAAATTTTAGGTCGAGCTTTTTTTCTTTAATGTTCTAACTGTTTTTTATATATGTGAAATGAAGATACACTAATAATGATTATTTGGGAAGTTTTATTGACATTTGGCATTTTGCCAGTATTGAGATTTTGATAATTTTCTATTGATGAACAATTTCTTTTCTTTTCTATCAAATTTTCTTTTCTATCATTGAATATGCAAGGAGTGTTGTGGACCCTTAACACATGCAAAATACTATTTGTAATGACTTAGTAGTTAAAATTAAGTAAATTCTCAATGATAGGTGTTTACCATCGCTATGGCAACAGTGCAAGAATTGGTTCAGTGACAACTCTGATAAAGCTCAAGTGGTAAGCTGGTAAGAACCAGCTGTTAACATAAATCTTCCGATCATTGTCATTTTCCTTATCAAATTTGGTAATTGTTGTTGTTTAAACTGGTTTAACTCTACTCCACATCCATGCCGTCTGATCTGCACTGTTCACATCTAGGTCAGTGATTACCTCCTAGCTTTACTCCACATCCATGCCGTCTGATCTGCACTGTTCACATCTAGGTCAGTGATTACCTCCTAGCTTTACTCAACATCCATGCCGTCTGATCTGCACTGTTCACATCTAGGTCAGTGATTACCTCCTAGCTTTACTCCACATCCATGCCGTCTGATCTGCACTGTTCACATCTAGGTCAGTGATTACCTCCTAGCTTTACTCAACATCCATGCCGTCTGATCTGCACTGTTCACATCTAGGTCAGTAATTACCTCCTAGCTTTACTCCACATCCATGCTGTCTGATCTGCACTGTTCACATCTAGGTCAGTGACACATCCATGCTGTCTGATCTGCACTGTTCACATCTAGGTCAGTGATTACCTCCAAGCTTTACTCCACATCCATGCCGTCTGATCTGCACTGTTCACATCTAGGTCAGTGATTACCTCCTAGCTTTATTCCGCATCCATGCCGTCTGATCTGCACTGTTCACATCTAGGTCAGTGATTACCTCCTAGCTTTACTCCACATCCATGCCGTCTGATCTGCACTGTTCACATCTAGGTCAGTGACACATCCATGCTGTCTGATCTGCACTGTTCACATCTAGGTCAGTGATTACCTCCTAGCTTTACTCCACATCCATGCTGTCTGATCTGCACTGTTCCCATCTAGGTCAGTGATTACCTCATAGTTTTACTCCACATCCATGCCGTCTGATCTGCACTGTTCACATCTAGGTCAGTGACACATCCATGCCGTCTGATCTGCACTGTTCACATCTAGGTCAGTGATTACCTCCTAGCTTTACTCCACATCCATGCCGTCTGATCTGCACTGTTCACATCTAGGTCAGTGACACATCCATGCCGTCTGATCTGCACTGTTCACATCTAGGTCAGTGATTACCTCCTAGCTTTACTCCACATCCATGCCATCTGATCTGCACTGTTCACATCTAGGTCAGTGATTACCTCCTAGCTTTACTCCGCATCCATTCCGTCTGATCTGCACTGTTCACATCTAGGTCAGTGACACATCCATGCCGTCTGATCTGCACTGTTCACATCTAGGTCTGTGATTACCTCCTAGCTTTACTCCACATCCATGCCGTCTGATCTGCACTGTTCACATCTAGGTCAGTGATTACCTCCTAGCTTTACTCCACATCCATGTCGTCTGATCTGCACTGTTCACATCTAGGTCAGTAATTACCTTCTAGATCTAAAGTCAATAATTGCAGATCCTCATCAGACAGCTGATCTGGATCTACACTTTTAACCAATTTACAAAAGGCATATATATGGAAAAAGGGAAGAAGAATCATGACCTTGAAAAACAATACAATAAACCAACTCTAATCCAACTTTGCTGTATTAATGATGTTTGAAAAAGTTAATTTAAATTCTTAATGAAGTGATTAACAAAACTCAAGTTGTTTTTTAATTTATTAACTAGCCTATATAAGTTAACATCATGGTATGCATACATTATAATACAAACAAAACTGTTATACATGACACAGACAACATAAATGCAAGAAAACAGGGGCTGAAGTTTTGAAACCAGTCTCTAATCTCAAGCATCTAAAACCAGTTGCCATTTCAGCCAATCAGATGCTTGAGATTTGAGACTGGTTTCCATTCTCAGTATTATAATCTTGAGGAAGGGATTGTGTGAAGCCATATACAAAAGTTGAGCCTGTCTCTGTCAAAATGTTTCAAGTACCTTTTACAGTGAATATTTGTTTTACTCTATTTTCAAAATTACGATATTCAAACAAAATTATAGTTTGCTGAAAAGTGAGGTAGCAGGGATATACACTCACCAATTATACAAAAATTGGCTTAATTTATTTCATTGCCAATTAATGTCGACTAGGTTTTTCTGAAAAAGGCTTTTTCTTTAGGATGTTTTTTTATAAATTGTGAAATGTTAGATTGGGATCTTTCCAACTTGTTAAAACTATGAAAAATTTTCCCCTATAATCTACAACAATTTCAAAATATAAGAATAAATCATGATGTACGCTGCTGCAGAGACAAAACACACCTGCATTTGGAAATGAACAATTGAGTGACAACATTTGGTTTGGCACTGAGAATTTA
Source organism: Corbicula japonica (assembly GCA_038501625.1). Taxonomy (NCBI): domain Eukaryota; kingdom Metazoa; phylum Mollusca; class Bivalvia; order Venerida; family Cyrenidae; genus Corbicula; species Corbicula japonica. Next base: position 2,381,332 of record JAZAYU010000045.1, read on the forward strand.
GTCTGGTCAAATAACTGCTAAAATATAATTTACTAACTTTCAAAAGATTTATCAAATGCCAAGGACAGAGTTAAAAAATTAAACATACTAAATTTGAAAACAACCAGAAAACATTTAGTACAAAAATTTTGTAAATAATTTACCATATACATGTAGCAATACATGTTTGCAACTTAAAACATGTATACTGACACGATTTTAAAACTGCCCATAGTATACAATATGCATTATTTTAGACTTATTTTGATACACGCATAACACATGACAACAAACTTGTACGCATGTTCTTGCTTGTGTTAGATGTCAACATGATTTTCCATGAATTTCTGATGATTTTTTAATTAAATAATAAACCATTTCCTCCGAAAATATGACGAATTGACATGGATCATCAGTGCTAAGGTCAAGATCAGCTGACACATTTGCCATCAAATCAGGACCTGCACTATTGGCTTTTTGATTTGTTATGCTATTTCTGCCCAAAAAGCAAACAAATTAAGATCCTGATCAGATGGCATGAATTGATCTGGATCTGCACTTGTTGCACACATGATGAAATGTGTAAACCCTTTCCACGACCATTATGTATTTAAACATGACAAAATTTTGACTTCTAAAAACCCGACCCTGACTTAATGGAGGATTCCTTATTTTTAAACATAGCAAAAAAATCGTGTTTAAAAACCTGACCCTGTTTTTTCATAGGAAAACCATGGATTTTTATTTCTTTTGATTATGGGCTTACCACAATAAAAAGAAAATTATCAAAATCTCAATAACTGTAAAATGCTGTTCATTGAAACTTTTGCACAAATGAATGTTATTAATGTATCTTTATTTTGCATATGGTATGACATGTTAAAACAGTAAAGAGCAATAGCGAGATCTTAAAATTCCCTAAAATTCTATTAACATAAATTCACAAAAACTAAACAACACTAAACCTCATTTTTAATGTCGACATGAGAAATATCATACTGATAACAATGTCTTGTGTCCTCGTAACTTACATAATTATGTAAACTTTTTGAGATATTATTAAAAGTGTGTTTCAATTTCCTGGTCGCTTCCTGGTCGCTTAAACGGATGACACTCATTGATTTCTCTTTAAGTAGTCAAAAGTTCTTTACAAAGTACACAACATTTTCTTGTCGGTATCATTACACCCATGTGGGAATTTAAAATAATGTTTTATATTGCTTAGTTGTTGTATATTAATTTTATGTAAATGGAATTTAAAGGAATTTTTAGGTCTAGCATTTTTTTCTTACTTTTCTAATGTGTCTTACTGTATGCAAAATAAAGATACATAAGTAACATTCAAATATTGTGCAAAGTATCATTGAACAACATTTTACCGTTATTGAGATTTTGATAATTTTCTTTTTATTGATGAACATGCTGGGGAGGAGTGTGGTAAGCCCTTAAAAAGTCCTTGCTTTGGTGGTTTTTTTTAGAAGAACACCGAATCACTGATCAGTATTTTTACACTATTAGTCCTTTGAATGCATCGCATATTTTCTCTCAAACACCAAATAGTAAAAAATTGTTTACATTTGACTTAGAAATTAGTAATTTAATTGAAGTCCAGTTTTAAGAAAAAAAATCTATTTACAGTGTTGCTGTTTCTTCATCCTTTATTGTCAAAATAAAAAAGTTGCTCCAAAACAGATATCCAATATTTTAGAAAATACCTGTATCTATCTAGAATTACTTAAAAATCACATTTTTTGCAATGGCATAAAAACTAATGACTGTTCGCCCGTAACATAACAGAGCATTGAGATTGGGGATTTAACAAACTATTCTTGACATGCATATTTCACTTTTTTTACAGAGAAAAAACCATAACGTTAAATAACATGTTTTACCGTTATTAATCAGGTTTCTAACCATGTTTAAAACTCCGAATTTCATTGAAAGGTAGAAAAACCTGTAACAGGTAAAAGTGTATATGCTTTATTCAAACATACTCATACCAACAGGCATTTAAAAATTTGTAAGCAAATTTACATTATGGGTTTTAAAATCGTGAAAAAAGCATACATATTTGTATGTTACAAGTGTCCAACAAGAAATCAGTGTCGGGATTTGGGAGCTCAAAATTTCTACACATTCTAATACGTTGTGATTATCTGTCCGGAAAACAAGGTTGGATATATGGAGTAACAGGTTAACAAATCATACTTCTAACATTTTATCATGTATGCTTCCTACACACAGTTTTGAACCCTTTCCTCCATATATACGCATTTTTACGCATGTGCAACCAGTGTAGATCCAAATAAGCCATTACATCTGTGCCGTCTTCTCAGGATCTGCACTGGTCGCATTTTGGTCAGAAATATCCATATGAATAAAAAGCTAAGAGTGCAGATCCTGATCAGACGCAATAAAGGTTTATCTGTGGAGGAAAGGGTTAAATTGCATCAATATACGATTGTTGTGTTAACATAAGCTACAATGACTTAACTGGGAAATGCAGGGAAAAGAGAGAGACAGACAAACAGACAGACAGAGAGACAGACAAGCAGAGAGACTTAACTGGGAAGTGCAGTGAAGACAGACAGACAGACAGACCTACCGACCAAGGGGGAAGTCTTCAAGGTTGAAAAAAGACCATTTCAATATACTGACTATCAATACAAAGTTGCCACTGTTAAAGTAAGTAACCAGGGAATAACGTGCTTATAAGACATAGCAGCACTGGTAGAAACGGGTGATTTTGGATGATGTAAATGTCTAACTATGCAATTTTTGCTGCAGAAGTCTAAATCTGAATATTATGATTAACCTAAAATTGTTGCATTGAAGTCAACAGCAAAATTTATTTAAAAGCTCTTTTACTTTTTCTTCTAAAAATTATCATCAGGACAGAATGTTACTACATATTTAACAAAACAAAAGCGTTACATATCAATTGCAGTTGTGAACAACAATAAATTGGTGCTGTGTTCCTATAACTAATAAAGTGAATAAACTACTTAAGCCTGACCCATGGGAAGAGTATTGGCTTATCTACTGTGTTATTTGGTGAAACCATGTGATGTCAAAGATGGCAAAAACTATCACCTGGTAAAACAGCTTGCTTCTTATCATGCTCACTTTCTTTTGGTTCTTGAATACAGAAACAACAAGTTTTAATGCTAACAAATAATATGATGTAATGTTTACATCTGAGTGCAGACCATCCCAATGTTTTACACTTCAATGTCCTAAACTCCAGTATAACAAATCCCATCTGGCTTAAAACTGTTCTTATAGACCCATATTTACATTTTCTTATAGATCTAACAATATTTGTTCAAGCTAACCACGTCCACATGGGCAACCACTGCAGTTTGGTCTGGACTAACAGAGATTACTCTTTTGTTGGATATCTAAAAGCAGTTAAGAACCTGATCAGACTACATGGATGAATATGATCTGGGCTTAATCCTGAACTTTAATAGTTAATAAAATATAAGCCGTGTAAATGGAATACACGGTATGTAGCTTAATCTACATTGTTGCCAAATCTATATAGTTCAAGCATTTGCTTTATATTTATAAGGTTATTTTTGACCAAGAAGCGACCAGTGTAGATTGAGACCAGATGGCACAGATATACTGGCGGATCTGGATCTACACTTGTTGAACATTCAATAAAAGCTCACATATATGGAGTAAAGGGTTAATAGTATGTCTTGGCTGCTATGGTAACCTATAAATAGGATGTGTCCTCGGACACTGATTCCCCAACTGCTGCAACAACATATGTAATAACAAAGGGCCATAACTCTGGTAAAAATGGTTGCAGGAAAAAAAACTTACTTTATTATCATCTACTCCTGTTTGATCATCTGTGCAAGTTTGAAAGAAATCTGCCCGATAGTTTTGAAGGAGTTGATACCACAAGATTTTGGGGATGTACGGACCAATGGACGTACGCAGACAATTGCAACTCTATATGCCTTCCACTTCGTGTGGGCATAATGAGGGGTGTTATTTACACTGTAACAATGTAAACATTGCTTCAGTTTAAGAGAAATACAAGAATTAAGGTAAAGATAACTTAAGAAAATTAAAATAACTTAACAAGGCATTCAACAGAGGAATTAATGAACAAATGCATATCTGTAACAATTCTAAACACAAAACAAGTTAACAAAAAATTATAATAAAAAAATATAAAAAAAGTACACAGAGTATTGCTAGCAATACATTGTACAATAGACCCATATTGGATATTAGTTTTTTGAGTGAATAGCCTGCATACTTTCTGAGACATTGCAGGGTCCAGTTTTACAGACAGATGGATGCAAGGTAAACCAATAGCCCCTTCAGAAACTGAACTGGTAGAGGACTAATAAATCAGTAAACTTTCTGGAAGAAATAAATTAAATAGTGTTGAACCCAAGATCACTAAACTAACCTGTCCAAACTCTAAAGTGCTCTGGTGCCCGATCACCACTGCAGCCAATCAGATGCTTGACATTTGAGACTGGTCTCCAATCCTAGTTTTATGATCTTTTTGAAGTACACAACTGTACAATATAAAGAACCAAATTTATACTGTCTCAGCTTCAGGGCACATTTCTATATTTTTATAGGTTGAACTTGACCTGTTTACTAATAAGTGACATTCTAAAACTCAGTATAAAAAAAAAAAAACTTTTTATCAAAAACATATTCCCATTACCAAGGCTTGATAAATCTGGTTCATATGCCATTAAATTTGTCAAGTACAATAATGCTTTTCTGTTGTTTTGTCAGGCACAGTAGGTTTTCAAGTTGAGGGAGTACAATAAACATATAATAAGCATAAGCAACAAACAGGAGTAACATCTGAAATCTCATATGCCAAGATATATAACATTACAAGAAGTTCATGATGGCCATTAAGCACTCACCTGAACATTTTAATACCCACAACATATCAAAGCCCTAGCCTATCTAGCATCAGAAAATTCAAATAATGAAACATTATAATAACACCCTTATAATCATATAAAAAATAAATGTCCTAGTGGTATTTGTACAAAATGACAAGTTTGGTAAACAGTCTCCTGAAGAATATTTCTGTAAAGCAGTGTAGCAATTTCATAAAAGGTTTTCAGGTGTTCCCTTTAAACACCAAAAGTGAAGAAAGCCTCAAACCTTGGTGGCCATGGTTTAAAAAACAACAATATGGCTTCAAAAAAAGTCATCATAAGAACATTCCTAAAAAAGTTTTTGAAATCAAATTTTAAAATGTTTACTACATGTAGTTTATGTAACAAGTCCAGCCTTGTTTAAAAGAGTTGCCAAAAAGGAACATACAGCCTTGTTTAAAAGAGTTGCCAAAAAGTAATGTTCCTATCAGTGTTTATGAAAATTGGCTGGCAGTTATTTTTCTGAGGTGAATGCCAGGATGCTGTGGCAGGATTTGGTTGAAAAACTATCCAGTGGTTTTGGAGGAAACGTTGTTTGAAGCAAATTGTTGACAGTCTCTGGATGGACACCAGACAAAGACAGGTCACAATAGCTCCCCCTTCAGGCTCGGGTCTGCTAACTATCCATTCACATCAGTACCTGACTAGAGAGGGTATGGCTTTAAGGGCGACTTGAGTAGAGGGAGAGTACCTGACTGGAGAGGGTATGGCTTTAAGGGCGACTTGAGTAGAGGGAGACAAGAAAAATATCCTTGTATACCCTGTGTGGAAGTCCTGTCATAGAAGGATTAAGAATTTTTGGATTTGTTTTCCTAGGAAAGAGAAGCTCAATGTAGTCATAAAATTACAAAATTACAATGATGTCAAATTCAACAGATTTCATTCCTTCAGGCAACCGTTGTGGTCATACTTTGGCTGAACATTGGTTTAACATATGCAACAGCCATCCCCTGGGATGTTGTGTTCTATGTTACCGACGGCACATTTAAGATACCTATTTTTCCCTCAAATGGCACAAGGGAGCATAGTTTCTCTTTATGTTTCCTAACACTTTACTCCATAAGCATTTTATTGGAAGTGCAAATAGTGTAAATAAAATCCATGTTTATGGAGTAAAGGGTTAAAGAAATATTAATACAACACCGACTAATCCCAAAATATGGAAAAACATCTCCTTGATTAAACAACCTATGCCATTCCCTCCAGTGGCAGATTAACAAGCATTGAACACACTGTGAATGTTACTTAAATTTATATCTTATTAGTAGCCCAAATATATTAACCCTTTACTCCATGGGATATGGCTGTTACCCATGGGCAAACAGTGTTGATCCAGATCAGATGGCTCATCCATTCACTGTTTGTTTTTTTATTCATTAGATTTTATGACCAAGAAACAAATAGTGTAGATTATGATCAAATGACACAGATGTGCTGACTGATCCGGACCTACACTGGTTGAACATGAAATTAAATGCATATATATGGAGTAATAAATTCACAATAAACTCTTGCAATACACTCCTCAACTCTTCCAACATTTATCCCTACACACACATTTCTTCCACAGGATTATTTTAAACTATGTTTCATGATCACTGAAAGACAACTTCCGAGGGTTTACTTTAATGCTTTCACATATCAAGGTTTGAGACTCATTCCTTGACGAGTGGCTTTCTCCAGATGAACTGAGTACAGAACACTATTTATATCATAATAATGAGGGTTCTCCCTCTGTGAGAGATCTGGTTTGTAACCCACTAAGTCTTCATTTGGAATACCATGTAAATTTGCATAGGCTTGTAAGCCACTTTTGACACCATTTCTGCCTTGGATACTGTCACACTGTCTGGTTCCACAAGGGAGGTAATTTATGTTGTTGTTGTTGCCTTGCTGGTTCCCAGAACTTTGTTGCCATTGTGACTGTGGTTCCTGGCTTCCTGCAGCGGAGCTGCTAGAACATCCTTGATACTGTAAACACAAAGGTAAAAATAAATAAGCTCACAGTAGCAATAATCTATTATAAGTCATGTAAAGTAATAATGGTCTATTGTTTAATTAATTAGGGTAGGTTTAGGCAGAGGTGAGGAATAATGTGACATTCTCATAGAAATCAACCCTGTAATAGTATTATTTAACTGATAAAAAAGGCTCAAATAGGGCTTGACTGAATTCCTGAATCCTTATATTACTATGGAATCTTAAATGATTGATATATTAACTATTATTTTAGTTACTGGATTACACACCAAACACCATTCATCATTTTTGAAGCAAGATTACATGTACCGTAATCACCCTAAGTATTGGGACACCCTAAATATTGGGACACCAGTATTTTTCAGGAAAATAATTATTTTTTGTGTCCCTAAATTTTGGGACACTTTTATTATCAGTATTTTTCGGTGTCCCTAAGTTTTGGGACACTTTCATAAATGGTATTTTCACGTTCCTAAATTTTGGGACAAGAGATATCTGCTCGGTAACCATGCAGGTCGGCCCATGTTCTTCAGACTTTCAACATGTTAATGCAGAGTTTTACCTTACTATGCCGTGTATTTGAATAAAACTTTTAACGTTCAGAGATAATTATCTACCATGAGGAATTCAAGAAGAAAAATTAGAATATATAAAGTACTGATATACCTTTTTTATTTAACTAACGCTCCCCTGCAAAATAAAACGGCTATCGTTTTCGTTTTTTAATTAATTATATCCCCGTATCCAAAGAATTTTACTCTCGTTTTTCGATTTGTTTATTGTCAAAAAATAGCTAAACTGATTATGCAAGTGCAAATAACAGCTGGGGCGAGTGTCAGTGTCAGTCCTGAGTATTGAAATTAATTCTTATCAAAACAGACTGTCCATGCAATGACCGACACAGGTGTGAAAACCTCCCAATTAAGCCACCTGTTTCAAGTCGGGAAGCATGTGTCATTAAAAACATGCGAAGGGGTTAATGTAATGTCAATTATCACTTAACGAAATAATGCTTGACAAGTTTTAACACAAAAATAAATCATTTTAATCTCCAAACTGTAGACAGAAAAAAATTACAAAAAATTAAAAACAAATTATTTCATTTCGTATAATAATAATTATGTAACGGTTGATCCGTCTATGTTGACTTCCTATATTGTTTTTAGACATAAAAAGTGCATGCATGCAAATCAACCCAAAATATTGGGACACTTTTTGAACAAATATTTTTCTGCGACCCTTAATATTGGGACACGAAAAATTTTAATTATTTTTAACTGTCCCAATATTTAGGGTGATTACGGTAGTTAAAGCTTGAAAGGCTTCCAGATTTAAATTAATGATGGATGAAAACTGAAATCAACCCAAATGTATGGCACTCACAATATTCTAACCTCCAGGTTAAACTAACAGGAAAATTATCAGGACTTTTTTTATTTCATCAACTGGGAAAATGACTGATAATCTCAGGGCTGTCACTCACAATTACAGTCCACAGCTTTACAAACATAGAATTAGGTAATTTTATGACCAACCTGGTAAATAATTGACAATAAGACACAACAAAATACTTTATGTACTTACAGGACCTTCATCTGTTTTCACTTTTTCATCAACACTATGTCTGTTAGCTCTATAAAGAAACAAATGCCAATTATGATCAGATGTTACTTGTGAGATCAGGTAAGTCATTATTACTTGTGTAATAATGTAAGTCATCAATCAACTGATACCCCTGCCATACAATAAGAAAGCAGAAGGCAACATCAGTGCACATACTTGCAGGGTTCATTCTAATTGAAAACTTCTTTAATTACACTATGAAATATGGCTAGTATCCATGTGAGAACATTGTAGATCCAGATCAGCCAGATTGGTGCCATCTAATCGTGATCTACACTGTTTGCTTCTTGGTTTGATATAAGATCCTGGTCAGACAGCATGGAGCATTTCAAGCAGGCAGTGTTGGATCCAAAACGGATCTAATCAGATTTACTTAATATCTACACAGTCTTCATATCACTATCTATGGCTGACCTTCCAGTGTTCTAAAGCCAATCAAATCCTGGATGGCTGACCTACCTGTCTTCCATAGCCAATAACACCTGGATGACTGACCTACCTGTGTTCCATAGTCAATCACACCCTGGATTGCTGACCTGTGTTCCATAGTCAATCACACCCTAGATTGCTGGCCTACCTGTGTTCCATAGTCAATCACAACCTGGATTGCTGACCTACCTGAGTTCCATAGTCAATCACACCCTGGATTGCTGACCTACCTGTGTTCCATAGTCAATCACAACCTGGATTGCTGACCTACCTGTGTTTCATAGTCAATCACAACCTGGATTGCTGACCTACCTGTGTTCCATAGTCAATCACACCCTGAATTGCTGACCTACCTGTGTTCCATAGTCAATTACAACCTGGATTGCTGACCTACCTGTGTTCCATAGCCAATCACACCCTGGATTGCTGACCTACCTGTGTTCCATAGCCAATCACACCCTAGATTGCTGACCTACCTGTGTTCCATAGTCAATCACAACCTGGATTGCTGACCTGTGTTCCATAGCCAATCACACCCTGGATTGCTGACCTACCTGTGTTCCATAGCCAATCACACCCTAGATTGCTAACCTACCTGTGTTCCATAGTCAATCACAACCTGGATTGCTGACCTGTGTTCTATAGCCAATCACAACCTGGATTGCTGACCTGTGTTTCATAGCCAAAAGGCAATAACACTGTAGACAGCTGACATACAGGTAAGGCATTTCTCATCACACCCTGAGCAGCTGACTTAGCTGCAAATATGTAGCATCACATCCTGGACAATTAAGCTACATATACATCATAGACAGTCACACCCTACAAAGCTGACCTACCTGTATATCATAGACAATCACACCCTGGACAGCTGACCTCCAAGTATATCATAGATAATCACACCCTGGACAGCTGACCTACCTGTATATCATAGACAATCACACCCTTGACAGCTGACCTACATGCATATTATAGACAATCACACCCTGTACAGCTGACCTAAATGCAAATCATAGACAATCACACCCTGGACAGCTGATCTACCTGTATATCATAGACAATCACACCCTGGACAGCTGACCTACCTGTATATCATAGACAATCACACCCTGGACAGCTGACCTACCTGTATACTATAGACAATCACACCCTGGACAGCTGACCTACCTGTAAATCATAGGCAATCACAACCTGGACAGCTGACTTACCTGTATATCATAGACAACCACATCCTGGACATCTGACCTACCTGCATATCATAGACAATCACACCCTGAACAGCTGACCTACCTGTATATCATAGACAATTACACCCTGTACAGCTGACCTACCTGTATATCATAGCAGTCACCCCCTGGACAGCTTACCTACATGCATATCATAGCCAATCACACCCTGGACAGCCAACTTACATGTATCATAGACAATCACACCCTGAACAGCTGACCCACCTGTATATCATAGGCAATCACAACCTAGACAGCTGACCTACATGCATATTATAAACAATCTCACCCCGGACAGCTGACTTACCTGTATACATGTATCATAGACAATCACATCCTGAACAGCTGACCTACCTGTATATCATAGACAATTACACCCTGGACAGCTGACCTTCCTGCATATCATAGCAGTCACTCTCTGGACAGCTGACTTACCTGTATATCATAGACAATAACACCCTGGACAGCTGACCTACCTGTACATAATTTCAGTCACCCCTGGACAGCTTACCTACATGAATATCATAGCCAATCACACCCTGGACAGCTGACTTACATGTATATCATAGAACATCCGACCCTGCACAGCCAAATTACATATATCATAGACAATCACACCCTGCACAGCTGACCTACCTGTATATCATAGACAATCACATCCTAGACAGCTGACCTTCATGTATATCATAGATAATCACACCATGGACAGCTGACCTCCATATATTTTAAAACCAATCACAACCTGAATAGCTGATGTGTATGATACCAAAATAAAAAAAATAATCATGCTTCATTTGGCAGGCACATAAATATAAATTGACAAGCAAATGTATGTGTATTGTCTTGCTGGGTCTGGATGAAATAAGAGATGAAACTGCAAAAATCTCTAGGAAATGTTTCAAGACATGGATGCAAGACATATATTCAGTTATTGTTGAACACTTTTTATTGAGATTAGGTGCAATAAAGCATATAAAGTCTTACTGAATATTCAGTCTTGTTATTCTTTTAGAAATGGGTAGACAATCATCACAATCTGGGTTAGGACTGCGTTCTCTTTTTCTGAAATTATAAAGGAATAAGTTTTGTTTCAGAAAGTAATATAAAAGGTAATTATAAATATTTTCAAGCTTATGTAAAATAGTACTTAAAATAAAAGTAAATTATTGATAAATCTGTTTAACTGTTCTATCCTGTGATTGAGATGATGATGATGATGAAGGTGATGCTTATAAAGATGATGATGATATTCTCTATAACAAGTACATTGTATATTACAGCACACAATTAGTAACAATACAGTATAATGTCTGTATCTGGCTTCAAATTTTATTCCTAATTATGCAGTTCATTTTTTTTTTAAATCTTCAAACATGCTTCAAAGCAAGAGAATGAGTTACAGTGCGTCTGCGTGTGTTTTTCCCAATTTTTGATCATATGAATGGGTAAGGTATTTGACATGCATCAAGTTAAAACTGTATTTTATCGGTTTAAAAGCATTTACCTATTTGGAAAATTATGCTTTTACATGGGCACAAGAGCATGCAGGAGAGAAACTAACTTGTGTTAGTTGATGATGTTTTAATCAGTTATATGATATGGCCAGAAAATGTGAGGGCTTTTACATGTGCAGTGTACTACTACTTTTACACTAATAAATGCAATAATTATGCACTGTACTTTGATGTGTGCAAAAAAAGCTTCTTCAACTTGCCTACATGAAAAGCTTCTACTTCTGCAAGTTAATGGTTTTATGTAGTAAAATTTAAGAATTTATTTTTAAATTTTGATTTCTTAAAGCATCTCTATCATATCAACTGATAAAGTCATTTATAAGATCTATTGCTGATTACAGATATAACTTCAATTTAGATATTGACACTTTGACATAATCAGTTTCTATTGTTGTTATTTATTTCCTTCTTTTCTTAAATCTCTTAATGATTTCCTTTGTGATAAGCAGTTAATATTTTATCTGATGTCTCAACAGGTATATAATATGCATTTCATTTCATTGAAATCATCATACAACATTCACATACAACAGACATCTTAGTGACATTTCAACTTAGTGATTAAGTTCTTTTGTAAGCTAAGATAACAGCTTACTGTGCTCACTTCGTGACTTTGTGTTTCTTACTTTGAGATTATTTAATAATTTGGATTTACCTTTTCTTTGTGAACTTTGTGTTTTTGTTACTTCACACTAAATATTATTGCGAGACTTACAACGGAGTGGATATTATTTACTTAGCTCTACCACTAAACTCATTACATCAACCCGGCGACAAAACTCGGCCGCTTTATATTAAGGGGACTGAAAAGGTACAACAGGCTCATATGAAAGTAACTATGAGTGAACACAATTCCTACCACTATTTGCGCATATCAGCAAATAATTAATTATAATTATTAAGTAAATGCTAGAGGTGAAAGATATTAGTACTTTTAGTGCAACTCAAAACATATCTGACAGCTCTGAACCTGAAGTTTGCTTGAAATACATGTAGTTTGAAAGCATAATGTTTTCCTTGATCAAGCTTGTCTTGCAAATTAATTAATATGTCACAGTTTTGGCCATGTTTGATTTAGTATCCACCAGGACTCCTGGAAACTTTGGTATATTGCAGCCATGTTAAAAAAGGGAGTGTGCAACTGCCTGTACTGTATTTAACTTAAAATAGTATTAATGGTGGTAAGCAATCTTACTAGTCAGATGTAACAAAATGTTAGATCTGATAATGGCCCGCAAATACCCTATATTAGTAATAGTGTTTTTCCCCAATAACTATTGCAGGTGCGAAAAGTGAATTACTTGTGGTAAAGTGTTGCAGATCCTTGTCCAAATGGATTTATATAGGAAAATCAGCGAGAAATTACCCTTTAAATATCTGCTAGTTTAACATAGATTCAAAGGATTAGAAAAACAGTTATGTGCCGATTCCCTTTGCTAAACCTCAGCGAAACCTTGTCAAATTACTGAATGCTGCATATTCTGGGCTGTTTAAAAAAAAATGGCTGGAAAGTGAAAAAAATAGTGAAAAATTAAAGTTCATAAAAATTCCAAATTTGTTATTTTGTATTTTTTGCTTATTGAAACTGAGTACAGAACTGAAAAGATTTTTGAAATCGGTCAACTGGTTGCTGAGATATTGTCATTTGAAAAATGGCAAGTGAAGTGAAAAAAATGTAAAGAATTTAAGTTCATAAAAAGTCCAAACTGGTTGGTCCATATGTTTGTACAGTCTTTACAGTGATCAAAATCAATCAAGTTATACTCATATGTGGCAGAATAAAAATTTAATGAAGCTTTATTGACCAATATTAAATAAATCAAAGAATTTTAATTTATGTGCTTAAAATACAAGTATTTCTGTTAAAATACATGTTGAAGCATCAAATATATAGAGTCAAGTTACCTATGCTCGGCCAGTTTCATAACGTTTTCTCTACAATTATTTTATTTACCGATCATCCTTAAATATTCAATGTTGTTATGTAATAAGCATGTGTTTACAAAATTAGGTCATACATGTAAGCGCCTGGATGACTGATGTTAGTGGATAAAATCGGTGCGGTTTCAACAGGTTCAAAACAACTAAAATTCAGTTGATTTGGTCCAATGCTCGGCCAGGTAGTTTAACAGCCAATTTATGGTTAAATTTGGAATATAATGTTATAAAATATTAGAATTATGTTTAAATATCTTGAATTACATAACTAATCAAAACCTTAAAAAAACAATTAGTGTTTATTTTGCTCTTTAGATATGTTACCCCCCTTTCTTGATGCTGTTGTTTTCTTATTTCAGCACTGCGGAAAGTACGATTATAAAAAGGGTGCAACCATTGTCAAAATAACCATTAAGAAAAGTAAAAATGAGTACATGTACCTTGAAACACAAAACGGTCTTAAGTAACAAAAACTTTTTGGGTCATTTGTCAGTAAACAATTTTTATCCTGATGCGGTTCAGATTTTACCCAATGTATTTGGGTGTGGGTGGGGTGTTGGTTAAGACGGCATTTATAAAAGCTATTATTCTTTCATAAATTTTTAAAGGGAGATTAAAGATTTTTACAACGATACACCTGGTCAAATGTACATTATGTTTTGACTTAAAAGTAATACGTTTTTGGTTTACAATTCATCTGTCATTTATGACCGCTATCGATTGCTGTCGGCATTCAAGCGCTTTGATGAAACAGATCTTGCATTCTTTCTACAATACAATGTTTTCTTTCTATAATGCAATGTTGGGTTAAACAAAAAACAAACAATTAACTTTCAATTTCTCACTTTTATTGAAGAAACGACTGATGTAAACAAAAATGGCCGAGCATTGGACTGGCCGAGCATAGGTAACTTGACTCTAAAATTATTCACGTTTGACATTGTTTTCTGATTGGTTGTGTGGCAAGTCTATATAAGGTATATAGCTAGTCTATGTAGTTTTTCAAGCTTTATGATTTTCCCGCCTTTCCTTGACGTTTAGCATGTAGATTTCGTGCTAAGGCATTTTATATTCCGAATTTACCATAATTTAAATCACTCGAGGCTAGTATTTGACAGCGTGAACATTTGTGGATGATTCCCACCCACCCGCCCAGCTGTTTTGCATGTGTATGTGTTGGCTTCATTCAACACTTCTTGACATTTCTTATTTGCAGAAGTACATACTGGACAAAAGATTACTTTTACGACTATTTCTGGATAAAAATCTTTTGTCTGTATTCTCAATTATAATTAGTATTTTTTAGGTTTGATGTTATTGCACTTGGGTACCTAGAACAGATCGTTTTTTCTACCCCGGGTTTGCTCAATGACTCGCAGAATGGCGCTTTCCCGATGGCTCTTGTACAGTTCTCCTCCACTTGGAAGTGCAATTGCAGTTTACAAACGTTATAGAAAGAATTATTGTGTTGGACATACATGATGACAAAAACTGAGAAAGATTTTCATAATAACAAAGACTGACACACAGATACTTTGTTTCAAGAAAGATTTTGTTCACAATACACGATATATCAACTAATACATTTGTCGATTGAAAAGCTGTCAAATACTAAAGCCTATTTCCTATTTCGTGTTTGTGATTTATTGTTTTAGTGTAGATACAATGGAATTAGTGAATAATTGTTTTACTCACGAAAATAAGTGAGTAAAAGTGCTTTAGAACTTGTGGTATTGCATAAAGATAAAAAATTCATATTGTTAAGAAAGTGTGTCACACTCCAGACAACCACATAAGTGCAGTGTACTCAAAAATGTTTCACTAAGGCCATTCCTGTTTGTCACAATTTAACAAAACATGACATAGACTTCTAGGAAAAAACATGTTCTTGTTTTCATTTAAAGGATATGTTGACAGAATATTGCAATATGTGCATAATGTCACACTCCTGACAAATTTAGCTGACATTTTCTGAAGGGAGCTGCAGACAAATATAATTACAATAGAGGTGATAATAATATAATTATTGCATCTAGAAACATAAACTTAATGATACACAAAACATTTCTTATGTACTATTAATCTTTAAAGTCCTATAAATTTATAAAGCAAAGATGTATTGATTTTCTTGAGGTATTTTCTAATCTACCACGCTTGACTTAATAGCATAAATTTTGATTACTTGGAGTAAAATATGCTTAATTTTATCATTACTTGATGCCAAATAAATGCACATTTTACTAAAACAACACTAAAACTTGTCTTTACTCAAGCTTTCTGTAAAATAATGGTCTGAACAAATGTGATTTTGAAAAGTGTCACACTTTTTTGTCACACTCCTGACATTTTTTGCCCATTATTTTAGAATATTTTTTAACAGATAGTGCTATTTTGATAAAACTTCACAAATCTTTAAAGGGCATGATGAGACACCTCTGCAAAGTAGGAAAATGGAAGTAACTGTTTGTTGTACATTTTTATATCAGGAAAACCCAAACCAGCCATTTTTTTTAAACAGCCCTTCTTTCTATTATATAGTAGAAGATTATCTTTTTCAACATAGAGATTAAGGTTTGTTTTAAAATTTAGTGTTTTTATGAAACCAGGTAGATATGGTCTCACAATGCAATGTTCAGTCAGGCACAACCCAAACTTACACAGTAGACCAAACTTTACATAAACATCTTTGGTCAACTGAACAGCCTAAACTAGGTTTTCGAATTTGAATCACAACCATAGTTTGTATTTTTACATTTAACCGATTTTCAGAAATTTCCAAAACTTTTCGTGTATTCCGAATTTTCAGCCGTATTAGGCTCCATTGGCTTACTCGGTCAGGTCTGTCAAAATTGAATAATGGCTTAGTAATGCCAAAAGAATCATAATTTGGAATCATTCTTTGGATGACAACGTGGAGAAGCTGCATCTTATGGTTGCAGGACAATTTATCAAACGCATTCCTCTTTACCTAGTTTTCATTTGGTCTATTTAGATGTTTGTGTTTTCTGCAGAGTAGTCGATATATCAGCAAATAAAATCATAATAAAAAGGGACTGTACTCTGATCGGTGTGTTATGTTTGATTCAATAAAAAAATATTGTGCGACCTTTTAATCGAAGTGTGAAGCAGACCACAGAGAACCCTTATTTTTTGAATATTCAAATACATCCAATAGCCGGACGATATGTCACGTTCATTAGTTCTGACAGATATTATCACCCGTCGATGAAATCGGAAGGGGGATGTTGTTTACGGCGGCTTTTCGAAATATTGGAGTGGCGGTATTGTGGGAACCATCAATACCAAGAGGAGATGTGCATATCCTCGTCTTCTTCCGTTCAATCCCTTTTACACAGAGTTATGGCCCTTGATAAGTTAATAACCTTTCCTTACTTAGCGCCTAAATGTTACTGTTGATTAATGTTATTTTCCATGTATTATTTCTTTTAGGAGTATATGGCTTTAGGATCTTAAGTTTGTATTCAACCATGTTTCTCCTTTTATAACTGATAATAACAGTTCACAAGCTGTTGTTTTTGAAAGCTCTACTGTACAGTACAGAGCTTGTGTTTTTACATTGTATATATGTACATCTGTATGTTTCACATATTTGTTATATGCATTCGACTTTCAAAATAAATATTACTTGACTTGAGTGGACTAACACAGTTATGGCCCTTTGGTAAGTTATGCATGTTGATAATGTAGATAATTATTAATCATTGTTGATAATATGCAAGTAGAGCAGTATTCGTTTCCGCGCTATTTCTCAGCAACTACTGTATGGATTTCAAGAAAACGTTGTGGGAACCATCAATACCAAGAGGAGATGCGCATATCATCGTTTTTTTTCTGGTCAGACCCCTTCACCACAGGGTTATGTCCCTTGATAAGTTATGTATCATACATGTACGTAGAGCAATATTTGTTTCCATGCTATTTTTGCAACTGCTTTCGCCACGATAAATATATAAATAAAGCCGTATATCTCCAATTGTTTTGTTAGTAATAACCAGAACTCGGCGGGGAATATGAACAACGAATTTGCTGGTTAGTATTTTAATTAGGTCAATTACGGGTCACAATAATTGCCGCTTCATTTAGAATGCCACGGGATTATTTATGTTAAATTGACTGCCATTTTAAATCATATTAAGTACTCATGTGTCTCTTTCGCCACGATATTCTGATGCAACATTTACAGTCTAAATTTGTTTTGTGTGTTATAGCAATCAGTTAGAAACATCTTTTGGCCACAGAAAATATAATCTCTCTTGTATTGAATGAATAGCGTTTTTACGGAAAGTTCATATGATAATTATATTTTATGGACTTGCCAAGACCTGACCGAGTCGCTAACTCTTTGACCGGATAATAATTATGTTAGATTTGGTACCTGTACTAATTGTAAAAAATAAAAAGACATCTATATGGTTACTGATTGTGCACCCCTTGTTGCTGTGAAAGAGATTTTTATGTTATCGCTATCTACTGAACATCAAGGTGACACTATTACTGCCTTGCACAACACCTCTAGGTACTTTGAAGATTTGTTAAATTACCATTTTCTATATTGGGTTAACAAAATATATCTTGCTGAGCTCAAGTTTAACCAACAAAACAATTCATAAAGCAAGCACAATTTTTGCACTAAATCTTTCCATTGATAATGGTTTCGTAACTACTATAATATATGATAAAAGAGGTGAATTTTATTTTAATACTGTAAATTTTCCTTGTTTTTAGATGGAGATGTCCCACGTGTGCTGGCAACATCTAACGGGGTTTGAGTTTCACAGTCTGTTCACTTTTCTAGAGTTTGTAACAATGCTAAGGATTATAATGAACGTAATATTTGCATACCAAAAAAACGTTTAAAACAGGGTTATCGGTAAGGCTCTAACGTTTACAAATTTTTGTAAACGTTTACACGTACCATGAAAAACGAAACGATGCCGTTTAAACGTTGTTGATATTATACGAACCTGATAGTAATTTTTTTATAAGTAGTAAAGTTCACTAAACACAAGATATGACTAGCCACGATCTGATAATGACCCCACGAACATTCTCAACAGGGATCATATGACCTCTGGGTTTCAGAAACTATTGAAATCCCTGGATATCGCGGTAACCCATAACAAAGCGAAAATTTTATTATACCTCAACAATGTAAATTACATATTAAAATACAATTGTGTATTTAGTGGTGTAAATAAAATTAATATTTTCAGCAAATATTTTGCCGCCTTTACAATCACGCGACCGTTCGTATAATCGGTTCGAGATTCTGTAAACGTTTATGGCCCGAAAACGAAACGTTACCGTTTACACGTGTAAACGTTGGAGCCTTAGTTATCGGTACCGTAGATCAAGGAACAACATTTGCAAAAAAGTGAAATATGCATATCAAGAATCGCCATACCCACAAAACACAGCCTTCAATCGCAGCGAATAAGAAGAGAGGAAAAGACAGCGTGCGTTTATAATTATGTCAATTCAAATAAAACACCACAAACAATTAACGAAAATAAGAACCCTTGGGGTTACCGCATTGGAATGGTCAGTTGCAAACAAATTGCCACTGGGGGTTTAATCCAGATTCTAGGATGCACCAACCCCACACTTGTCCCAACAGGTTCTCATATCAACACACAAGTAAAAGTTGTCTTGGTGAAATCACTCTAACCCACCCATCAGCTCAACAATGTTGCATGCAAAAGCACACAAACATATTAAAGATAAGAAGCCAAGAGCATTGAAAAGTAAAAATGGGCGGGAACTCAATGATCTTACCGAAAGCAGAGCCCTTGTCAAATCAGCAAGAACACGATGTCAGGGATAAAAGAAACAAATCGAGCTTCTAGGTTCTTTTAAGAAAAGATTTCCCCATAAACCTTTATAAACTCTTAAACCCCTGCCGCCGTCGTGCATCCAAAGAGGTAAGCATAATAATAAACTGTAGATGGGTTAATCACCAGGCCTGCAGAACCTGTTGTAGAATATCATGTTGGTTACCTTTCTTTTTAAATTTACAGATGGTTTTTACGAAAAGCTGGGAGAAATTAGCATTGCCTTTTATCTTCTTAAGTTTATAAATTAAATCTCCATAAACAACTGGCCGTGGAATACGTTGTTGCAATAGTGATGTTAAACTGCATCTGCATTTTTGAATTAAATCTGGGTATCGGCGATAGAACTTGCAAAAGGTTTTCCTTTATTTGTGATACCGTTAACCTTGTTTTAAACGTTTTTTTGTAATGCAAAAATTACGTTCATTGAAATCATTTACATAATTGCAAGCTCTAGAAAAGTGAACAAGTTGTGAGATATAAACCCCGTAAGATGTAGCACGAGGAACACCGCCGTCTAAAAAAACGGAAAATTTACTATATTAAAATTAAAATTATCTTTTTTATCATATATTTTAGTAGTGACATATCCATTTTTAATAGAAAGATTTAGACCAAGAAAGTTTGCTTGCATATCTGAACTCTTTTCTTTATTAAGTTGAACAGGGTCTATTTAATCAATTACTAATTAAATAGACCCTGAGTTGAAGTTCTAAGGATAAATTGTATTAACCGGAGATGGAAAATGGTTATTATCTAAATTCAACAAATCATCACGAAACGCTTAATAGTACTAAGGCTTACATGCTGACTTCTTCATCACAGAGTGGTATTGTTGCTAACAACCTCAAAATATTACAAATTTAGAATCAGTTTTGAACCAAAGCAAAAAAAAAATTCCTACTATGTTTTGGTTGCCTAAAATGCACAAAAACACCTTACAAAGCAAGATTTATCGCAAACTTCAGTTCTTGCACAGTTACTAAATTATCTGTACACTTAACCTCTTGTCTCACAGCCATAAAAGAACATGTATTGCGAAAAGTTTGGAAACCACTGGCAAAAATCTATTTTGGTCTATTTTAAATTCAGGCGAAGTTTTGAAGAACCTTTAATCGAATAATTTTCAGGCTGAGCTTTTGACCAATAACATAAAACGAGACAAAACAACTAGCTGCACCAGAGCCTTTTAACCGCAAATTCGACCGGGATACGGATTCTTAACCGACTATGTTTCTAACTGGGCTATCGCCTATAGGAACAAAAATGTGTCCGTGTTACTTACAGCTCCGCGTCATGCTTCCAAATCAGACCTTGTTACCAATTGCTCTCCTGTCTTCTTACATCAATGTTAACGATGCTTTTAATAGTGCTATTGCCTGGTAGCGTCCACGCTACTTACCGCTCTAGTTTCTAGATCATACTGCTAACTGCGCCGGTGCCAAGCAACAGCACATAGAACCACAAATGTATTGTACTACCGCCTAATACCTCTTACTGTGCGCTATCGTCTGGTTCAACAAATCCGATTATGACCATTCTACTCTCTGGGCACCACCGAGTTAAGACCATTCTTCTAATTGGGTACCGCCCAGAAGGCTAAAATCAAATTCGAACATATTACTTACTGTGCTACCGCATAGGAACAATAAATCAGATCATGCAACTAATTGCGATATGGCCTAGTAAATCAAATCGAACTGTGTTAAATGCTACGATACCCACAGGTAACATCAAATCACACCTTGTTATTAACTGTGCTTAAACATAATAACACCAAAAAACCCCGATGGTACTACTTTCTGCGCATTTTTAGTACCAACACATTCCACCATGCTGCGTTAGGTACCGTCTTGTAGTATAATTACCTAAAATTGTACGACGGGTGTTTAAAAAGTCGCGGAAAAGTGCTGTATTGTCTTTATTTCAAACCTCTATAACAATTGCTGTTATAATACTTAAAATTAAGTGTTCCTAACATAACATATAGAGCAAAAATAAAATAAACTTAACATTTTTTTATTCAAACATTTTGTACAGTAATGCTATATTTTATCTTTCATTTATTAATCATTTGTGGTATTTGCACATATCTGGACTTTAGCTAAAGCGGGTATGTTTTTTGTTTTCACAGGGGTCAAGGTTATCTTCTATATCCTAAAAAATGACGAGATCAATAATTTTAAACATAAAAGTATTTAAGAGATTATTTGACTGTCAAATTTAAAAAAGTTTATGGCATTTAAGTGAAGAAACAACACATTCGTTAAAGTCGACTGATGCAAAGACATAAGATGTAGTTACATAAATATCCGTTTTTGCAAATTACCTCCCACTTAATTAAAGAATAACAAAATCTAACGCTTCATTTGACACAACATAATTACTTTTCTTTTTTTTTTTCCTTTTTTAAACCGATAGATAATGAACCGACAACTTCCAAGAAAAACTTATTGGTATTTGTATTTGCTGTTATCATGGATATAATAGGAGTTTTCCATGTTATTTTATCAAGTTTTCATTTTGGCTCAGTATGTTTATGAACAAAAATCTGACAAATTAAACTGTTTTAATATTTTGTGAATTTTTAAACAGCAGCATCGGTTATCCGGCCCAACAGTATCAAGACGTCACTACCGTCATGTTCACAACATCATAATATTTTGAAAATGTTGTTATCATTCACTCTTTTTTTATAATACTGGAATTAAGTTGGTGAATATTACCCTGCATAAAACACCGTAGCTATCACAAATTGTGAGGTTTGAATTTAACAGTTAAATTGTTGTTGAGTGTTTCTTAAATTTTGTGTTCGGGTTTAAAAAGAATTTTGGGGCATGTGTAGGTCTGGCTATTTTTGTTAGTGTTTTAACTTGTCTTTGCCGTCAGAGAGATTTTTAACTTCTTTTTTATCGATGACAGTGCAATGATGAACGGTGCAATACCTTAAGGACCGTCTACAATCACCATTGCACGTTCATTGATAAGAAATCTGTTAAAAATCAAGAAAACATTGTATCTCCTTTATATGCTACGTTCAATGATCTAGAGCGGAAAAATTGTAAACTCTAAGGCATCTTGTATGAAAATCTGTATTGATAAACCTGGTTTTTCATATATTTAAATGATCTTAGTCCTAATGTTAATTATATGCCAATTTTAAAAAGACGAATTCATGAGGCATTTGGTTGCCGATTTGTTAAGAAAAGGTTGTTGTTGTTGGTGATCAATATATTCAGGATTGGTCAGCAAGTATAAATTCTAAGTCCAAGTTAGAGTATTATAGAAATTATAAATGTACATGCAAATATGAAACATATTTAGATTCAGTATAAGACGACAAGCTTCGCTAGAGCTTAGAATGCTTTAGATTGTGTTCACAACGTTTGGAAGTTGAATTTGGGCGATATTCCGGTGTCAATAGAGAAGCCATACACTGTAAAAAAATAAAAATGCAACAATAGAAGTGTTTAATCCGAGTATCACTTTTTACTATACTGCAATAAATATTCAGATATGCGCAATTAATACTTGGATTATCTTGTCATGGCAATCTATGAAAATTTTGTAAAAATGTCCCCCGAAAATGAAATTTGCCACTTTCATTGTTTGTATTTGTATATGACTGTTTTGGCTAAAGACAATTATATTGTCGATTTTCTCAAAAAAACTTGAAACTTGATTAAAAAGGAAATTATCAAAATCTCTATAAAGGCAAAATGCCTTTTTAGTGAAACTTTGCATAAACAAATGTTATCATAGTTTCTTTATCATTTTTAATGTCCACATGGTTAATATAATACTGACAACAATATTTTGTTTCCTTTTGACTAAAATATGTAAACAATATGATAAAAATGCAATATGTTCTTAAATTTGATGTCGTAAGTTTATTATCAAATTTCAGCGCGGTTTTCAATCTATAATACTCTTGTTGTCTGCACGCAAATTAACGTTTAACACCAGGTTTATGTAACAACGAATGTTTTATTAATTAACAGCTAGTTATAACTTGACCGTTTTACTTAAAATGTCTTTCCTATTTAAAGAAGTTCAAATACAAGAAAACTGAAAAAATACCACTAAACCACAGATATCAATTGCCTGGAATGCTTATCTGACTTTTCCCGACAAACAATACTTCCTCAAAATGTTTGACAATTAATAGTAATTATTTAACTTTAAAACCAGTACAAAAAGGTTTAATCCAAGTAACAAGGAAAGTAGAGATGAGACTCGGGCCGCAGAATTCTGTTCTGCAGTAGCAGCCTGGATCTGATTGAAGATTTCCACAGCAGCATCTGCATTCTGCGTGGAGCCGGCAGGCAGTTGGAATGCAGACCCGCCTGACCGTGATACCGCTGACATTCTATTCGCAATTACTGGAACCGGTTTCGCTTCTGGAACAAAGTCTATAACCACGAGCGATGTCAGAGGGGTAACAAAACCATATTCAAGAGAGAGGGCTAAGGCCATTGCGTTTGCCTCCCGTTTTTCTTTAAGGTCCGTTGTTGTTTCTCCGGTACGCAACAGCTGCCGCACCTTCTCGTATATGACAAGTCGGGAAAGTATTTTAGCGTCCACATCTTTAGCATAGACGGTCGGAACCGAATTGAAAACGACCTCGTCATAGATTCCATCTGCTGTTATTGATGGGCGTATCAGAGCTTCGGGTTGTGTCCATCCGCCAATAACCAATTCATTTCCACAATCATACTGAACAAATTGGCTTTTTGTGACATTACTCTCAGGCAGAACCACCGAGTTCACGAGGAAAGAAAACTCGAGATTTCTATAATACGGATTTTCAACTTCATGAAATGTTTTTACAAGCTCTGTACTAACAAATTCTTCATCATTTTCTTTGATAACTGTAAAAGAACCCTCGTGCTCATTAGCAATTACACGTAAGAATAGCATGTCAGCATTTTTACCAAACGCGATGGTCGTTATTGTCGCTTTACAACACTTTTCACCTTCAAGGTAATTAGCTTTACGCAGATTCTCTCTGATAGCGTCTTTGTCTGTTGTTCCGGCTGTGGGCGCTCCATCAGTTAGAAAAACAACTACTTTACCAAATTGTTTATCTTTATTTTCCATCGGATTCGTCTGGAATAGTCTAACAGCTGAGAGAAGAGCATCATTTATATTCGTTGCACCAGACGCGATCACCCGTTCTACTATAAATTGTTTTGCCATGTCTATATTGT
Organism: Corbicula japonica; assembly: GCA_038501625.1. Classification (NCBI taxonomy): domain Eukaryota; kingdom Metazoa; phylum Mollusca; class Bivalvia; order Venerida; family Cyrenidae; genus Corbicula; species Corbicula japonica. The sequence goes on from JAZAYU010000045.1 coordinate 2,406,017, forward strand.
ATCGGGTAGCCTGTTGAAAATCTGTTTTCCATTGTGATGGCTTACTTTCAAAAATGATGATATTGAAGTAATCACCAAGGCGCAGTTGTGTCAGAATTGACGTCATCGCGGCTCGAACCTGCTTGATTGGATTTCCAGCCATGGACCCACTTACGTCGATTACAAAAACAATTTCTTTAAACATGATTTTCGTTTCTTCGCATGGTGTCGAAAATAAGTGAACGAAATCTCCATTGTCGTTGACATAAACAAGCCCACCGTTTGTTGGCGGTTCTAGTTCATACTCGACAATAAACGGCTTCTCTAAACCGTATATAGCGCTTTGATCAATATCGTATAATGTCCAGTCAATTTTTTTCATATAATATTCACCCATCATTTCTTGTTCTCCCGTTGAAATAGTTTTTTCGAGAAATGGCGTCGTATACTGCAATGCTTTAAAACTCTGTTTTTCCTTGTAGAAACACCTGATGCGGAGTTTTGATATGCTCGATGTAGAAGTTATATAAATTTTTTGCACATACTTGCCACCATTCTTTTGCAGTAGTTCCTCATAAAGGAAAAGAAATTCGATGGTAGATTCCGCGGCTATATTGACGTTTATGTTAAAAACATCGCTGTCGAGATCATCGGAGACCTTTGATTGTTGTGTTACTAAACCGGCACTCAGTGATTCTGATTTCGCACCCTCATACTCCTCCAAAGCTTGCAGTTTTTCTCTGATGACAGCTTTTATTGTTTTATTTCCTGTTTTTAATTGGAAGTCGGTGATGAACGCTTCTTTCGGGATTCGAACTTCAAAAGACACTTCTTGGCTCGTTGATTCTATATTTTCCACGACACTGTGAATAAGCACCTCCGCATATCGGATGGAAACTGTAGAATTTACCGTCATTTCTTTAATGAGGATTCCACCGCTATCTCTTCGGCGTCGTTCATGGTTTAGTTTTGTTGTTTTCACATCATCTAACGCTAAAGCAGTAAGAAAAACTATTAATCTGGCGACCTTCGTTATCATTATGTTGCTGCGCTTCTGCCTTACCTTTTGCCGAGAAGAAAAGGGAAGCATTCATTAAATACCTGATCATCTGCCTCGGAACTGTATTATTGGAAAATGTCTATTCATGAAGAAACACCTATTTGCTATTGATGTTAACAAATAATATTCTGAATGCCTATATATTATCAAATTATTTTGTTTCTTGCCAGGGTTAGTATCGATATATTGCCGATTTGAGTTTCATATTAACCGAGCCGTAGGCAAGGATAATATGACACTCAAACTGGCAATATATCCACAGATACCCTTTCATGAAACTAAATAATTGTTTTATTATGCTGCAAACTTTGTGCAAAGCCTTTGTCAGTGCTAACGATAAAACATTGGTATTTAATTCATTTCACTTATTTTATTTAAAAGGTCACATTTCCCCGCTTAGCGCATAATAAACTACGTCTTTGTACCCGCGTAACGTCACTGCTACAGAACTTTAAAGGAAAGTAGATTTGATAATTCTTTTAAAATATATAGGATAATCTTGCTATTTTAACCATTATTAAACAACACAATTATTCCTGTAACAATATAAGTAATTTCTAAGGAGACCGCTAAACAATTTAGGAAATCTTACTATTAGCATTTCCCTGAAATTTCACTCTCTTACACTATCGGCTCAGTAAAGAGAGTGTAAGGAACGACAACTCTGCGAAGGAGATTGCTGAAATTCAAAACAAAAAATGGCGGACAATAACAACAGATGGGAGGCCAGAAATGGAAAGTTGGGTACGTGCATTTCCTATTTACGGTCGAATCTATTTACGGTAAATTATCCGATAAAATCCAAGGAAATTACTTTGCAAAATAATAATTAATACACACACATAACATATACATTGTAAAACATATGCACCCACACACATCTATTAGTCATTAATAATTACCATAGAAAGTAAGACACACCATGACAGTTTGCTGGATATTTTAATTAACTGAATTTTATTTTCTAATTCACTGCGTTCAAACGAAAATAAATTATTTATCCCATATTCAAGTAATTCATAGGTAGGAAAAGAAATAAAAACACCAAGTACAATAGGAATGGTCGTATTGCATTGCTATATACTATATTTCAACGACAACATTTCATTAACGTCTATTAGCCCATCTTTCCTGCATCCTCGTCTTGGTTCGTGTCAAGCCGCACAACCGGAATCCTCGAGCCTGCTGCAATGAATGTCTATTATCATCCAGAACCTACTTGAATAGAAAAATAACATCATCTTATACATAAGCAAAAAGGAAAACAGCCAGTATTGTTTGCTAATAATCTGCGCCCAAAGTTAAAATAATGAAACAGAAAACGCCAAAATTTTCCTAAACGTCTTTGTGTAGATTCCTATCATTCAACTTTTTACATTCGACTTAACTCGCTTACATTAAGAACAATTAAAGTCAGACAATCCAGCGCCAAGTGGCACTCACTTTCAAGCCAGTCGGCTAGTCTTCCACAAAAACAACTCCATTCCATCACAGCGCCAATCGGCACTACAGCGCCAATCGGCACTTCAATTTTACGCCACGTGGCGAGGTTCGTTCCCAGGAGGGGCAATATCTGATACTCAAACTAAACACTACCAATGCAGCGCCAAATGGCACTCACTTTCAAGCCAGTCGGCTAGTCTTTCACAAAACAATTCCATTCCAACACAGCGCCAATCGGCACTTCAATTTTACGCCACGTGGCGAGGTTCGTTCCCAGGAGGGGCAATATCTGATAATCAAACATAACACTACCAATGCAGCGCCAAACGGCATTCACTTTCAAGCCAATCGGCTAGTCTTTCACAAAACAATTCCATTCCAACTCAGCGCCAATCGGCACTACAGCGCCACTCGGCGCTTCAATTTTACGCCACGTGGCGAGGTTCGCTCCCAGGAGGGGCAATATCATCTGATAATCAAACTGAACACAACCAAAGCTTCACCAAATCACAGTCACTTTCAAGCCAATCGGCTAGTCTTCAAAAAACTATTCCATTCAAACACAGCGCCAATCGGCACTACAGCGCCAATCGGCACTTCAATTTCACGCCACATGGCGAGTTATCACTCAAATCGTTAACCTGATAATCGAGTTAAATACAACCAATGCCGTGCCAAGTGGCACTCACTTTCATGCCAATCGGCTAGTCTTCAAAACGCAATTCCATTCAAATACAGCGCCAATCGGCACTACTTCGCCAATCGGCATAACATTTTTTCCAACACAGCCAAGCGGCTACACAGCGCCAAGTGACACCTCAATCTAATTCCAATCGGTTATTCTCTTAAAGCAAATCAAATTACAAAACAGCACCAAGCTACATTTCAATTTTAAGCCAATTGGCGGGTTTAAAGCAACTCCTTATTTAAGTTAATGCAATCAAACACTTCTAAGGCAAATTAACAGCGCCAAGTGGTTAAATTTGCAGTCCAAAAAATCATCATGCTTATAAATTTAATGTTAAGCGTTTTTCGATTATTTTTTAATGAAGTGGCTAATCTTTTCTCTAAATCGAATCGCATATAGCGTTCACATTTTGTCAGGTTATGAGAGATCAGTCCATTAAAATCAAATATTTTGGCCAAATCAATTAAAATGCTACATTCTCCGCTAAGAAGTTTTCTTCGTCCTTATCGTTTTAATCGTAGAAAATATATCCAATTCCACGTGTAAATCGTGTCAAATTATTCTTCCAATAACTACTGATCTTAAGATAAAATTTAAATTATACAATTTCTAATTTTCACGGTAACTTAAAATCAAGACGCATTTAAGCCAATGCAATCAAATATGCTGAAATGTTAGTCAAGTTGCTTTTCTTGTTTCGAAGAAATGCCATTCTTGGCAAGTAACACTTAAATTTTAGACTAAGTGGCGATTTCGGAATTCGTTCTCGTACACCATGAGAATCGAACCAAACACATCCACGCTAATACACCGCCAAGTGGAAACGTAATATTGATGTAAATGAATATAATTAAACGCCAAGTGCGCATAAAATTTTACTCCAGTAGCGAGATTAAGGCCACACCAGCCTCTAATGAAAACAAAACACATCCGGTTCAATGCAATGTTATGTTGAACTACTGATTTAGTAAAGTGATTGTTTTGTCTAAACAAACACAATAGGATATATCGCACACTTTCGCCAAGAGGCGATTGATCAGAATCGAAGCCAACATACCCAAACACAAAATAACAGAACGCACAATCTAACTTTCAGCCAAGTGGCTTGTTCACATAAAATTGTAGAAAATGTTCTCAGTCCAATGCAGCTTCTGATAAGCGTTTGATATATAGGTCAAAAATTACGAACCATTCTAATTGCGAAAAGAATCATTTGAAATTTATCTTTCATAACTTCTAAGTGACTTTTAATGCAAAATACCAAATCTTGATAACAATCGTAGAAACAAAATGAGACAAATAAGGTAATTAAGCTGCTACCTATCAACTAAAAATAAACAAAAGTGTTAACGGAGTTCTAACCGTCTTCGCAAATGGTGAAATCAAACACATAAAAAGAGGGTGGGTGGGACGGGAAATTAGAAATATTTAATATGTCTGTACAATAGCAATGCGACGACTCGAATGAATTTTATCCAAGGTTTACACCATATATAATGACACTGCACGAGAATTTCGTGAATCCTCACAATCAATAACCTTGAAGCATACATGAGATGAATTACATAGAAACGTGGATAAATACATTTATTTTCTAATTCACTGCGTTCAAACGAAAATAAATTATTTATCCCATATTCAAGTAATTCATAGGTAGGAAAAGAAATAAAAACACCAAGTACAATAGGAATGGTCGTATTGCATTGCTATATACTATCGAAAAACACAAAGAACGGGAAATTTCTATTCTTAGACCTTTATGAATTAGTAGTATCTCAGAATTAAGTAAAAGTTTGTAAAATTCACTATTAGCGCGAATGTTTTTGTTTTTTCTTTAGATTTTTATTACGTAATTTTTTTGAACATTTTAATTTCTATCGACTATATCATAAAACCATATCAATACATGCACGTGCAAATCCAACTCGACAAAACCTTCAAGGAAACACACTTATCAATCTAACGTTGCGTAATACGCAACGACAAGTTATTCTGAGCTAATATACTAAGGAACTTAGCGTAAGAACTATATGTTTCTGGTATGAGTAAATGAAATTCATGCATACTGGAATATTTAAAATTATATTATTCCTTGTTATTCAGCGCAACTGTGGCAATGTTATCGATAATTTCCCGTAAAATCTACAGACTGATGTCATATTATATGTACAAATTATAATATTAAAACGCAAACAATCATAACTTGGGAACATGGCGATCTTCCCATTGTGCTAATGGGCTAAAGTTCGCACTTTTGAAAATCTACATCCCATCATATATGAACATTCTCGTAGAAAACTCAAAAATAACTGAAAATATACGAACCCATAAATGCCAGATTTTAATATACTTTCCATTTGCCTATCCAACCATCGTTTCAGATCACCTGACAAAGCAATCTCTCCGATTCTTGGCTTACGTTGACCAACTGCATTAATGCCGAACTTGCCATAGTAATGATTATGTTGGGCTCAAACCAGCATCCCGTCATAAAAGATCAACAAATTGTTTGTGCTGGAATTACTAAGCATACTCTTTCTTAATTAAAACTGTTAGAATTATAATAAAAACAGTATTAATCATGGAAAAGAAAACAAATATCCACGGATTTCAATAAACATTCTATTTTCTACCGAACCAATCGACAATGCAGTCTCTATGAAGCCAAGTCTACATGTAAAGCAATAGAATTTGCTTGAAATCTTAATTGTATTAAACACTAAAATATTATAATAACTGTTTTAATTATTTCTATACTTCTAAAAGTCTAACTACCGTAAGTAAAATATAGGAAAACACTAGGCTCTTTGATCAGTTTATTCTCTACAAAACAAGAGCCACTCATTTCATTTGGATAGAAAAGTACAGTTAGCGTCTTATACTGTATAAAATATACACACTTTCCATGTTTTCCACGTGCAAATGTACATACAATTCATAACTTATTATATATAACCTATCTGATTGTTTTACAGCAAGCCTAAATAAACGCAGTAAAATGATCACCATCACACTCATTTTTACTGCTGTTTGTTTTTTAAATACATGTGTAACAATATTTTTCATCGTTATAAAATTAACTTGTCAAATTATTATCTATTACACAGATTAAGCGGCCAGACTTAAATTGCAACACTAATGCAAATGCAATAACAGCTGATTAACTTTCTCGTCCCTCTAGCATCACATGAACCTTCAACGAAAATAACCGATGTCTTTAAATTAGGCCTCAAACTCTCGATTTAAAAAATCAAACATCATTTATACCAATATCTAGAATTCAATATTTGAAAAACTTAATAAAAACAAAAATACAAACGCATTTCCGAAAAATGCAAACCACTCTCAGGACGCTGACTAGATACGCCTTTTATTCATCATCCAGCAATCATCACGAGACTATCAAATCTGAAAATATTATCGAATAGCATCTCGATATCTATCAAATGGAATGCTGCATGCCCCGAATTAAAATGTTTCTTCAAACATTGCCATAACAAGTGAAATCAATCCAATTTCAAAACTAATCTCTTATCTGTGATACTGAACAGCATTTCTTCCTCCAGTGAGTTTATCAACAACATTGCCGTTACATGCCAACGGAATAATAGTTGGAAAAAATTACTGAGATACATATTACCATTCCTAAGCCTATATTAAAATATGTTATTTAAAATGCACATGCATTTAATTGCTTTTAGACAAATCGTAAATTACTGATTTCAATTTCATGTCACATTTACCAACAATTCAATATAAAAACTTTGTAAATATACATTCCCCTTATTCTATTCTTTGATTGCACAAGATATATCAAAATGATTTACTTATCGAACACCACGTGCTCTTCTTCAAGTTTCTAAAATCTGAAAAATTTACAAAATGAATACTCATCAGTGACAAAATAATTTGTCAATGGTTCCGACTATCGCTGTTATTGCCGACCCCGAGCTCAAGTTGTATCCATGCCCTAGGATATTTGAAGAAAGTTGCCGAACATGAACTCCATCAGAAAATTGAATTGTCCTTCTCACAGTCAAGTAATGACCTTCTCAAATACGTCCTTAACAATTTATGGATTAGAAATATTTAATATGTCTGTACAATAGCAATGCGACGACTCGAATGAATTTTATCCAAGGTTTACACCATATATAATGACACTGCACGAGAATTTCGTGAATCCTCACAATCAATAACCTTGAAGCATACATGAGATGAATTACATAGAAACGTGGATAAATACATTTATTCACTCAATTGCACTCAGTAGCGCTATTTGTGCAGTGTGGCGGCCGTAAAAAGTCTCCCCGTACATATAGTCAGTACTGTTATCAGTAAAAATAACCCGTTACCGATGTCATGCAGTGATTGTTACGTATATCAGGGCTATCCGATCAACCTTTTTTGGGGTTGTCCCGGTTAGCTCAATTGGTTGCGTCGCAGGAAGTGCATGGCTAGGCGCTTTCGCGGTGACGGTGCGGGTTCGCTCCCAGCTAGATGCACTATCATTTGAAATTCACAGTAGCGCTATTTGTGCAGTGTGGCGGCCGTAAAAAGTCTCCCCGTACATATAGTCAGTACTTTTATCTGTAAAAATAACCCGTTACCGATGTCATGCAGTGATTGTTACGTTATATCAGGGCTATCTGATCAACCTTTTTTGGGGTTGTCCCGATTAGCTCAATTGGTTGCGTCGCAGGAATTGCATGGCTAGGCGCTTTCGCCGTGACGGTGCGGGTTCGCTCCCAGCTAGAGGCACTATCATTCAGTATATAAAATATTTTCATTTCACAAAATAACAAAACACTATTTTGGGATTTTCAAATATTTCTAAAGTACATCATGATAAAACATGCTGTCTCACGTAATACAATACAATTATTACAATAACATATTTTTATTAAGCATGAAGCATTATACAACGCTTATAGCAATACATTACACACTAACGTGTACAGTCCAACCGGTGCTAAAGACCACATTTAAACAAAGACCACCTGTAGATAAGGACCACATTTTATTTGTCCTGCAGACTGATGTAAGACACAAAGTTCAATAGGAAAATACATGTCAAATGTATGACTAGCTACTTAACCTGCGATCTTACAAAACTAATCTTGTATTTCAGATATTGTCACAGTACAACTGCTCTGAATACTTGTGACCTTAAATATTTACACTTATTTTCAAAACAACAGTAAAACAGCATAATAGGGAGACTTTCCTAGCGCTGTATAACTGTTCAGCACCTTTAACAGAGCACTCCTTTATCCCACATCAGTCAAATGAGGAAGCTTATAACATCACCTTTGTGGGGGAGGTTTAATTCAAATATCGATATCTGTCAGAGAAGAAGCAGTTTATATGTTCACTTTTATTTCTGAAAGTTCAATTTGAGATACACTCATTGTTGGAATGCTGTTCATATAGAATTTAGGTGTGTTTTATCCTGGCCTGCCACCATTCAGCTCTTCATAAGCATACACCGTTGGCGCAGTTAAAACTTGGTGAAAAACAGTGAACACATTCATTAAGTGGCATTCTTTTGAATGTTCATGGAGGCAAAGTCCGACAATAATGCATTCACATGATCCACTTCTTCTCGCGTAGATGTGTTCTGAAGCTGACGGCACAGGGAGTCAAGCTGGTCGGCATCATCATGCTGTCCCGATACCCGTAAGTAAGTCGACATCATGTCTGAAACCTGAAATACAGAGATTCATAATTAACACACATGTACCGAACTAGATTTATATTAATAGGCGAAATGAGTAACACTGACTTAGATCTTAAGGATATTCTGATTAGGGTTAGCAGTGATTGTTGTAAGATTCTGGCATTATTGCCAAAAAATTTATATTAACCGTAAATGCAACGAGCCAGATTTGGAGAACATATATCTCTTCACCGATTCTTTAATCCATTGAATTTCTGGTTGATACAAGAGATGGAATTACAGTGAGGCTCACAGTGCAGATGTTTATACCAACAAGTAGGTAAATAGGTAAAAAGGCAATGAAAGTAACATCATGATAACTTTACTATGTAGGACGAACATCACTGGTTGCTTAAATAACGTCTTTGAAATAAATATAGTTAACTGATGTCTGACGTGCTATTGTTGTTTTTTATGTGAAATCAATGACTATGACGTCATTTATGTAGAAAAAGACATCAAATCAAATTTAATTCGATAGTATACGTTGGTATTGATCGGTAGAAAATTAAAAATCATCAACATAATGAGTTCTGTGGCTCCAAAAATGGACAAAAAACTGGTGTAAAAATCAACTGAATGGAACTTCCAATCAGATTTCCAGAAAAAGGATGTACAGTGCAATTTTCCTGAAAAGGGAGATATTTCAAATAGGTTTAGTATTTATGTGTTCCTGTTGTTTTTTCTCTAAGACATGAGTAATAATAGCGATTACACCGAGAATCTTTAAATAGCCATACGGTCAAAATTAGTCATGTTTTTGCATGTAATGCTTTAACATTGCATTATGTTTAATACAATTAAAATATCAGTATTCGAATAATTGAATTAAAGTTATTTTACTACCTAATTATTTCAAGAATACTACAACACCCATTGTTGGTTATAAATACAATAAGTCAACTAGAAACACACATTTCAATTACAACAAAATTGCATCGGTTTTACATATTGTTGATAATACACCAATATCACGAGACTGTTCAAATTCAAAATTTTGCTATCAACCTGCCGGTCACATCGTTACAGGGGATCTAAATGTTATCAAAGACTTTGGAATACGCAATTTAATTTCAAAAGGTCCAAAATATAGAATTCCATCGGACATCGACTTAAATACCTGTCGTGCGGAAATTGCAGGGTCTTTAAATTCATTTTGCAATAAATGGTGTAAACGAGAACATGCTGAGCCCCAGGGTCTTTAAACTCTTTTTGCAAATAAATGGCTTAAGCGAGAACATGCTGAGCCTAATGCTCTTTCAAACCGGAAAAAACAAATATTTAAAATAATTGACACTCGTATATCCTTCTATAAAAGAAACATAGCTTTATTACCACCTCGACCTCGTTTAAACTTTAGTCATTTGAAACAAACCATTCAAGATTTTCACAACAGATTTGTTTCAATCAAACCGAGCCTGCAATATTTTCATATTTGTCGTGTTCGAGGGTCTTCAAAGTTCCCTTTTCATCTATTTTAACACATGCTGATAAGGCTTTAAATAATGTAATTATAGTGTGCCGTATACACTATATTAATGTTCAAACTGAAGAGCTTAATAGCACTATGCTAATACACTGACTTCTTTATCTGAGAGTGATCTTGTTACTGCACACACTCTACAAATCACAAAATTTAGAATCGGTGTTGAACCAAAACAAGACAAAGTACCCACTATGTATTGGTTACCTAAAAAGCACAAAACACCGTACAAAGCAAGATATATTGAAAACTCTAGTTCTTGTACAAAAAATAAATTATCCATGCTCTTAACATCTTGTCTTACAGCTATAAAAGATCATGTAATTAGGTTTTGCGAAGAAGTTTTTGAAACTACTGTCAAAAATGGTCTAAAAAAATTCAAATGAGGTTTTAAAGAAGCTTAAATCAAATACTTTTCGGGCGTTCTGTTTGTCTACTTATGATTTCTTATTACTATTCCCATTTCTCATTATTGTGGTAATGACGTCACTTGAACATTTTCAATATAATTCAAAGTCGCTTTTTCATGTAATGGTATTTTCACAACACATTAATCATGGCGTACAAAATAAAAGCAAATATTTTAAATCCAATGCTATCTTCTGCGTCTTCTGCCCATATTCCGGTTAAATTAAATACTTTTACATACCTGCAACTGTCAGTTCGTTTATCTACAATTAATTTATCTTCGGCCATTTCCGTCAATTTGATCGGTTTGCAGAGTGCACAATGCAATAATTTATTTAAAAATAATTTAAAAATAAAATTGTCATGTATTAAATCACAAATTCTTCAAAAATATAACATTTTCACTCCTATAAAACTTAACGACGGGAGACACAGATCGTATTCTTTTATATACAAGTGCAATTTAAAGAGGTATAGGTGCTGCAGTTTTTTTTAAAATGTAGTTCAACAATAAAATCAACAGTTAATGGTAGAACTTTTTCAGCAAACATCAATGCAGATATTGACTGACAAACGGATTATATTAATTATGTTTTAACCTGGCATGCTTTAAATTGTGGGATTCAACATGTTGGACAAACAGACTACCTTTAAAAACACGTTTTAGCCAGCATTGTTCTAAAATAAGAAACAATCATAAAATCAATACATTTGTATATAAACATTTCAAACGATCAGGCCACACTTTAAAAGATGTAAATATTCAACCTGTTGAAAAAAATATATTTGATAACAGTGCTTCAAGAGCATTTGAAATTAGAGCAAGGCTTATATCGGAACATAATTGGATTCAAAAACTCCAAACACCTTATCCACTTGGTTTAAATTATAATATTTATCAAGTAGGCAACATTTTAAAAATCCTGATTTTGACATTTTTGATCTGCTTGAAATACGAAAAATAAACTCGAGGTCACACGAGATAAGGAGTAATGGTAACATCAACGTGTTCATTGTTCTATTCGTGACCTTCAAAATATTTTAATAGATGAATAGGGAACTTTGAAAGCCAAGGAACACAACTCATAAATATCATCGGCTTCCTTATCCACTTTCTGTAAATTTGAAATAGAGAAGCCAAACGCGAAAACATAGCTATTGAGCGAATTAATGTGAAATATTAATATTTTAACATGTTACCTCCTTAACTTCACTACGCATGATTTCGCAAGTTTTGCTTTCTCCTACCAGCCGCTGTAATCGAGACTTTGCCAGTTTTAAAGGTGTTCTACCGTATAAGTCAACAGACTTCACATCTGTACCTGTAATGAAAAAAGGAGATTCTCCATATAAAGCCACTGGAGAAAGTAAGTGTTTTTGCTTATTAATTATTTCATCCAACCATCCTTTCCTGTCTGGTTCATCAGACAAAACATTGGCGAACCAGATTATAAAGCACACATGCTCTAGCCTCAAGCTATATCTATTTAAATTTATTACTCATATCACCGATGAGTGTTCAAAGTAATTCAATTCTAATTGATCCAGGGTGAACATAGATTTTCAAACTTCACACGATCATATAAAATTATTCGAGGCTCCGCTTGACTTTTCCTGAAGAGAAATGCATACTATTTACTGTCCATTCCGTCTAGCACAAAGCCCCGTGATTAGAAAACTTTTTTCAGGCTCAACTTAATTCTGTGCTCAAACTTAAAATGTCTAGAACATTAACAGTATTCATATATAAGAAACAAATATCTGTTCAACAGTTGTTGTTGAGAGCAATTTTGTCATATTTTCAGTTTAAAATGTTAATAATGAACAGAAACGAAGCCCTCAAATTTTCATGCTCAAATTGAGTCGAGCATGACAAAAGTTTTATTATCATGGGGCCAGGTTTAGATCAACTAATACATAACAACTGCACAAGTAGATGGTGCTAAATTTCATCAGATTCAGGTTTAGATCAACTAATACATAACAACAGCACAAGTAAATGGTGCTAAATTTCATCAGATTCAAAAGAAAGTGTCCGTCTGATGGTGATCATGGAATGTCAAATGTGGAATTTTCATACTGAAAATATTTCATGAACAACAGCATATGGTCACTAGATAATAAAAAGATTTGCCCTAAACCAGAAAACAATGCGTGGAACTCAACTGAATAGAATTTTGACAGGAATGCTTCGAAAAAAGTATCACAGCTGACACCAAAGGCAAAAAATCGTAAGGTATGTCCTTCAGGTGATTGAAAAATAAATAAATACATGTAGATGAAAATACAGATGCACATCACAAATCTGATTTCAACACCGATCAACATGCTATTCAAATGTGTTTTTGAACGGAATTGATGAAAGACAATAAAGCAAGTAAAAATGTACTCACGTTTATGTTTAACAATGATTGATTTAAAAAAATATATGCAACATGACTAGTTGTAAATTTTATGTTAGTACACTTATCTTGATTACATAAAATACAGAAATATCTAATTACAGGCCCCATCTACATGTCTTAAATCACAACTCTCAAAAGGAAAAAAAAGCTCTGTTATTTCAAAAACAACTTGTGCTACCGGCATTAGACTTTGTACAAAGCAGGGATTGTAGATGCAGATTCTTGAATTTTGATGCAAGCAAATTTGTATTTTCCCACTTTTGACCCCACCAGATTCTTAGCTTGGGGTCATTTTGATGCAGGAGAATTTAGGAAAGACTGTCAACTTTTCAGAGAAAAGACGATAATTGTGTCAATTGCATTATAAAAATGAAGTAAATACTATAATCTGACACTTGAAAAAAAAATGAAGTTAATAATTATGTAGTAAAGTTCACTGAAAACAAGATATGACTCATGACAATCTGATAATGAATCTTTGAAAATTCTCAACAAAGGTCAGATGACCCCTGGATTTTACAAGCTACTGAAAGGTAGAACATTAAGTGCTATCAAAAAACATTACAATATTTTATAATGTCACCAAACATGGAAGGCAACGATTGCCACAATACTGTACACTGTGAGATAAACTTAAAGCAGATGATCTTTAGACCAATACAAACAAAACTGGCGGGAAGGCATCACAGCAAAACTTATTTCTGGTTTTATTCAAAATAGCAACCAACGCCATGAAAATCATCAATATCATTTCACAAGGCTTATTTAGTGAGATATTTTGATTTGTGAAATTGCAAAATTTCAATATGGCCACAAAGAGATTTTACAATCATTTAGGTGCTGCTAACTTTTTAAAAATCGCACATTATTAAAGACATCACATTTACTACAGCTATCTGTATTTTGTATCAATATTGCATTATGAAACAATATATATCAGATTTGTTACTCAGTGTGCTAAAATATGTATTTTTTATTTATTTAATAAATTATATATTTTAAAAGAACACGCTTTTTTATTCACAAAGCAGAAATTATCATGTCCTGGTATTGTAGCTGTCTTCTACAAAGTCCAGAAACCGAAGATGACCAAACAAATCATTACTTCTTGCTTTATTGTCAGGCCAGCCTCTTTGACTCAAAGGTTCAAGTCAAAGAGGTTTGTTTACTTATCCAAAGAAAAGAAACATTGATTAATATTCTTATGGTGTATTATAATTTGATCATTATATGCCGTTCGTCCATAATTTCGGGGGTTTAACAGACGAATTTTACACTGGCGCTCTTAATAATTGTATTGTAAATGTTTATTTTTTATTCACCAACTGCAGTCACTTGTGTTTGACCGAATTAAAAGCCAAAAATTTTGAAGTCGTCACTATTTACCACATTTACTACCGCCATTTGCAACAGATATCGACCCTCTGAATCTCACAGACGCTTTCTCATATTTTCGGGACTTTCGATTGGATGTTAATTATAACCATGAGAAACCCACATGATTCGATTTTGTTCACTAGAAACATCGAGAACAATTTGATCCTGACATATTGTGAGAAAATGTCTAAAATTTTAACACGTTTTGTTTAGTTTTGGGCATGAAACGGAAAAGCAGTCGAACAGAGAAATTGTTTTTTACTTACTAAAATGTTTTTGACTATTATAATTAAGCAAAGTTTTATGCTTTTTTAATGATACTGGAGTGCAACAGACTATAAAAAGTTAGAAACTTAACTTGACCTTGGAAGTTGGTCTCTAAAACTCTACTTATTGCCTGGTAACATTTGGATTGGTGCTATTTGACAACCCTTTTGCGTACACGAGACGTTCATAATTGATTTTCAATTGAATTGTGACCTTCAACCTGCTATGGTATTAATAGCATTGCATACACTTCAAGCTCTGAGACGACACAGATTTTTGCAAATTACGCTAGGGAAAAAACTCTCCTCCAACCATAAAGGGAGGGAAAACAACTCAAGTAAATATTTTCGGTTGTTTTTTTTATATTACTTGGATTTTAAGAAAAAAAAGATGTTTTGGAGTAAAGTAAGTATCTGTTCTTTTTTTTAGCAAATATATTTCAAGATGTCTGATAAACACGAAGATAAAGTGGTTATAAAATATTGAATAGTATTTCGGATGACTGGACAGATTGTGCGCGCGCGCATATGACATTTGATGACGTCACGAAAATATGGGAAACCCCGAAAATATGAGAAAGAGGCATAAATGACCAGCATAAATCCAAATACAAATGTAATCATTTCGGTGTGAAAAATTTCATTTCAGGTTAAGTTTTTTAAAAATAAGTTCTAGGAAAATGACAAAATTGTTTCCTACGGTTATTTATTTTAAAAAAAAACACAATTATTGAAAACTAGATTGTTCAAATGATTTCCCTGGGGTCAAAATTGGCCCCGCCCCAGGGGTCACTTCATTTTGCATAGACTTATATAGGAAAAACTTTAAAAAATCTTCTTGTCTGAAACCACAAGGCCTAGAACTTAGATATTTGGCATTTAGCACCCTCTAGTGGAACTTTACAAAGCTTGTTCAAATTATTTCCCTGGGGTCAAAATTGGCCCCGCCCCAGGGGTCACTTCATTTTACAAAGACTTATATAGGAAAAACTTTTAAAATCTTCTTGTCTGAAACCACAAGGCCTAGAGCTTAGATATTTGGCATTTAGCATCCTATAGTGGAACTCTACAAAGATTGTTCAAAGTATTTCCCAGGGGTGTAAATTGGCCGCGCCCCAGGGGTCACTTCATTTTATATAGACTTGTATAGGAAAAACTTTTAAAATCTTCTTGTCTGAAACCACAAGGCCTAGAGCTTAGATATTTGGCATTTAGCATCCTCTAGTGGAAATCTACAAAGATTGTTCAAATGATTTCCCTGGGGTCATAATTGGCCTTGCCCCAGGGGTCACTTCATTTTGCATAGACTTATATAGGAAAAACTTTAAAAATCTTCTTGTCTGAAACCACAAGGCCTAGAGCTTAGATATTTGGCACTTAGCACCCTCTAGTGGAATTCTACAAAGTTTGTTCAAATTATTAACCTGGGGTCAAAATTGGCCCCGCCCCAGGGGTCACTTCATTTTACATAGACTTATATACTAATATAGGAAAAACTTTAAAAATCTTCTTGTCTGAAACCACAAGGCCTAGAGCTTAGATATTTGGCATTTAGCATCCTCTAATGGAACTCTACAAAGATTGTTCAAATTATTTCCCAGGGGTGTAAATTGGCCCCGCCCCAGGGGTCACTTCATTTTATATAGACTTGTATAGGAAAAACTTTAAAAATCTTCTTGTCTGAAACCACAAGGCCTAGAGCTTAGATATTTGGCATTTAGCATCCTCTAGTGGAACTCTACAAAGATTGTTCAAATTATTGCCCTGGGGTCAAAATTGGCCCCGCCCCAGGGGTCACTTCATTTTGCATAGACTTATATAGGAAAAACTTTAAAAATCTTCTTGTCTGAAACCACAAGGCCTAGAGCTTAGATATTTGGCATTTAGCATCCTCTAGTGGAACTCTACAAAGATTGTTCAAATTATTCCCTGGGGTCAAAATTGGCCCCGCCCCAGGGGTCACTTCATTTTGCATAGACTTATATAGGAAAAACTTTAAAAAATCTTCTTGTCTGAAACCACAAGCTGAGAGTACTTTTGTAGTCAGGTGAGCGATATAGGGCCATCATGGCCCTCTTGTTTCAGTTTGATACTTTATTTGAGAAGACCTTATGCTGCTGATCATGGAATGGTGTTCGCCATTTTGAAGAAAGAGCTCTCCAATTTTTTGAAGGAAGATCTCTAGAGTTAAAAGCTGTGCGTAACAATATCTGGTTCCAGAGATCGTCGGTCCCCCCAACCCCTAAAATTTTCTCCTCGGATCTGTGCAAATCTCAGGACCCCACTGTACCATAAATAAATCGAAAATCCTCCAAAATAGGGAAAAATCTCATGCCATACATAGGTATGTTATTATATAACTTGTCAGCTGGATAAGAGCATATCTCATTTAAAGCCACTGTGTTACCCGGTCCCAGTAATATGTCATATAATCCTAATAAATAATCTTGAAATTACTGTCATGTACAACTGATCATGGATAAGTAGACAGTCGCAATGTCATGATACCCGACTAACATAACCAAAATGGTCATAAGTCAGATATAGGCTAAATATTTTTCCAGAAATCAATACTTACCAAAAAACCAAGCAATATCATTTGTAAAACTGTTTGCTGATATACCACATTTAAATTACTGTGTCACATGACTGTCTAATTATCGTCAATGTACAATACTTATAAAGGTAATGTTACACTATTACCTGCTTTCAAGAGTAATGTGATGACTGGTATCTGGCAGGTACAGGCCGCTGAAATACAAACAGAATATATAATGTCATATTACTGTGGTTTTATTTTCATTACTTACAAAGGAAGTTCCCCTAAAAAGCCTAAAACTTTTGTTTAATACTGGCACAATGTTTCTTGATACAGATCTGGTGTTTAATGTATTGAATTTAATGTTTTTATGAATAAGGTCAAAATTCCAGGGATATTCTGGATAGCAAAAATGATATACATGTAACTATAAAATTCCAACCAATTAAAGTGCCAATCTGATTAAAATTATTTCCTGAAAACCGCTACGTTATCAGGATCTGATGACAAGTAACTAAAACGTGCTTTTATAACTAACCCTTTCAACCAATCAGATTGTCGCCTACAAAATCATGAAAGTGAAAGTAAAAATAGTATTTTAAACCATGGAAAGTGTTGACAGCCTGCATAAGACATATAGTTCCTTCAAGTAGTTTTGGAGTTATGCTCCGGACAAAATTTATCAAGTAAATATGATAAAGGGGAATAACTCTAAAAATAGGGAAGGTAGAGTTATTGTTCTTGCACACTGCACTACCTACCAATGTGCTCTGTCAGTGTATGAAGTTTGAATTAAATCCCTCAAGTAGTTTTGGAGTTATGCTCCGGACAAAATTTATCAAGTAATTCTGATAAAGGGGAATAACTCTAAAAATAGGCAAGGTAGAGTTATTGTTCTTGCACACTGCACTACCTACCAATGTGCTCTGTCAGTGTATGAAGTTTGAATAAAATCCCTCAAGTAGTTTTGGAGTTATGCTCCGGACGGACAAAATTGTTTCGGACGGACGCACAGACGCATGGACGAAGGGCATTACTAATATCCCCCTCGCCTTCGGCGGGGGGATAACAAAGACAGCATCATAGTAACCTTTGTTATTGACAATTTTTTGTGACTAATAAAGAAGTTTAAACTGTTCTCAGCTGTGTCATCAATACTGCACAACATTGTGAAGTGGGAGTGAAAGGGTTCAGTAGTAATGCAATATAGAGTTATAGTAAATTGACACAATCTGAGCCTTGAATAGAATTTATACAAGAATCAGAGACTTGGAAGAAGAAGTCTCCCAGATTACCTTTAATCTTAAGTCCTATTTAACAATGATTACCGGTAATTAACTGCCATTCCTTTTAAAAAGTAAAACTTTAAACAAAGAAACTGAGTTGCAATAAAATGTATTTCAAATATAATTAGAATATTTCTCCACACGTTTTCCTTTAAGTAATATATGAGATGAACTGGATGCCTGTCGGCAATATATCATGCCACACACATTTCAATCAGTAACTTGTTAGCTTAGAAATGCAGGTGAACAACTATGCCAAGTAATTCAAAACTAAACTGCTCCGCAAAAAGCAATGAAATTAGTAGTAATCTTGTAATTTTTTTTACACTAGGAAGTTCAACACTGAAGCTACTGTTAATATGCAATCCTCTAAATAGGACTTTGTGACTTACCTAAATGTAATGGTGTATTGCCAATAAAATCCTTCTTGTTAGGATCAGCTCCTTTGTCTAACAGAATTTTCACTGTAAACATAAATAACAAGTAAATCTGTGAGCTAATGCTCACTAGTGATACCCCGCTTTGAGAAATCTGACTTTCAAAATGTCATTTGCATTTTTTATATGTATAAAGGGTGTCAAATTTAACTAAAAATCTAAGTATTCGGTAAACAGAAAGTAGATGAGCAAGGAGCATATAATCACTTTACACCATATTGGACTATAGGATAAAGCAACGTGCAAAATATCGGGATGCTGCATGTTATAGTTGCTTAGAAAACTGTGAAGGAAATTATGTATGTATGTCAACACTGTGTAAAAATCTAAGTATTCGGTAAACAGAAAGAAGATAAGCAAGGAGCATAAAATCGCTTTACACCATATGGGACTATATAATAAAGCAATATGCAAACTCACACACACGAACTGATGGACAAGGGTAAAACAGTATACCCTCTGCTTCGAAGAGGGGGTATAAATTTTACACTTCAACTTCGTCCTCTAAAATGAAGTCTTATTTATCTAACGAATCATAATTTCATTAGTGTGACTTGTTACTTTAAAAGGCGTGGCTACAGAAGGACCATGCACGCACAGTTTGTCACAAGTTACTGCAATAAATCGTGTCTTCATTCACTTTGTCTTCAAAGTGGCTGTTCCAACAGCCATACAAAAAAGCCGTAATATCATGAAGTTTTCTCATAATTTCTGTATTAATGAGAGTAATTATGTGTGTAAATATAAGGATTGAATCGATATTTGATGGTTTTCATTTGGGTATGAAAAGCAGTTGGGTTGATCACACACTTTAAACAACTCAACTGTTTTCCAAACCCGAATGGAAACCATCAAATATTGATCCAATCCATAAATGTAACCAGATAGCTCCTGAACCAATTTTATGAACCAGAACAGATTGGGCATTAGTTCTTGATGAATCTTCAGTACCAGTCTAGTAGATACTGACCCCATTTCCAAACTGACCAATCATAAGCTAGAGTTTGGAGAGCATGTGCCTGCACTGGCCTATTCAACTTACATGTACATTATATAACAAACATGAAAACAGTGTTTTTTTTTTAATATTGAATTGCCTTGAAAAAACTTTAAAAGACAGAAAAAAATCTTTGTAAAATAACTTTAAACATTAAGCCACTCATATTTAATTAAAAAAACACAATAAAACATTTTAACTTTGAACTTTAGCAGTTAAAAAAACATTAAAAATAAAAATGTTAACTTTTCCCATGATTTGACATTTTTCGCTGTATTGCAAGTAAGTAGACTGGATAGATATGATTCTATTTATAAACTTTTGATCAAATAAAATTGTATAAAAATTGCTCAAATTCAATGAAAATGTTGAATTTTTATCCAACACATTAACAGGCCTCCTAGCAGGCCTGAACCAAAATAAAGGCTTTTATAAAGGCTCCAATCTATGAAAATAAAGGCTTTTATAAAGGCTCCAATCTAAGAAAATAAAGGCTTTTATAAAGGCTCCAATCTATGAAAATAAAGGCTCTGATAAAGGCTCCAATATATGAAAATAAAGGCCTTTTAGGGTAAAATATGAATAAATAAAGAGTAAATATAGGCAATTTATGTCGAATTTTTTGTTGAAAAAAAATACATGTAATATAATTGGTTATTTACGAAAACAAGTTGATTTATAAAAGGCAACCCACACTCTCAAAAAAACAGTAACAGAAATAGGCATAATTGATATTATTTTTATACTGTCTGAATTTTACATTATGACTGATACACAAGCAGTATCTTAATAACAACACTTTTAAAGGGGAAAGAAAAACAGTAGTGCAACTATTACTTGCTTAAAATTGGCACAGCAAGCAGTCTAAACAAATATATAGGTTTCAAGTGAAAATTACAGGCTATTTGGCCATTTTAAAGGTTTTTCCAGATGATTTAAAGATTTGAAAGGTTTATTAAGGTTTCAAAGGTTTGGCTAGGAGGCCCGCATTTAGTATTCTTAACCATTTATGATATTTTTGGGTTTTAACATGTGGGTGAACAATGTAGATCCAGATCAGCCAGCAGGAAGTTGTAATGGACTCACCTATAGCTGTATATCCCTGAGAAGCTGCAATATGCAGCGGTGTCCTCTTCTTGTCATCTTCACAAGAAGCATCTGCTCCTCCGTCAAGCAGTTCTACAACTACAATTATAACATCACTTACATTTATATCTCTTGCAGCAATACACAATACTGCATTTGAAACAACCATCATATATTGCATCATGCTTTGATAAATGCAACTTCTCCAATCTCTGATAAACAAACTGCAATTTAAGTTTACATTATACCAACATTGCTTCATTTATCTGTAACTGTAATTAAAAACATTAGGGCTTGCAACGATATTAATAATTTCAATGAACGTAATCTTTGCATTACAGAAAAACTTTTAAAACTTGGTTATGGGTATCACAAATAAAGGAAAACATTTTGCAAGTTTTATCGTCGATACCCAGATCTAATTCATAAATACAGGTGCAGTTTAAAATCACTATTGCAACAAGGTATTTCACAGCCAGTTTTTTATGGAGATTTAATTTATAAACTTAAGAAGATAAAGGGCAATGTTAATTTCTCCCGGTTATTCGTAAAAACCATCTGTAATTTTAAAAAGAAAGGTTACCAACATGATATTTTACAGCGCTCTGCATGCCTGGTGATTAACCCTTCAATGGTGGCAGGGGTTTAAGAGTTTATGAAGGTTTATGGGGAAATCTTTTCTTAAAAGAACCTAGAAGCTTGATTTGTTTCTTTTATCCCTGTCATCGTGTTCTTGCTGATTTTACTCCAGGAGCTCTGGTCTCTGTAAGATCATTGAGTACCCGCCCTTTGGCTTTTCAATGCTATTAGATTCTTATGTTTTATATGTTTGTGTGCTTTTGCATGCAACATTGTTGAGCCAATAAGTGGGTTGGAGTTGTTTCACCAAGAAAACGTGTATTTGTTTTGTGATATGAGAACCTGTTGGGGCAAGTGTGAGGTTGGTGCACCCTAAAACCTGGTTTAAACCCCCAGTGGCAATTTGATTTGCCACTGACCGTTCCAAGGCGGTAACCCCTCGGGTTCTCATTTTTGTTAATTGTTAGTGGTGTCTCTTTTGAAACTGATCATTTTATTAACCATGCTCTCTCCCTCTCTTCTTCTTGACTGTGTGGGGAGGCTGTTTTTTCTGAATGTGGCGATTCCTGATATGCATATTTCACCTTATTTTACCTACATTGCTTCATTTATCTGTAACTGTAATTAAACTTCAAGCTAAATCTTATATCAAAGATAATGGAACCAATGAGTATGCTTAAGGTATTATAAACTCCACAATGTCCAGCAACGGCCATTTATAAAGGATGTGAGGCAACTCTTCTTTGGTAATTTGGCTCTATCAATATTAAACTGTTTTTTACTTTATGGCTATTGGTTCAAATGTATTTCAATAAAGACAAGGCAGTCGGAACGACAGCAATATCCCCCGCCACAGTTGTGAATGTGGGAAAGGTTATGGATGGTTAAGAGCAAATTAAACAATAGCTCTGGGCAACAGGCAGGCAGGTGGAAGCCAATTCAAGTGCAAGGGTATGTCGTGTTCAGATAAGTTTCAGAGTATTGGCCTGCTCAAACACCAGAGGCATCCTTGACCTTGAGCCAGCCAGGTTGGAACATGGGTTCTGCACATCAGGTTCACAAACTGAACATTTCACTTAAGTTTCATGATATTCAATCCAGGGGTTCAGAAGATATGAGCTGGACACGAAATGCATGGTTCAAATCTTCAAACACCACTGATGACCTTGACATTGAGTCGGCCATGTTGGAACATGGGTTCTGCACGTTGTCTTGATGGGGAGAACATTTGACTAAAGTTTCATGAAATTCGTTCTAGGGGTTAAAAAGTTATAGACCGGACACAAAGCATGCAACTTTCATGAAATTCCTTCAAGGCTTTTCAAAAAACACCACTGGTGACCTTGACATTGAGGGGGCCATGTTGGATCATGAGTTCTACATGTCGTCTTCATAGGGAGAACGTTTGACTAAAGTTTTATGAAATTCCTTCTAAGGGTTAAAAAGTTATGGACCGGACACGAAATATAGTCAAACACCACAGGTGGCCTTGACCTTGAGCCAGCCAGGTTGGAACATGGGTTCAGCACTGTTCATGAACTGAACATTTCACTTAAGTTTTATGATATTCATTCCAGGGGTTCAGAGACCTCCAATTAACTTGCCAGTTTGTGTACATACACTGTATACAGCTGAGACCTCTCTTAAATTTAGTCTTAACATTTTGAGAATGTGCTACAAATTTGTTGTTGTTGTTTTACATACAAACAGTGAATAAAATATTCAGAAAAGCCTGATTTTCAAAGTGCTATAAAGTAAGAAAGTTTATTTGGTCAGTATCCACAGAAAATGACAAAATTTACCCTATAAAATCTTCCAGGGCAAAATTCTTAATATTGCATAACACAGATCTAAACAGCAAAGTTCATTAGGTCATTGACCAGCAACTGGAGGAATAAACTGGATAATGCATCCTAATACATCTTAAGATTGAATCTAAATATAGCTCATGACAGGTAGAAATATTGGAATTTTGATACTTCAAATTTTCACTTTAAGAACATGTAAGAGCAAAACCCCACCTTTTATGCACAACAACAATCAGGCCAAGCATTGTGGTAAAGTTTCATCAAATTCCCAGCAGAGGTGTAGGAGGAGTTGCGTTCATAAGATATATTCCTATTAAAACTAATGTAAATGGAATTATCAAAGGGCCATAACTTCTGAACGGAACATGTAAGAGCAAAACCCCACCTTTATGCACACAACATATCAGGCCAAGCATTGTGGTAAAGTTTCATTAAATTCCCACCAGTAGTGTAGGAGGTGTTGCATTCACAAGATATACTCCTATTAAAACTAATGTAAATGGAAGTATCAAAGGGCCATAACTTCTGAATGGAACATGTAAGAGCGGAACCCCACCTTTATGCACAACAACATATCAGGCTTAGCATTGTGGTCAAGTTTCATTAAATTCCCACCAGTAGTGTAGGAGGAGTTGCGTTCACGAGAATATCGGACGGATGGACGGACAGACAGGAGCCCCTGGGCAATTCAAGAACATGATTTTATTAATTTGAGTAGAGATCATCAATATCAATATTCATACCAAATTTGATGACAATCGGACAAAAAATGTGACCTCTATTGCGTTAACAAAATGTTTGCTTTAATCTGACCTAGTGACCTTGACTTTGAGCCGGCCATGTTGGAACATGGGTTCTGCACCTTGTCTTGATGGGGAGAACATTTGCCTAAAGTTTCATGAAATTCCTTCCAGGGGTTGAAAAGTTATGGACTGGACACGAAAAGTGCGCGCACGGACGGATGGACGGATGGGGGGACGGACGAAGACTATTCCTATATCCCCCAGCCGCTATGAGGCGGGGGATAAAAAGTACTCCATGTGACCAAAACAGTTTAGAAATCTTTAGGGTAAAAGCATAGCTATTCAACATGCAAGTTTCTGCCAAAGCAATAAACCATGGGTCCAAGTTTCATCAAAATCTTATATTAAATGGTGATTCTACTGTTTAAAGCAATAATAATGCATTTGTTTTATTAATGATATTCCTTTCTGATCCCAAATAATCAAGTTTTAACTGTTTTGTTTGTCTATGCTGTTTATCATTTACTTATCAACAATATTTGATCTCTGAAGCAATGGCCAGTTAAACTACTCTGTTCAACAAACAATCTTCCACTTCTAAAACCTGTTGACTAAAACATTAATGTCTTCAGCTAGACTGCTACAGCAAACCAACTCTATTCCCAGATACAATCAAAGATTTCTGAATTTGAAATAAATGCAAATCTTCAACATGGTGAGAATGGAAGTATTTTATTATAGAAAATCCAATTTATGTTACCTGTTACATAATCATTGTGATTGCAGGCCAGTCTCAGTCTCCTCTCATCTACAATCATCAAAATAACATGTTTAACCCTTAACTCCATGGGATATAAAGGATATTTGTTTTTACCAGTGTAAGATAGAAATATATTTCACCGAGTCAGCTCCGGAATTTGTATTTTCATGAGTGGCGAGGCCACGAGTGAATATACATAATTCCGGAGTTCACGGGTGAAATATAGTTCTATCTTTCACTGGTAAAAACAAAGTTTCTTTTTATTTTATGCTTTTAGTGCAAATTTTGCGTGAATTTGACAGAAAAGTTGCAGGAAATGGCGCTAAAACTGCTTGTTTATGACATGATGTCATGACGTCAAATGTACAAATTTGAGCCCGTTTTCTAAATGTTCTCGTTTAGTATGTTATGTGCGTTTGGGTACCAACATGAAACAAGAGCTGTCACTTGAAATTGACATATGCCCCCGAAATGCAGCTTTGAAATCAAATAGGTATACATATGTAATAAATAAACATATGTAATGAAAAATATGCTTGTGGAAGACAAAACATACTGCATGCATATAAAGTGAAAGATGAAAGGATCATATGTTTCAAGTCTGTAGTAAGTATATAGTTAAATAAAGTTAAATATTACATTTTTTTTAGAAAATTTGAAGATTATTGGGGAAATTATCCTGAAAAATGATTATTAGAGTTATGGACCTTACTACATATGATGTGGGTAATATAAACAAGAGGGCCATGATGGCCCTTTATCACTCACCTGAGTACAACAAAATTGTGTTGTACAAGACCCAACGTCTCGATATGGTGAACATTTACACCAAGTTATTTTAAAATCCAATAAGAAACAACAAATCTACAGCTTGGAAAAGAAAATGCTATTTTTCGTAACAGTGACCTTGACCTTTGACCTACCTGCATGGGTATTGTAAGCAACACATCCCTTTGTCATGGTGAACATTTATGTAAAGTTATTTTGAAATCACTTCATTCATTAGGAATTAACAGCCCAGACAAGAAAATGTTATTTTTAGTAACAGTGACCTTGACCTTGGACCAACAGGCACGCAAAAGTACACCTTGTCATGGTAAACATTTGAGCCAAGCTATTTTAAAATCCAATGAGAAATAACAAATTTACAGCCTGGACAACATTTTTCTATTTATAGTAACAGTGACCTAGTTTTTGACCCCATGTGACCCATACTCAAACTTGTCCAATTAATAACTGGGACATATGTTCTGACGAAGTTTCTTTACAATCTGATAATCAGAGTAAAAATGTGACCACTAATAGTGTAAACAAGAAAATTCTATTTTTAGTAACAGTGACCTAGTTTTTGGACCCAGATGACCCGTATTCGAACTTGTCTGAGAAATCATTGGGACAAACATCCTGACCAAGTTTCATGACAATCAGAGCAGAAATGTGACCTCTAGAGTGTTAACAAGAAAATTGTATTTTTAGTAACAATGACCTAGTTTTTGGACCCAGATGACCCATATTCAAACTCGTCCGAGAAATCATCGGGACAAACATGCTGACCAAGTGTCATGACAATCAGAACAAAAATGTGACCGCTAGAGTGTTAACAAGAAAATTCTATTTTTAGTTACAGTGACCTAGTTTTTGGTCCCAGTTGATTCATATTCAAACTCACCCTAGAAATCATTGGGACAAATATCCTGACCAAGTTTCATGATAATTTGAGTAAAAATGTGACTGCTAGAGTGTTAACAAGAAAATTCTATTTATAGTAACAGTGACCTAGTTTTTTGACCCAGATGACCCATATTCAAACTCGGCCTAGAAATAATTGGGACAAACATCCTGACCAAGTTTAATGACAATGGGAACAAAAATGTGACCGCTAGAGTGTTAACAAGAAAATTCTATTTTTAGTAACAGTGACCTAGTTTTTGGACCCAGATGACCCATATTGGAACTTGTCCGAGAAATCATTGGGACAAACATCCTGACCAAATTTCATGACAATCAGACAAAAAATGTAACCTCTATTGCGTTGACAAAATTTACCTTAGGGTTAGGGTTAGGGTTTAGGGTTAGGGTTAGGTAAAAAGGCCCATAACTCAGCCAAAAATAATCCGATCAGAAATTCCTTTGGATATACACAACAAGTCTTGGTGACAAACACTCCTGTGAAGTTTCAATGAAATCCCTCAAGCGGTTTCAGTTTACGTTAGGGTAAGGGATAGGGTTTAGGGTTAGGAATTCAGAATGATGCCATTTGGGCTCATTAATGTACCTTTATAGTTTCAAAATGACTAAGGGCTCATAACTCGGCCAAAAATAATCTGAGCGGAAACTCCTGATGATATGCACAACTAGGCTTGGTGACAAACACTCCTGTGAAGTTTAAATGAAATCCCTCAAGCGGTTTTGGGGAAGAAGGGAGGACAAGAATTAGGGTTAGGGTTAGGGTTAGCAAAAAATGACAAAGTGCTCATAACTCGGCAAAAAATAATCCAATCAGAAATTCCTGACGATATGCACAACTAGGCTTGGTGACAAACACTCCTGTGAAGTTTCAATGAAATCCCTCAAGCTGTTTTGGAGAAGAAGCGAGGACAACATTTTGCCGGACTGACGGACGGACGGACGGACGGACAGACGGTGCGATTACTATATGCCTCCCTTCGGGGGCATAAAAATCTGTGAAAATAAAAATGATATTCCACTGTTTGAAAACAGTGAAATACCACTTTTATTTCACCTGGAAAAGTCTATAATTCACTGAAAAGCATGAAATAAATGGCTGTTATCCATGGCGAACAGTGTAGATCCAGATCAAATGACATATCCATCTACACTGTTCGCTCATAGATTTGTTGAAAGGTGAAATATGCATATCAGGAATCGCCACATTCAGAAAAAACAGCCTCCCCACACAGTCAAGAAGAAGAGAGGGAGAGAGAGCATGGTTAATAAAATGATCAGTTTCAAAAGAGACACCACTAACAATTAACAAAAATGAGAACCCGAGGGGTTACCGCCTTGGAACGGTCAGTGGAAAATCAAATTGCCACTGGGGGTTTAAACCAGGTTCTAGGGTGCACCAACCTCACACTTGGCCTAACAGGTTCTCATATCACAAAACAAATACAAGTTGTCTTGGTGAAACCACTCCAACCCACTTATCGGCTCAACAAAGTTGCATGCAAAAGCACACAAACATATAAAACATAAGAATCTAATAGCATTGCAAAGCCAAAGGGCGGGTACTCGATGATCTTACCGAGACCAGAGCTCCTGGAGTAAAATCACCAAGAACACGATGACAGGTATTTATTTCTGACAAATAGGTGACCAGTGTTGATCTAAATCTGATCTGTAGATGTTCCAGCTGATCTGGATCTACACTGGTTGCACATATACATCTAAGACCTATTTATAAGGAATAAAGGGTTCATGTATTGATTACATAATATACACAATTTTCAACAAGGCAGTCCAAACGACAGTACTGTAATATCACCCATTGCATACAGATATGTTTGAAAAGTTATAGATGCTTAATAACCATGGAACACAAAATACAGGGTACAAATCTTCAAACACCACTTGTGACCTTGACCTTGAGCCTGCCAGGTTGGAACATAGGTTCTGCACATCATCTTGATGAGCGTGTTGTCATAAGCAATATAATTTCAAGTTTCATGAAGAAATATTGAGAAATGGCAGTTATAGCCAACGTAAAGTGTTCCTGTCAAATTCTCTCAAAATCCAAGTAAAAAGGGGCATAACTCCATCAAATGTGACCTTGACCTTAAGAATTTGGCATCATCAAGAGCTAATTGTCATAAGCAATATAATTTACCGGTAAAAGTTTTATGAAGAAATATTAAGAAATGGCAAAGTTATAGCCAACGTTAAGTTTTCATGACAGACAGAATGACGGACAGATGGTCAAAGCGCTCCCTATGTATCACCATTTTTGCAAGGGCGACACAAAAACAAATGTTCATGTTGCTGACCTAACTAATTTTTTTCATTGAAAGATGCCTAGTCAGTGCAATGCCTAAGTTTAATAAGCTGCAATGAACTCTGATAAATATCCATTTACTCTGATCAGGGTATACTGTGTATGTACTCAGTCAGGGTCTACAATGTTTCGTATTCAGTCAAGGTCTACAATGTTTCATATTAAGCCAGGAACTACCAGATTTTGTATTTAGTCAGTCTTCAATGTTTCATATTCAATCAGGGTCTACCACATTTCCTATTACAATGTTTCATATTCAAAATATTTTCTAGTGAGTTAACCTGTTACACCATAAATATAACTTTTAACACAATGTGTATGTATGTATGCAAACAGTGCAGATCCAGATCAGCTGACCCACAAGTTCCATCTGATCAGGCTCTACACTCTTCACTTTTGGATTACTTGGGCTGTTTCTGAACAACAAGCAAGCAATTGACAAACAAGACTAGAATTCAGATAACCACAAATCTATGAGTTTTTGTAAATTCCAGGCATTTTGTTCAATCTTACCAACAATATTTCTGCATGTGGTCCTTCCAGTCTGGAATTCCTTCATTCGTTGTTTGCGGTGAGCTGTAGAAACCTTCATTTTACCCGCCTGTGATTCTTCTGAACCTCCTATCTGGGCCTGCATAAATGGGACCAGGGACATGTACTGAATTCCTGCAGGTCCTTGTGGGCTCCATGATGAGATTTCAAAACTTGGTGCTTGAAATCCACATGACTGTAAAATCAAAAAGCAAACATATAAAAACCTATGTCCTTGATTACTTTTTCACAATCTCACTAAAGTTATGATCAAACAAAATGTTCGATCAGATGACGGCCCATAAATACCGTATACAATCAATAGTGGTTTTCCCCGATAACTATTTTTAGAAACTATCAATCAGGAAGCATGATTTATAACACTTTCAGTAAGGATTGCAACATGATCTGCAGATTCAGTTACATTGGAACTGAATGAAATATCACATAAAACACACCCATATTTAGTAAAATATGTCTTACGTAAATTGTTAACTCCTTCCATGTTTAAAAAAACAGCTATACATAATTACAACATTCCAAATGCCTAAGCAAAAATGGCAATCAGCAAGTACTTTTGTGATTCGTAGGCGACAATCTAATTGGTTAAGAAAGTTGTTTATAAAAGCACCTTTTAGTGACTCGTCTTCAGTTCCTGAAAGTGTACCATTTTTTCAGTTATTAATCAGTTTGCCTTTTTCAAGTCTGGAAATTACATTGATGAAGAGCTGACACACTTCCATACTGTCTGATCAGGATCTGCAATGTTAGCAGTCAGATTAATTATGTTATTTATGGCCAAAAAATGAACAGTGTAGATCCTGATCATTAGGCACAGATGTGCAAAATGATCTGGAGCTATATTGTTTGCACAAGAATGCAATAAAGTGCTTATAAATGGAACAAGAGCCAGTCGGAAACGACAGCACGCTCGACTATTCGAAGTCAGACATATTTAAGCACATTTAAAACTGGGCTTCATTTAAACTGGGGAGTGATTCAGGAGTTTATGACACCCAACACACACACATGAACAAAAGTTTCTTAATCCAAGTTAGGAAATCAATAAATTACACTTAATTTATTATTGTAGTTTTTTTAGAGGGTTTACATAACCCAGTCCATACACCCCTGCCCACCTATAGTGTGGTGTAGTATAGTAAGGTATGGTATTGTTGTTGGTGGTGTTGTTGATGGTGTTGTTGGTGTTGTTGTTGTTGGTGTTGTTATTGTTGTTGGTGGTGGTGGTGTTGTTGTCAGTGTTGTTGCTGTTGGTGGTGGTTGTTGATGCTATTGTTGGTGTTGATGTTGTTGTTGGTGGTGTTGTTGACAGTGTTGTTGGTGGTGTAGTAGGTGGGTGGGTGGTGGTGGTAGTAGGTGGGTGTGGGGTGGGGTGGGTGGGTGTGGGGTGGTGGTGGGTGGATGGGTGGGTGGGTGGTGGGTGGGTGGGGTGGGTGGTGGTGGTGGGGGTGCTGGTGGGGGTGCTGGTGGGTGGTGGTGGGTGGGTGGGTGTGTGGTGTGGTGTGGTGTGGTGTGGTGTGGTGTGGTATGTATGTATGTATAGTATAGTATAGTATAGTATAGTATAGTATAGTATAGTATAGTATAGTATAGTATAGTATAGTATAGTATAGTATAGTATAGTATAGTATAGTATAGTATAGTATAGTATAGTATAGTATAGTATAGTATAGTATAGTATAGTATAGTATAGTATAGTATAGTATAGTATAACCACTCAACACTTTCAACCAAAGTATGTTAAGTACATCTGTTTTAAACCTTTTCTATAGCATTACCTATGAAAAACACTAACATTGAAACTTTAACCATAATTTC
The DNA here is from genome assembly GCA_038501625.1 of Corbicula japonica. Taxonomy (NCBI): domain Eukaryota; kingdom Metazoa; phylum Mollusca; class Bivalvia; order Venerida; family Cyrenidae; genus Corbicula; species Corbicula japonica. Next base: position 2,437,462 of record JAZAYU010000045.1, read on the forward strand.
TAAGTCTTAATTCTAATTTCTAAGCGAAAAAGGGCAAAAATTAAATAAAAAAAGCAAGGATGAGTTATGGGCCTTTGAAAATCAACCTGATTTATTATAAAATAAAGGTATACAAAGTTTTAAAGTTGTCGTTTTAATAGAATGAAAGATGTGAGGTTTCACCACCTTGCACGCAAACTTTAACCTTAATTTCTAAGTCGAAAAAGGGCAATAATTTGATATAAATCAAAGAAAGAGTTATGGTTCTTGGCATACATAGTCAGGGTCATGATAGTGAACAAGTTTCAAAGCTATAGTACAAGAAGTATGAAAGTAACTAGCTTGCATGCAAACTTTAACCTGAAATTCTAAGTTGAAAAAGGGCCATAATTTGATTAAAAATTAAAGAAAGAGTTATGGTTCTTGGCATACATAGTCAGGGTCATGATGGTAAACAAGTGTTGAAAGTTTCAAAGCTATAGTACAAGAAGTATGAAAGTAACTAGCTTGCACGCAAACTTTGACCTGAAATTCTAAGTTGAAAAAGGGCCATAATTTGAACAAAATGGAAGTTAGAGTTATTCTTCTTGGCATACCCACTCGGGATATGATAATGAACAAGTGCTGAAAGTTTCAAAGCTGTAGTATAAGTAGTATGGAAGTTACGGGTTTGTACACTAGCTTGCACGCAAACTTTAACCTGAAATTCTAAGTCGAAAAAGGGCTATAATTTTAATAAAATGAAAGTTAGAGTTTTGGTTCTTGGCATACACACTTGGGAGATGATGATGAACAAGTGTGCCAAGTTTCAAAGTTGTAGTATAAGTAGTATTGAAGTTATGTGTTTGTACAGTAGCTTGCACGCAAACTTTAACCTGAAATTCTAAGTCGAAAAAAGGGCCATAATTTGATGAAAATGAAAGTTAGAGTTATGGTTTTTGGCATACACACTCGGGACATGATGATGAACAAGTGTGCCAAGTTTCAAAGCTGTAGTATAAGTAGTATTGAAGTTATGTGTTTGTACAGTAGCTTGCACGCAAACTTTAACCTGAAATTCTAAGTAAAAAAAGGGCCATAATTTGATCAAAATGAAAGTTAGAGTTATGGTTCTTGGCATACACACTCGGGACATGATGATGAACAAGTGTGCCAAGTTTAAAAGCTGTAGTATAAGTTGTATTGAAGTTATGTGTCTGTACATTAGCTTGCACGCAAACTTTAACCTGAAATTCTAAGTCGAAAAAGGGCCATAATTTGATCAAAATGAAAGTTAGAGTTATGGTTCTTGGCCTACATACTCGGGACATGATGATGAACAAGTGTGCCAAGTTTTAAAGCTGTAGCTATAGTAGTTTTTAAGATATCAGTAGGTTTCACGCAAACTTTAACCAAAGCGGGACACCGACGGCGACGCCGACGCCCAAGTGAGTACAATAGCTTGACATATTCTTCGAATAGTCAAGCTAATAAAAACTTATGTGAAATTTGCCTGAAATACCCTGAAATGCTGGAACTATGAATAGCTAACTCAACAGCGAGGCTGTTGGTGTAACTTGGAAGTGACCTAGTACTGTCACCATCCATCTTTCACAGCCAAGCAACAAACATAGACCTGTGGAGTGCAGTTTCTAGCCTGAATCCGCCCAGAGTAGAGCATCAGCCTCTTTATCCAGACTGCAGGTTCAAACCCACCTGGGATGAGATTATTCCACAGTTTCCCCAATTCACGTAAAGCCCAAGTACTGTTTCAACCCAAGAAGCAGTAATTATGTATGAATTAATATGTTGGAATACTTTGTTTCACAGTTGGTGTAAAATAAGTAAGGTTAAACTGAAACAATCACATCGGGCTCAACAAACATTCACGACAGCGGTGCCATAATTCCCAGCTTGGAGAGAGCCAACCACCCGACAGTGGGACACCTATCCAAGCACACTTACTATTTGTAATATTGTCTGGTTGCGAGTGGTGACATTCAAGTCTAGAATTCTAGTAAATAAAACAACTAACACAAGGTGTGTCTTGACTCCTTTATTTATAAGCAACAAATGTACATGTATCCTGGTCATATCTATTACCATGAGTCTTAAGTTTGCCAGGGTATATTAAAATAAATTTACAAAAACAACAATCAGCTGTTATGAATGTAACTAAAACTATCTATTATCTTTAGAAAACAGATGAATGTTTTAGAAAATTTGGAATCCTTTATAATAAAAAATCGATTTTGCAATGAACCACTGTGTCAGCCATTGGTTTTTCGTTGTATACATATTACCACGATTCAGCCAATTATGATACAGGAACAAAAATATGGTGATAAAATGTAGCTTACTTGACTTAAATTCTGCTGGAACAAATCATTAGTAACTGAAAAATGTTTACTTCATGGAATTAAATATATCACTAGATGGGTGTTCAGTTGAACGCTTGTGTCGCCCTCTGGTGCTATGTCGGAATTAAAATGCAAGTACAAAAAGGGGCATAACTCTATCAAAGAATTTGGCATCATCATGAGCGTGTTGTCATAAGCAATATAATTTGAAAGTTTGATGTAAAAATATTAAGAAATGACAAAGTTATAGCCAATGTTAAGTTTTCGTGTAAAAATCCAAGGACAAAAAGGGGCATAACTCCATCAAATGTGACCTTGACCTTGAGAGTTTGGCATCATCCCGAGCGTGTTGTCATAAGCAATATAATTTGAAAGTTTGATGAAAAAATTTAAGAAATGACAAAATTATAGCCAACGTTAAGTTTTCATGTAAAACCCAAGTACAAAAAGGGGCATAACTCCATCAAATGTGACCTTGACCTTTGAGAATTTGGCATCATCTCGAGTGTGTTGTCATAAGCAATATAATTTGCAAGTTTGATAAAGAAATATTAAGAAATGGCAAAGTTATAGCCAATGTTAAGTTTTCGTGACGGACAGACGGACAAAGCGATCCCTATGTATCGCCATTTCTTCGAAAGGGCGACACAAAAACCTTTTGAAGTTATGCTTTTTGATAAACAGTAGTTATCCATTTCTGTAAGAAGTTATTTTTTTCTGTTAAAAAGTAGATATTTAGAAACTTGATATATTTTGCTGTTCAATTTGAGATATGTTGGGAGATAATGTAAACAAATCCTAACAGAAAAAGAAGTGACATCATCATGTATGCATGTGAATTAGTTCTTACCAAGGCACTCGCGGTAATAGGTATATCGCGGTAATAAGTATAGTGAGTATATAGTAAATTAGTATCCAGTGGTCAGTGTATGCTTTGGCGGAAGTATTATCGGTATCTATTAGATCAACAAGGAAATCTGTGAATATAGACTTGCTTTAGATAAGCAATACATTTACTAAATTGTACTGTGATTAACTTGTCGGGCAATCGGTACACTTTACTCACATCACTGAGTGACTGAATAGCTAGCTCAATAGGAAGGCTGTTGGAGACTATGCTACCACCACTACAATCCTTGAAACATTTCAGACTGGAAAAATTTTGGCAGCGAGGTTCTTTCAATATGAATACTTATGCATTAAATCATACCAAAGAGATTTTTGGCGAATCTTTCACATCTTCGCTCTCGGAATTATCTGTGTCCATCACTTCTCTTAAAAAAAATCCTTATCATTTTAACGCTCATTGGCGTTTTGAAGAATTTTTAATAAGCGTCTTACTGATCAAGATTTTATCAGCAACGACACGAGAGGCGGAAGTTGTCAATTTAACTTTCACTTTGCATTTTGATCAGTAACAGTTTAAAGGGTTTTTAATTTTAATCATGTTGATTGTAGGATCAATATTTCTTATGATGCCACCAATTGTGTGCATTCTGTATGTTGCTCTAAATTACTGGGTGTCTGGGAAGAAAAGTGTGTGCATTGTAGTGTTAGGCGATATTGGAAGAAGCCCTAGGATGCAGTACCATGCTTCGTCTTTTTTAAAGAGTGGATTCTCTGTAGACTTAATAGGATATGGGGGTAATACCTTGATTTAATGTACTATGGTTATGCAGATGTGTTTTTCAAACAAGCCCATATATAGAATTCAGTGGCATAGTTAGCAGGTCGGATTGGATCATGGCTCTGTCAATCAAGGTTTTATTCCTGGTTGACAAGGTTGTGTCTTATTTCCCATCCGGTGACCGGTGCTAGGTGATCACTGTAGCAATGGTTCTGAAAAATCCATGCCCTAACCAAGGATTGAACCCAGGACACCCCACAATGGCTGTTACTCTACAACATCGCCATAAAAGCTAGCTCTATGGCCAGATAACACTAGTGCAGAACTAACTCAACCATAGCCCGGTTACATTAATTTATTGGCAAAGAGTGGTTGCTGGGTCTTACTGGTATTGATACTTGTACCTGCCATGGATTCAGCTATAGGGCTTTTTTCACTGCCAGGGGAAAGGGCCCATGCCTTTAGATTAAATGGGGAAAAGTGTGATTTCTGTCTAAATGATAATAAAATCTTATTTAAACTAACTTTTTGAGGGAAACTACATTATTTTAAGGTAATTTTCTGACAGGAAGGCACCTGTAAACGGCCCCTTTATTTAGAGATTTTTCTGCACTATACTGAAACAGAGTCTTTAAAAAGTCACAGTTTTAGACAGCAGTCTTTAAGCCTTACATAATAAAATTATGAAGCTGATCGAAAATGCAATTGGACTGGTAAAAGAAGTTGGTTTAATGATAGTATTTTTAATAAATGCCATTGATTTTATTTCTTTTAAATGCCCAACCTATTCTAACATTTAAGGATCAGAGATTCAAGGAGCTTTGAAGAATAATGAAAAACTGATTGTGCATTACCTGCAAGAAATACCTGCAGTCTTTAGAGGTAAGTCAGTATCCTTTCTAGAGTCGCTGTATCAACAATTTTGGTAGGCTAAGCCTTGTCTAACTTTTGAGCTCAGTGCTAAAGATCATAAAACTAATAAGTAAGTAAGTAAAGTCTTTATTTCATGAGTCTACACGTTTGGTATCCAAATCTTCCATGTGGGCCTCTAAATCTGGAGACCAATCTCAAATCTCAAGTATCTGATTGGAAGAAATGACAACTGGTTGTCATTTCAGCCAATCAGATGCTTGAGCTTTGACACTTGTCTCCAATCATTTTTATGATCTTGGGCCCTGAACTAACACATATGGCATTTGTTTGCCTTAATCATTAATGTTTGTTTGTCTCAAGTCAGGAAGAAACCTTACTTGATGAATTCTTTTGAATCTCTTTTATTACACAGATGTCCAGTCTTACCTGGGTCTACACTTTTTAATATGTGTTTCAATTAAGGATTGAATCAATTTTTGATGGATTTCATTTGGGTATGGAAAACAGTTGGTTTGTTTAAAGTGTGTGAAGCCCGAATCAATCTAACTGTTTTTCACACCAAAATGAAAACCATCAATTATCAATTCAATGCTTATATTTACACTCATAAATACTCATATAAATACGGAAATAACTGGAAGAATTCGTGATATTACGGCTTTTTGAATGGCTGTTGGAACAGCTACGTTAACGACAAAGTGAATGGCGGCAAGCTTTTTCGCAGCAACTCGTGGCAGAACGTGTGTGCTCGGCGACGTCACATGTCAAAACATTGTGCAACGTCCAATTAATTATGCACGGCTCTACTCTAGCCACGCCTTTTAAAATAATATGTCACATGGTTTACCAACAGAAATTATAATCCCTTTGATGAATAAGACTTTATTGTAAAGGCTGAAGTTGTAGTGTAAATATAGCATACTGTAAACCAGTAAACAAATACAAACAACAAGCATATACAAAATTTTTGGGTTTTGGGAGGTAGGACATATTTGCAAACCTATTTTTCTAATTTCTGAAAAATAATATCAAGATACTGCTGATACATTTGTGCAACTTGATTTTCACACTTAAATGCCACCTGCAAATAGAGCAGAAATTAACTGGTCGTAAATATTTGTAAGTCTGCATTATAAAAATGGAGTAAATGGTTAAACAACATTAAACAAAAATCTTAAACCATGAATTCAAGTACCCAGAAAAATACCTCTTTTCTGAAAACCACAAACTTTCATGTTCACAATTATTAATGAATTCACAGAAATAGGTTCCTGGAACCAGAACATTTAATGTTAATTCTTTTAGCAAGAGCTTCCGGGGCTTTTTTTTCTTCCTTTGTAGGGGCCATTTTTCCCCAAAAAGTAACTTTACATTGGGTTTTTTCATTCCCATTCAGAGAAAAAAGCATGCTACTTTCCCAAGAATAATAGGGCGTGGGCCCCTTCCCCAGGCAGTAAAAAAGCCCTGGCTTCTTATGATATACTTTCACTTCCATTGGTAGTTCTTTGAAAGAGCAGGAACAAACACTGTCAAAAGCACACTGTTCTATCATTTTTGAAAGCTTTCTAAAATAATGATAGCAACATGAATAAAAGAAACAAATAATTTTAAGTTAATTGATTTTCAGGTGTTCCCAGGCTATTTCTGTACGTAATTAAAGTAATTTGGCAGTGTGTGACACTGGGAATAACTCTGCTTCTCACGCCCAAGTCAGGATATATACTTGTACAGGTACTTTCTTTATTGTTATTTCATAGTTGTAGAGATAATAAAATCATTACTAACTGACTTATAACGTTAAAGGTGTGTCTGAAATTAACAAGCCTTTACTCTATATAATTATATGTGTTTTATTACATGTGTTCTTAGTGTAGATCCAGATCACACAGCACATCTGAGCCATCTGATCTGGGTCTACACTGTCACTTCTTGGTCTGAAATAACGTAATAAATCAAAAACAAACTTTGTAGATCCTTATTAGATGGCGCAAATGTGCCAGCTGATGTGCCAGCTGATCTTGATCTACACTTTCACCAATGCCATAAAAGCTGTATGAGTGAGAAAAGGGGTAACAGTGTTGACTGTGATCAGCCAGTAGTTAACACTGATTGGTGTTTGTAGTTATTTCATTTTGTTCGTTTCACAAGAGCTTAAAATTAAAGTTAATATATATTTGAACTTTTCATGTTAGCCATAATACAGACTGTATGAGCATCGTATGAGCATTAGTTATTTACTGCATTACTTTTAACCCTTTCCTCCATATATTTATGCATTTAATCTAATTGGCAAACTGTGTTAATCCAGATCAGCTGTCACATCTGTCTCATCTGATCAGGATCTGCACTGTTTGTTTCTTGGTCAGATATAACCTATTAAATCTAAAGGCAAACAGTGCAGATCCTGATCAGACAGCATGGATGTGCTGGCTGTTCAGGATAAAAGGATTATATGTGATTGATACCATAATTCTTTCAGATTTTATGAGTTAAACAAATTTTAACAAATTAACTTTTGTTAAATGAAAAACTTTCATTTTATTTACATAAATGTTTTTAAAACAAAATCCTTCAAATCCACTGCTTCTTTATTTTTTTCATTTTTTGTTTAGGTATATTATGATTTCTTAGCAAACATCCTGGCCCCAATGTTATAAGACTGAGAATGGAAACCAGTCTCAAATCTCAAGAATCTGATTTGCTGAAATGGCCAATTGCTTGAAATTTGAGACTGGTTTCAAATCTCAGTTTAATAATCTTCAGCCCTGTTATATTTGTAAGGCTGGAAGAAAAAGTTTGCTCTTTTGACAGAGTAAAAGAAGAAATGTTGATTGTTAACCCTTTACTCCATATATAATATATATAGGTTTTATTGCATGAGGAACCAGTGTAGATCCAGAAAAAAGGTTTAAATCCAGATCAGCCAGAACATCCATTTCATCAGATCTGGATATGCACTGTTCATTTTTTGTCAGAAATAACCTCATAAAGCTAAAAGCGAACATTGTAGACCCTGATCAGATGGCACAAATGTGCCAGCTGATCCAGATCTACACTGTTTACCAATGCCATTAAGGTGTATCTAAGGATTAAGGAGTTAAACTGTTAATTAGATCGTCAAAGATGATTCTGCATTCTTTCATTATGTTTACTTCAGATAACATTTGATATGATTTTGATGTAAAAACAAATGTATTTAATTTCATTTTCTAAAGAAAATAACCACTTTAACGTTGATTTTTCATTTCAAGACTTCCTGTTTTCTTTATGAAGAAATACATCTCAAAGACACCATAACTAATCAAAAATCAATGGAGGAATGTTCCATTATTTTAGAATGGAATAATCCACAACAGATAGCCCATTTATGAAGTCACTGACTTTGAAGCTAACAATATTGGGGAGTCAAAATGCACTGATTGGGGTCATCTGAGGTTAAAAACAGTTCAAAAGGTTGGTGTAGGCCGGTTCATAGAGGTCAAATTAGGTCATGTTAGGTCAACAAAATGGACCAAAAATACATGAAGAGTTGTTGACTCTTTAAAAGGTCACCAAAGGTCCACATAAGGTATTGAACAAAGAGAGGACAGTGTATCCGAGGTTAAAAGATGGTCAACTCTGTGGCCTTTGTAAGAGTAAATAAACCTATACTATGTGTGATTACACTATTTATTTTTATAATGTTTAAATGGTGAAATAGTGATACGTTTCAAAAACTGGTACATTAACAATGGAATATGCTTTAAAGTAAAACAAAAGATAATCTTGATCTTTAAACAATAATTTAGCTTTGTTAATATTGAAGCATACTATAAACCCTTTACTTCATGGGATGTGGCTGTTACCCTAGGGATTAACAGTTTATGTCCAGGTTAGTTTGCACATCCTTAAGGTCTGATCACGATCTGCAATGTTCACTTTGATTTATCAGGTTATTTCTTACCAAGAAGTGTAGATCCTGATCAGATGGCAGGGATGTGCTGGCTGATCTGGATCTACACTATTGCACATGCAACAAAAAAAGCATATATATGGAGTATAGGATTAATGAGATTAAGGTTTATAATAAGTATGAGGATGAAACAGTAATAAAAAAGAAAATCTTATTCAAGCTAAATGATCTTCAACACACTTAACTTGTTATCCACTGTTAGATAAAGCTATTCCCTGTGAAAGATAGAGACATGTAAATTTAATGTGCTTACTATACACATAAATATTTCCTTATTTTAATATACCCGATCCTGGAGGTTTGAGGTAATAATAATCTTGATATCCTTGTCAATTTCTGTCACAAATCTCTGGTTTCTGCACAGATGTGCTGCAAATTTTAGCAACCCCTTTATGGAATTCAACCAACTTCTCCAAAGTATTTATTTCAATCCAATATTGTTACCTCCAAGTACCCATGACATGGCCTCAAAGATTAAGGTCACACTGGGTTAAAAGGTCAGATTTTGAGCTCATACTCTAAATTGACCAATCACCTGCATGCATTTCCAGACTGGTCTCCAATCTCAACTCTTATCAGAAGTTTGCTATGCCCTATAATACCAGGTCAAACATGAAGGTGAGCATCCAGAAAACAGCTTCTCTAGCTTATAATTGTAGTTTGAAATATATGACGGTTTCTGACATCACCAACTAACCCTTTACTACATGTATACACATTTTATCACCTGGGCAACCAGTGTAGATCAAGATCATCTGGCACATTCATGCTATGTGTTCACTTTTAGATCCATGGGGTTATTTTTTACCTAGAAGTGAACAATGCAGATCCTGATCGGATGGTATGCATGTGCCAGCTGATCTGGATCAACACTTTCTGCCCTTTCCGTAAGGTATATCTATGCAGTAAATGGTTAAATAAGAAAGTGCAGTTCGGTTTTGGATTTTCAGAATCCACCATGTATACCGAGCTTTCTTGTTGTGTGGCTGGTGTGCTGGTTGAGAGGGAGCAGTATGCTGATTGACTGGCACAACTATGGCTTCACTATCATGGGCTTAACTATGGGCTATGGACATCCATTGGTCAAGTTCGCTAAATGGTAATTGACTTTTGTTAAATAGATGAGACCTGCCCTTACATTGGAAATGTTGACTATGCAGACTAAATGTACATCAATGGCCACATTGTTCTATCTAGGTTGATGGCTGCTAATTTTGATCTCATGATTTTGTTGTTAATCCATGTCTGTTATTTATGTAGTGTATGTTATTTTTATACCCCTTTCTTCGAAGAAGAGGGGCTTTTTTTACTGTTTTACCCTTGTCCGTTATTCCGTGATTCCGTCTGTCAATAACAAAATTTCCGTTGCAGTTTTCTAAGCAACTATAACATGTAGCATCCTAATATTTTGCATATTGCTTTAGCATATAGTCCTATAATATTGTTGTGTAAAGCAATTTTATACTCCTTGCTCTTCTACTTCCTGTTTGCCGCATATTTTTAGATTTTGTTACTATATAGGTGCATTACGTCAACCAAAGGGCATTATTATTTCCAGTTGCAGTTTTCTAAGCAACTATAACATGCAGCAGCCAGATAATTGCATATTGCTTTATCCTATAGTCCCATATGGTGTAAAGCCATTTTATGCTCCTTGCTCATCTGCTTCCTGTTTACTGACTATTTTTAGATTTTGTTACTCTACAGGTGTGCTACACAATCCAAAGGGCATCTTTATCACTATATAGGTGCATTACATAAACCAAAAGGCATTGAAAATTTCATTTTGAAATTCATATTTCTCACAGCAGATAAATCACTTGTGGGCTAATGCATTAGCTCACAGATTTACTTGTTCTTATCTTTTAATATAGAAAAAAATACATCACTTTGAAATAACCTTATTTAAATAATTTATGGCTTAAAGCAAATACTGAAAAAAACAACAGATATAATGTGGTATAATTTTATTTAGCGATGGCTTAATTTTTGCGTATTTCGCGCTCAGGCCAGTGCGCAAATTTTAAACCTAAGCTAAAATTTAACCATATAGTTCCACATAATTATATGTATCTGAAACGTGGTAGTGTCTGAATAGACCTACACTTTGTATTTAGTTGCCTGTATCGCTATTTGATGTAAATTTGAGGCATTGAATAATCATATTCTTAAAGGAAATAAAATTAGTTATTACTGTCGAATTTCTTTTGAAATATTTTTTTTTCTTTTTGGAATATTTTTAATGTTACTTCCAAACTGTAACGACAATTTAGTCAGCGCATTTAGACTAGGAAAGGTCAGGTTTAACCAAATATTATTGTTGTCATCTCATTCAGTTTATTTTAACATGTAAAAAACTTTTATTTTAATGTATGAAACCTTTTTTAAGTAATTGTTTTGCAATAAATTGACACTTTTGAACATAAATTGGATACGCAACTAACATGCCAATCAAGTTATGAATGGTCCAGATAGATGAATCATAAGGGTCCCGTGTCAGCCATGCCGAATAAACAGCAGTCCGATATCGGTCAAATATCGATTATAATTATGATTTTGGTATGTTTTTGTTTTTTTAGCTCACCTGTCACGTAGTGACAAGGTGAGTTTTTGTGATCGCAATTTGTCCGGAGTCCGTCCGTCCGTCGTCTGTCCGTAAACTTTTACTTTAAACGACATCTCCTCTTAAACCCCTGGGCCAAAGTTGATGAAACTTGCCACGGATGTTCCTTGCATGAAGCTCTTCCAAATTTGTTCAAAGAAATCAATTCCATGCAGAACTCTGGTTGCCATGGCAACCTAAAGGAAAAACTTTAAAAATCTTCTTGTCTGAAACCACAAGGCCTAGAGCTTAGATATTTGGCATTTAGCACCCTCTAGTGGAACTCTACAAAGATTGTTCAAATTATTTCCCTGGGGTCAAAATTGGCCCCACCCCAGGGGTCACTTCATTTTACATAGACTTATATAGGAAATCTTTAAAAATCTTCTTCTCACAAACCACAATGCGTACAGCTTAGATATTTGGTAAGTAGCATTGTTTAATGGATGTCTACTAAATTTGTTCAAATTATGTCCCCTGGGCCAAAATCGGCCACGCCCTAGGGTCTTCTTGGTTTACATATAGTTTTATAGGAAAAACATGAAAATCTTCTTCTTTAAAACCACAAGGCCTAGAGCCTTAATATTTGATATACAGTATCATCTAGTGGTCCTCTACCAAAATTGTTCAAACTATCTCCCTGGGGTCAAAAAATGGCCCCGCCCCAGGGGTCACTTGTTTTACATAGACTTATATAGGGAAAACTTAAAAAAATCTTCTTCTCTAAAACCACAAGTCCTAGAACCTTGGTATTTGGTATGTGTCATCATGTAGTGGTCCTCTACAAAAGTTGTTCAAATTATTATCCTGGGGTCGAAAATGGCTCCGCCCTGGGGGGTCACTAGTTTTTTTACTTAGTGTTATATAGTAAATCTTTAAAAATCTTCTTCTCTGAAACTGTAAGGCCTAGAGCTTAGATATTTGGTATAGAGCATCATCTTGTTACATTTTCTCCACAATAGCAGCTTAATTTTTTTTTAGCTCACCTGAGCACGAAGTGCTCATGGCGAGCTTTTGTGATCGCCTGATGTCCGTCGTCCATCCGTGCGTCGTCAACTTTTTCTTCAAACGACTTCTTCTCCTGAACTCCTGGGCCAATCTTGCTGAAACTTGGCAGGAATGTTACTTGCATGAAGCTTTACCAAAATTGTTCAAATGGTTCCAGTCCATTGCCTATCTAGGTCACAGAGGATAAAAATAGATTTTGAACATGAAATTTTTAAAAATCTTCTTCTCTGAAACCGTAAGGCCTAGAACTTTGATATTTGGTGTGTAGCATCACCTAGTGGTCCTCTACCAAGATTGTTCAAATTATAGCCCTGGGGTCAAAATTGGCTCCGCCCGGGTGGGGTCATGTGTTTTCCTTATAAATATATAGCAAAAACTTAAAAAATCTTCTTCTCCAAAATCGCAATGGCTAGAAGTTAGATATTTGGCATGAAACATTGTCTAATGGACCTCTAACAAAGTTGTTCAAATTATGGCCCTGGGGTCAAAATTTGCCCCGCCCCAGAGGTCATGGGTTTTCCTTATATCAATATATAGCAAAAACTTAAAAAATCTTCTTCTCTGAAACTGTAAGGCCTAGAACTTTGATATTTGGTGTGTAGCATCACCTAGTGGTCCTCTACTAAGATTGTTAAAATTATAGCCCTGGGTTCAAAATTTGCCCCGCCCCAGAGGTCATGGGTTTTCCTTATATCAATATATAGCAAAAACTTAAAAAATCTTCTTCTCCGAAACCGCAATGGCCAGAGGTTAGATATTTGGCATGAAACATTGCCTAATGGACCTCTAACAAAGTTGTTCAAATTATGGCCCTGGGGTCAAAATTTGTCCCGCCCCAGAGGTCATGGGTTTTCCTTATATCAATATATAGCAAAAACTTAAAAAATCTTCTTTTCCGAAACCGCAATGGCCAGAGGTTAGATATTTGGCATGAAACATTGTCTAATAGACCTCTAACAAAGTTGTTCAAATTATGGCCCTGGGGTCAAAATTTGCCCTGCCCCAGAGGTCATGGGTTTTCCTTATATCAATATATTGCAAAAACTTAAAAAATCTTCTTCTCCGAAACCGCAATGGCCAGAGGTTAGATATTTGGCATGAAACATTGTCTAATGGACCTCTAACAAAGTTGTTCAAATTATGGCCCTGGGGTCAAAATTTGCCCCGCCCCAGAGGTCATGGGTTTTCCTTATATCAATATATAGCAAAAACTTAAAAAATCTTCTTCTCCAAAACCGCAATGGCCAGAGGTTAGATATTTGGCATGAAACATTGTCTAATGGACCTCTAACAAAGTTGTTCAAATTATGGCCCTTGGGTCAAAATTGGCCCTCCACAGGGGTCGCCCATTTTACATAGAATTGTATAGGAAAAATCTTGTAAAAGTCTTCTTCTCTAGAACCATAACACATAGAGCTTAGAATTTTTACATGTAACATCACTTTGTGGACCTTTACCACGTTTATACATATCATGACCCCAGGCTCGAATTGGCCCCACCCAGGGGCTTATCAATTTTTACATAGAGCTAAATAGTTAGAACTGAAGACATGTAGAATGTTTGCTAGTGTCAAACTACACCCCTTGTTCTCTGAGACTAGACCTTAGATATTTTGTGTTGAGTATTGTAAAGAGACCCTTTACCAGCATTATGGTAAAGCTGAAAGTACTTTTGTACTCAGGTGAGCGATACAGGGCCGTCATGGCCCTCTTGTTAATTTTTGACTTGATTTTACCAAACTTGCACACAACTCTTGCAACCATTGAGCAGTTGTTGACAGGTGAGCGACCCAGGGTCCTATGGACCCTCTTGTTATGTCTCCCCCCCTCTGGGGGAGACATTGTTTTTGCCTTGTCCGTCTGTCCATCTATCACACTTCGTTTCCGCTCAATAACTGGAGTACCCTTTGACCCAGAGCCTTCAAACTTCATAGGGTGATAGCCCTTATTGAGTAGAAGAACCCTATTGATTTTGGGGTCAGTAGGTCAAAGGTCAAGGTCACAGTGACCCGAAGAGTGAAAACCGTTTCCGCTCAATAACTCGAGTAGCTTTTGACCGAGAGCCTTCAAATTTCATAGGGTGATAGCCCTTATTGAGTAGAAGAACCCTATTGTTTTTGGGGTCAGTAGGTCAAAGGTCAAGGTCACAGGGGCCCGAAGTGTGAAAACCGTTTCCGCTCAATAACTCGAGTACCCTTTGACCCAGAGCATTCAAACTTCATAGGGTGATAGCCCTTATTGAGTAGAAAACCCCTATTGATTTTGGGGTCAGTAGGTCAAAGGTCAAGGTCACAGGGCCCGAAGTGTGAAAACCGTTTCCGCTCAATAACTCGAGTACCCTTTGACCCAGAGCCTTCAAACTTCATAGGGTGATAGCCCTTATTGAGTAGAAGAACCCTATTGATTTTGGGGTCAAAGGTCAAGGTCACAGGGCTCGAAGTGTGAAAACCGTTTCCGCTCAATAACTCGAGTACCCTTTGACCCAGAGCCTTCAAACTTCATAGGGTGAAAGCTCTTATTGAGTGGAAGAACCCTATTGATTTTGGGGTCAGTAGGTCAAAGGTCAAGGTCACAGGGGCCCAAAGTGTTAAAACCATTTCCACTCAATAACAGGAGTTCTATTTCTCCCAGAGCCTTCAAACTTCATACGATGGATGTCCTTATTGAGTAGGGACTCCTATTGATTTTGGGGTCAGTAGGTCAAAGGTCAAGGTCACAGGGCCCCGATGAGTGAAAATGGTTTCCTCTCACTAACTGAAGTTTTATTTTACCTAGAGCCTACAAACTTCGTTGCTGTTACAGCCTTGATGAACCCTGTTGACTTTGGGGTATTTAGGCCAGACTTCAACATCACAGGGGCCCGTAGAGTTAATATAATTATATATATATATATGTGCATGTTCATTATACCATGATAAATTACACAGGCTTCCATTTCAAAAAGGTTATATCACTTCCTTGGCCTTCATTCAATAGGGCGACGGGGGGAGACATGCGTTTTTCACAAAAACAGATTCTAGTTTTAAATTGGTTTTGCATGAATATTTTCCTGCTGTTCTTAAATATATATTTTGTTCATGTCATCCTGTACTTTTCAGTTTCTGCAAAAGAGAGATTTTAGTCAAAATAATGATGAAATGTTGACATTAAAAACATGTTATACCCATTATGAATATTGTTGTTATTATTGTTCTGTTCATTTTTTCACTTGTTTAAATCCAATCTGATTAAAATCATATCCTGAAAACCGCTACGCTATCAGGATCTGACGACGAATAGCTAAAACGTGCTTTTATCACAAACCTTTTTGAACCAATCAGATTGTCGCCTACAAAATCGCGAAAGTGAAAGTAAACATTCTATATTAAACCATAAAAAGTGTTGAGAGCCTGCGTAAGACATATTTTGCTGATTTTTTTGTGTTTATGTAGTATTGCAATTATTTCTAATGTAATAACATCTTCAGATCATTTTGCGAGCGCTGTATATCATGCTTCCTGTGTTGATAATTTCTAAAAATAGAAATCGGGAAAAACCGCTAAAGCTTATGTACGGTATCTACGGGCCGTCATCAGATCTAACATTTTGTTAGATCTGACTTTAGTGAGATTGGTTTAAATCATAGTCAACAACTGCTCACAAAAGTTAACATCAATGATAAAAAAGACACAATATATTCTCCTGAAGCTGTAATTGTATTCAGAAATTGGGAAAAACACAACTTGTTTTGATGACATCAGGACAGCGTGACTTAGACTGTAACATGTGATCTTCTTCTGCAGACTTCTTTGATCCTGGTTTGTTTGATGCCTTTTTCATGAAATAAACAAATATATTTAACCTGTCCAGGAAATTTATTATTAAACTCACCAGATGCTAGCTAAATAACAATTTCTGAACTTGTTTAACCCTTTACTCCATATTTACATGTTTTATCATATGTTCAAACAGTGTAGACCCAAATCACTCACCACATCTGTGCCACTAGATCAGGATCTACATGTACACCGTTTGCTTTTTGGTCAGAAATAACCTAATAAATCAAACAGCGAACTGTGTAGATCCCAATCAGATGGCAAAAATGCTGTAAAGGTGCATATAAATTATGTGGAGGAGACGGTAAAGATATTTTGTAATACATAACAACTTATGTCATATCCTATAGCTATTTGATGTTTGAAAATTCATAAAGTCTAATTCACATTGTGATTAAAAGTATTTAGAATTTATATGTTATGACAGAAGGAAAAATAGTAAGACCTAAAAATTCCAAAAATTATATTAACATCCACATGCAAAAACTAAACATTACATAACATTAATAAAAATGAAAACAAAAGTAATGTGATACTGGTGACTGTATCTATTGTCCTTTGGTCTAACAAATTTATGAAAATGAGATGTTTCTAAAATTGTGTTTTACAAAGGAAAAAAACATGATATCTGTCTCATTAAAACAACAGACAATCTTGTTATAGGTTTTGTATTA